>JALMLS010000143.1:0-512507 GCA_038496445.1 Trichosphaerium sp. ATCC 40318
CTTAGGTGGTTGTGCTTCACTTAGGTGGGGAACGGATTTTCTTTGATGAATTCAAATAAAATGGCGAGAAATTATACTTCAAACAAAACCCCATAACGTAACAACATGGCATCTACAAGAACTTGGGGAAGACAATACGAAGAAAATACCAGCAACCTTTACAATCCATGGTACGTTCCTGGCTTTTGCCTACTACTCTTTTTTGCCGTTTATTAGCCGGCTTACGCGTTGAAAAGGGAAGGGAGGCAAGTACAAACTCTAAAGAAACGAAAACAAGCTGTTTCTCAACGAAATCTACCAGAAGGGTTTTTAGAGGTTAAATCATGGGATGACGCATCCTACATGTCTGATATTATTGATACAAGAGATAAAGACGTTACACGCATCACAAGGTACCCAAAAAATAAGGTTTTTCTGATCGTTTATTGACTACTTAAAGGGACATGGCTGACATCAATGAAGTCATGAGGGATCTTGCAGAAATGGTTGAGGCTGATGGTTATCTCATTGGTGCGTACTCTTCATATCTTTGCCGAGCATGTCTCATTATGTAAATTAGATAACATTGAAACACATATTGATGATGTAGGAGAAAATACCAAGATTGCTTTGAAAGAAATTCAAAAAGCTGACAAAAGTCAGCGAGCAAAACGCAAACGGTACCACTTTCTTAATACTTTCTATCAATATTACTTACACATTAAAAGGAATTGGTGCCTAGGACTTACTGGAGTTGGTGTAACGGCTGCAGTGATTGCAACACTGGCCATTTTTCGACCAAGATAAAAACAACAATCTCAAACTTTTCGCAACACAAACTGACATGTCTATAAATCTGATACTGTATAATAAACCTTGTAAATATTACACCATGAAAACAAGTTTGAGTGTTCTTAATTGTTAACATCGTCATGAAGTACTGGTTGGTTATATAAATGAAGTACCTTCTGAAGTTTAAAAATAAGAGTAACATTATTTCAAAATGCGTGACTTCTTCTCAACTAGTTTGAATGTACTTTCAGAATAAAAAAACGGTAGAGTTAGATTGTGCGTTATTCATTGTACATAGCTTCCTTATCTATCATTAATGTTCATTAGAGGCAATTCAATCTTTAATGTGAATCAACAACGCGTTGCATAGAACCTGAAACTCATCCATAGGAGCAATTTGAAGAATACAATTTGTGACCAGAATGTTTAGAATATTTCCCTACCTCTACCACTCCATCGCTTATTTTGTAATTGAGGCATCTTGTATTTTTAGAAACAAAGATACGGTCAGTTTTCTTTTGAAGACAGCTTGCTGTCTCATCTAAAACCAAGCGATTCAAACAAACAGCGCCTTTTGTTTCATCAACAGTAAATGTTCCTATCTCTACTGTTGTACCGTAATAGCTAGAACCACTTTCAATCCTCAAAGTAGCGAACATTGAGCAAGAACCATCAATATCTTGCTGAGAAACAAGTCTTTGATTGATCAGATATTCCCAAATATGTGGTGATGGGTATTGCGGTCCTCTCCATCTGATGCAGAGATAAATACTCTCAAAAAATTCGTATATTTTACCCTTATTTCTTCCACGCTTCCACACTCCTTCTCTTGGGAATAGGTGTTGTTGAGGTTGAACAAAAAAGTTCACAAGCCAGAGATATCCAAAATTACTTGTGTAGAATCCGTTAATACAGCGAAGAAGTGACAAACTCCTGAGAGCGGTTGTGTCTTCTCTGAGCTTGATAATAGATTTCAAACGCCATGTAGGAGAATTCAAGGATAACAATTGTTGCCAGAAAGCACTGTTGTTTTTGTGCTTGATGTAAAGTTGTTTTGTAGTCATGAGCAAATACTTGACATCATTGAAGTCACATTTTGTACAAATCATACAAAACACATCTGAGACTAACGAACTTATTATGTCACTCATACTTTGTTTAACTATTAATAACTTGAAGTTTCTTTATTTCGTTCGAGAGGATTTTGATAAATATAAAAGCTTCACTGGCACTTGATACAACTGCTGTTGTGCTTGTACAAAACTAATAATGAACCTTCAAAGAATGTAAGAGAATTTCATTTAATGCTTTTTAACAACTTGTCATTATTAATCAAGACTCACAGAATATGACAATACACTTCACTGTACTTTTGGGGTAATATAGCTAACAGCCTTCGTACTTTCGTGTCCTATAATAATTGTTGAAATAAAAGGGAACTCCCTTTGAGGTTGCAATAAAAATACAAAGACATGGCAACGAACCTTAACAGCACATCAACAAGTTACATTAAAAAATATCTGTACAACCAGTTACCTTTGTCCGAGAAAAATGAGCAACCTAGTGTGGTATTTGGTAAAAGTACTAAACATCTAGTACCCCTTGTTAAAGCTCGGTTAGTAGTAAAAACAGCATCTCACTTTCAGATTCTTACTTTTTGCTGTTTAGAAAATTCGCATCATATTCAACCACGTTTTTTTGGTTAGCCAAGCTGGAGTTGTATTTATTCATCATACTATTGTTTTAATAGTAGAGATGCACAGTGAACGTGTCCCACGTCATCATACTTGAAATCCCGCAAATACTTCGTGTGAAATCATTCATGGGGTTTCTGTTCAGCCGCAATACTTCGTTGAACTGAAGGCTGAAAATGTGTGACGACAACTTTCTTCGTTCCAATGGGATGAAGGATTTCTCCAGGGAGTTCCTTCGTATTTAGAGCGCTCATATCTGCATTGCAAATGCAAGCAGTATAGCGCAAAAAAACACTTTGGGGCACGCCACGCTATCACCTCTTTTGCTTTTGGTGCCCAGATTATGGTGTTTGCTTCGCGTGTGAACAAAACTGAGCTAACATTGCTCTAGATTACCGCCCTCGCCATCAACAGGAAGGAATTATGATGCATATTTATAGTGAGAAGGCACCTACGAGCACTTTCATGAAGCAGTTTAAAAACAAGGTTGGTTGCAACAAGTTTTTTATTATTAAGCGATATGTTTTATGGTCTCAGCAATACTTTGAGCCGAGCTCTTATCACTATACGCTTCCACCACAAGTAGTAACTCATTTATGTTTGTTTTACCTTTGCGAAGTTTAATATCTGCTTTTTTTCTGGAAATAATCATGTATGTCACTTTACATCGCATTTTCTCCAAGTCTACGATAACTACCCAACCTTTTGCATACTCCACTTTTTTAGAAACAATAAATCTACCCATATTAGATCCAAAATGCCAATCTGGAGGTATAACAAATCCTAATATTTTTGAAGAGTCAGCGACACAAAAGAAACCGCAAAGAAAAGAATGAAGTTTGCCTTACCATCAATTTCAGCAACAATTGGTTCTACAAGATGCACGTGTTTATCTGCTGGTCTTAGAGAATCAAAGCCTATCTATACCGTATTAATAAACAAACAACAATGATAGGCTTGTAGTTGGTAACAGAATAAACGCTGATATGATTGTTCTGACTTGAGGAACTTTAAGAGTTTGTGGAATAACAACCGTCGCAGCAATCACATCAGCGCTAATTTAATTACCCACGTCAGGCCCTACCAACTACCAAAAGAGTATCGCACAGTGCCGGGATCTGCTAAATCGCCTAACTTGCAATTGGTCGCATTATATAAACCTAAACATTAATAAGAAAATTGAACTTGTAATATCACTCACGTGCCAATAAGAGGATAACGTGAAATGCCAAGGCGTTCTGTGCCATCTGAAACATCGTCTTCGAATAACCATCCTAGTTTGACGTCAAAAAAAGGCAACCAACTCCAGTGCATGACTATTTTTTTTTTCAATAAGTGTCTAATTGGCACCTTGGCATAGTATGTGGTGGAATTCGCGATCATCTAAGGCTTTTGACACCACTAGATCCAAAGACCACTCCAAATCGTCCATATCTCTTGGTGGCTTCTTTATATTCGCAATTCTATCGTTTTGAGGTATTTTGGACTCCAAGTTGTACGCTTGGTTAATTTTCTCCATTACCCACTGTTTCCATTCCCAGTCCCCAATGAGTGATGTTTTACGCGCATCAGACGGATTTAGTAGTGTTGTAGCGTATACCGATTTACAAACTCTAAACGCATCGCCAGATCCAGAACCTGACGCTCGGTGTTACGAAAAACGTCTTTAAAATTAACGGAAACGAAGTTGGTACCAATAAACACTGAATTAGACACTTCAAGAGTTGGACATCGCTCTATTCTATCAAATGCGAGTGAAACTTGCATCTCTACTCTGCATTTATCGGCAGCACTTAACTTAACATTCAACTACCACGCTGATTACGTGAAGTGTGCTTGAATTTACTAGATTTGTCTTTTGCATTTTTATTCTGCAATCATAGCAACTCCTCTTCACAAAAAAAGTACGTTAATCACCACTCGTCGTTTGATTAGTTAGTTTCTTTCACAAACCCTAAAACAAGCTTTTATGCTTCCAGTTTTGATTCACAATCTTATAATTTGCTTAGTACCATCATGGCAACTTGGTCAACAGGTCTATTTCACGTTTTCGCTGATTTGGAAGTCTTGTACGTACCCCAAAGAGTCTCATTTAGTTGTTTTAAACACTCGTATGGTTTGTTGCACGAGAGTGTGAGTTCTGTGCGCTTTCTCAAAACGACGAAGTTCTCTGTTTGTTTATTTGCATTTTCCGTCGCTTATATAGTTTTTTTAAGCCTATACGGTGCTCTAGCCCCACAATGCTTGGCAGTTGAAAACAAAATGAAAATCGAAAAACCGGAACATGGTGAGGGAAATGGTCCCCTAGGTGCGTAGATCAACGGTATTATCATTTTACAACGCTAACGATGTAAAACTAGGAACTGGTATGGTACAAGACGATATGTCCCGTCTTATCTCTTTTGTCCTTTGCTACTGCATTCCTTGCGTTCGTGTATGCTGGAGAGGATCTGTTCGCGAAAAATACGGTATTGGCGGAAGTTTTGTTGGTGATCTTGTTTCAGCGCTTGTTTGCTGGCAAATGAGCATCTGCCAAGAGGCTCGTGAGATCAAAGCACGCAACGGTGGACTCAAAGCTGCCCGCGCTTCAAACCTACCTGAATTGACACAACCTTTAATGATGACTGATGACAACTAAACGTTCACATTTTTTTTTATCTTTGAAGATACTGTATAATTTATTACCCATCGGTCTTAATAAAACCATATTAAACCAACTTCTCCCTTTCTTCGAATAGCATAAAATAACCTCACACGGCGCACGATGTAGAATACAAAAATAAGTTGCAGAGAAACTCATTATAGTCAAGTGCTGGATGTTACCAGCGTAGGAGTTATCATTATTTGTACAAAAGGGCTCCAATGTCAGAATTGACGTGCAATAACGCAATGTTGTTTTAGTGCTTCACTCAAAATACTTCTCCGTTACAAGCCCTTGTCTTCTACATTTGTTGTCATTGGTGGATGCATTAACTCGTCTATCGAAATCGCGTATGTAAGACAGCATGTCACAATCTAATATGAGGTTTATTGCAATAATCACTGTTTTCACAACAAAATACATTGTACTACCCCGTATTATCTATTGGCACGTGGCTTTGCGCACTTACTGTAGTTTTCTCAACAAGAAAATGATGTACACGTGACGTTATTGTTCTGATTTTCTCCAAAAAGACAAGGAAGCAAGATGTGATGATCGGTCTGGAAATATTGTTAAGCTTCTAAGCACGTGTTCGTAACCGTTCACAACGGTTATATAGTCATCTTCTGCTTTTATCAAAGCAATACCCGCTCTATTAGCTGCTTTGACTTCCAACAAATAGCATCTAGGTCCCAGTTGAGGCCGTTCAACGAATGTCGTCACATAACCGTTTGTGTTAGGGTATATACTGTGTCCATCTTCGTAATACTTGTGAACTTCGCCAGCCATACTCTCAGGACCAAATGTGTCATATGTACACTTCCAGGTGCCAACGAGAATATCCAATAGCCTGATTACCTTAAATCTAAACAGTTCAGATGTCCCATACTCGTTGTACAACCGTGACAAGTCTGTAGGATCGATTGGTACACAAAGTGCCGTTAGTAATTGTAAAGATTTGAGGGATTGCAGTAGATCTAGTTGTATGGGCTCGTAGAAGTCGCAGTATGATATATCAAGAGATGTCACGCTTGTTTTCCACAGATAAGTGCAAAGTACTTTAAAATCTATTGGTTCAGGTTCAGGAGCTATGTACACGCGTTCTACATGTTTACATTGCTTAAGAAGTATCAATGCACTGTGACTGACGATAATCTCGTTTAGAGTTTCTAAGACACGCATTGAAGCTTTTTTAAGCGCTTTACATGTAACTTGAATTGCCAGGTTCATTTCCACGTCTAAAGCTTTGACAATCTCATATTGAACATCGAAGGGCATCATAGAGAGCATGTTGAGCGTTAGTCGTTACTTCACGTTAAAATGACTTGTTATGACTTACCTGTTGGCGTTTTTACAATCCTGCAGAACCACGCCCGCACATAACTCCATCAATAACTTGAGTTACATAAGCGTAATAATCTTGCTCTTCATCTCGTATGGGTCAACACGTGATATCGAAACATACTCGGTTTCAAAAACTAAAAACTGTCACAATGCAAAGGCCTAACTGGTTGATATGACGCTGTATGCTTGATCGATTGTTGATAGATTGTGGTGATTGCAAAAAATGGCAAAAAGACGCGGTTTTACCGTTTCTTCCACTCGGACTAGTACGCTCCACTAATCGAATGATCACTCAATCATCCACAACGAACGATACCAGATCTGGCGGCGTAGCGTGTGGTGCTTGCTACGACGTCTGACTTGGTACAAGGACGGTTTCTTTGGCGGAGCTAGCTTGCCTTCCAAGCGTAGTCTCTTTCTAAGAGCCTTCCTTTTTGCGTATATATTGGGGTTTTTCTTGTGAGTCGCGGGCGCTGCAGTCTCCAAAGATTCTAAGAAGACTATCAGCTGGCTTAGAAGCACACCTGACGCTCTCTTCATTAAGTCATCAAATGACATTAAACCCTCATCAATTGCCTGGAGTAAGCGGTAGAGAAGACTTAATATCAGTTGTACACTGAAGAGGAAGAGATTGAAAGATTGCTCTAAGGAGAGTACTGGAACTATACCAAACATATACATAATACGTTTTTTATTGTGTCTATAAATGTTGCCAAATTTGTTTATAAACCCTTAAAAAAGCAATCGAAATAAATTGTGGGATACACTTCACAGAAATATCCATTTTAATTACTCAATTATGGATAATGCACATTTACAAACGCTTGTAAACCCTTGTGGTTGTTACTTTAGGGTGTGAGAACCGTTTTGACGATTTTTTGGATCGCAACATGTGCTTCTAAACGAGTACTACGTCCGATTTTATATCGAATGTAATTTTAGTTGCTCCACCGCGTTACACCGGTGCTAGCAAACATTTGGTGCCTTCGTTCTACAATACGAAAAGAAGCTATGGTGGATATTCGGTGAAATGAGTTGCAAAGAAAAGTAGAACGACTATACAAATTTGTGAAACGAACTGGTTTTTTCTTCCATTTTTAGGTTAGCAGGTGTCGTTTCGTTCACAGTCGCTTTAAAACTGCTTTTGTCAAGATCTCTTGGTAGATAATTTGTAACGGTTAAATAATATCTTGACCACAACATACTTGCAGTCGTAGTATCAACACGAGTAGACACAAATAAATGGTACTAGAATTCAAAATGTCGAATTCAGCCAAGAATAATTATGAAAGCCGCTAAAAGGTCGATTCAGAGTCTCCGCGCGTAGTTGTATGGAATAAAGCATTTTATCGTAGTTTGATAGAGTTTCTTAAAATATGTCTAAAAGCCTCCTAACTATCACGAGATGCATTTAATATATAGTTGCAGGTCATAGTGATTACTTTAAAGGCGCTATGAGGGTTCTACTCTTTTAAATATTCAAAAAAAGTAATGTATTTTACGCGGCGCCACTAGTTGCGATTCTAATTCTGTTTATTTTGTTACTTTTTTTTTTCTTCAGCAGTTGGTTCACCACGTAATTTCTCGTACACTGGTTGCTTGGCTTGTTTTTTAACAAGTGTAATTACAGGCCAATGAGGGTGACCATCGAATGAAAATTTTGCAGTCAATGTATCATCCTTCAGTTGCTTGTTATGTGGAAGCTTAGACAATCCGGTGTAGTTCGTGTGAGCGACCTAAAGCAACCAGTAAGCTGTTGAACAATGACAGAAACTCAAAAGAAAAAGAGTTTAACACTCTTAAAGACATACCAACTTGACACGCTTGATGGTGTTCTTGAGTGCGTCTGGTGTATCAGCATGTGAATTCAACTCGTTGAATCCCTCTAAAGCGAGTTTGTAAGAATCCAATGAACCTCTGAAGACGTCTTGAAGCTGAAGCAGAAGTTAGAAAAAGTGAATAGAGCAATGTTTTAAAAAGTTACCTTAAATGACTTAAAATTGGTCCCTTGTTGCTTGAACTTGTGCCAAGCCTCAGAAGGAGGATGAGGAAGCGTATAGAATGCTGAGAAGCGATGATAAAAATTCATTTGAGGAGAACCAAACTTAAACTAAAGGAGCTAAGTGAGTCTTGAGTTTTGATTTAAAATGATGTTACCTCTGGAATGAAAATCTTATCGTTCATCATGAGTACTGCAATATGCTTTAAAAAAAATGCTTAGAAGGTAAAGAATAATAAATATATGTTAACTTACTCTTAGTACACCTCTACAGAGGTTTTGGTATGCGAGGATATACTTATGAAGGTAATTGAAAGGAAGTGGTTGCTTGACAATGCGTTCCTTTTGTCTTATGGTAAGTGTCTTCTTGCGCTTGCCTATTGATAGAGTCAACACGAAAATAGGCTTTTATTATATGTGTAATTACTGGTGACCGATAGAGGGAGGTCATGGACGGACAACGTACCTTTGTTGCCTTTTTTTCCTTTTTGATTTTTTCTTCCTTTTTGAGGTTGACTTTTTGGTGGTTGTTTACCACCCATTGGTGGCTTCACCCAACCGTTTGTGTTGCCTACAAAAGTCAGTTTTAATTTCTAAAACATTCTCCGAAAGCACAAATACGTACGCAAAAGGTTATGCCTCAATACATGTTCAAAACTGTTTGACCTTCTCAAATATAAAGTATCCATGTACCTAATTTTTGATAAGTTTGAGGTTTTTCTTCTCGCTTAAAAGAGAGTCATACCAGTAGATCATAAAGTATTCATCTGGTCTGTAGAGTTGTAACTCAAATCCCAATTGAAGGTAACGAATCATTGATACGTATAATAGATCCATGTAAAGAGAAAGAAAGTATCGTGGGTAATCATAAGGGAACTAAAAGATTTCGAAATGAGTTATTTGATTACAACCATGTTTTTAAATATTGTACCGAATCTGCGCTAGAAAGACCACATAGTGCTGTATCAACTTGATCACTCTAATAAAAAGTAAATAAAAACCTGGCTCATGCAATCGGAGAGGCAATACATCGCAGGGGTTTTATGATTTCAAGAAAAAAAGGGGAATGCATTTGGTGTCTTTTCTGGATTGTTGGGTTTTTTTGTACCTCTGTTATCCAGTGCATCCAGTAGTCAAATTCCTTACTTAAGCGACGCCTTTGTTGGGCTTTGTTCAATGAAAATACTTGATACTGGCGAAGAACAACCTTTGAAAAAGAAAAAAGTCAGCCTTTTTATGTATTTTAGAAAGTCGCAAAAAATTGAATACGAACCCTTCCAGCAGTCTCAATTGATAAGTTAGTATCAATATCTTTCTTTTGGCCAAATGTACGGCTTGGTACAGCAAAGAATTTTGTAGCCATGTCCCTTGTAAGCTCCATTGGTGACTCTTTTCCGAAAATCAGTAAATCTTCTTTATCAGGTACTCTCTTAAAGATGCTATGCTACAATAGTGTAAGAAACGCATAAAACATTGCGATAGACTATCATGACAAAAACAAAAACAAAAAAGTCAAGAAATTTCACCGCGCAAGAAAAAGTTCTTTGAGGCAAGCTAAACATGTCTTTCTTTCTTCCTTTGTTATTAGCGTAATTTTTGCTACGCACCACAAGTGTGATACGAATAATAGCGCTAGAAGCATTATCCATAAGCTCCCAGATGAAAAATCGTAAAGTGAATAGATTGTTATATGCTGTTATATCACAAAGCTTCATAAAATTACGGAGAACATTTGTAAGGTGTGGCACTGCTTCTAAAAATGTCCACGGTGTAATTGGCTTCAATGGAGAATTTGCATAGCGTTTACCCATATCACTCCTAAAGACATCTGGAACCTAACATAGAATTGTTAATAACACGTGATATTACAAGCACAATTAATAGCTTGTTACTATGTTGTGTCCGTTGTGTGTCCACAAAGTAAACACATTACCAAACATATGTGTTAAATGTATTGACACCAATTTTTAGAGTAGGGCAGACGTACCTTTAGCAGTTCTTGAGATTGTTTCAACTTGTTAATTTGAACAACACAACCCAAAAATGTTCTTTTTGCTGTAGTGAATTCACGAGCTTCTAGTTGAACCCAAGCTTTTTGGTAAGACTATCAATAAATTAAGCATAACAGAAACACGTGTAAAAAAACCATAATTCTCAAAAGAAAACCAAATGTGACAGTTGCGATTCAAGTTGATGTGTCAATCTTCACTGAATAAAATCTCACCTTGTGAAACATTAATCGCGTTATCAGTGCTTGTCTGATTTTTTCCTCTTCGTCTGCTTCACATTTCAGCTTCATTTCTATTAAATATTAGCATAACAATGAAAAAATTTGAAAACCTTTATTTTTTAGCTTTGTGAGCAAATCATCGCATTTCTCGAACGTTTCGTTCATGTCTATATCAGGAATAGCAATACCAGATATAACAGCAGAAAAATCATCTACCTACATTTCTTGTCAACCTCACCAACTGGAAAAAAACCCGAAAGAAATTTCGGAAAAAAATAAAATAGTTTTGCCGTTTAAAAATTAGCTAATATCTTGTTACCTCATAGTTATCTGTGTTTTTAGCCATACCACGTATAGTCTTACACCTTGCGAGGTAGAATTTTATAACAACCTCGAGAATAGGGTTATCCTTGATGACTTTATGATCGAACATGTAATAGCACGAAAATAGAGTCTGTATCAACTGAGCACCGCTGTACCACATGAGCTAGGAAAGAGTGAGTATATTATGGCTTGTAGTCTCATTTTTTGTGCCTCCAGAGTAAGCAAGTGATCAATGACGCCCATTGTTTCGCTGTAAGTGAGATCGCAAGGCTTTGTGAGGGTACCATCTAGCATGTGCTCGTACAGCGTTTTTACTTCTCCTGCACCAACGCACGGATCCATTTTATCCATGAGCTACTCTGGAATAAGAAACAACGCCTTCACAACGAAATGGTGGTAATTTCTTCGCGTTTCATACCTCTATAGCGCCCATAGCTTCTACAAGCGTAAATCTATCACCATACACCATTTGTGCAGGTTTCATTTCTAATTATCTTGTTGGTTTAAAGAAACAGTTAACACTCTATCGTACCATCCGCTACATCCCATAATAAGCTTTTTACATCACTCCATATTGGATCTGGCCTTTTTTCTTTCTGTTTCTTCTCTACTGTTGTACTGGTGTCCTTTGGTTTATCCTCATTAGTAACCGCTTCTACTGGCTCATTTGTCGGTCTATTATGCTTATTAGATAAACGAGCGTTAAAAGCACAATTACTCTGCGTTCTTGACCGGCTCACTCATTATCGCTATTGACACCTGATTTTTTTCGCTGTAGCAGACTTTTGTTTATTCAAACGTTTTCACTGTTTGGCCCAAATTTCTTGTTGTGAGGGTTTTTTTCTGTATAATTATACTCGCTACGACATGTCTAGAAGGAGTGGAAAGAAACCAAACAAGAGAGGAGGCAATAAACCTAATAACAAGAAAAAAGGCCGCGGTGGGCGGAATAATCCAAAGGGGAGCGCATCTCGCCAATTGACAATCGAACAGAAATTATCCAAATTCTACACAACTGAGAAAGGTTACATTACGCCACAGACGCACTAAAATACTCAGTGAATTACTAGGCGTTGACGATGAAACGAATCCACTTCGTATAACATTACCGGCAGATAATTTCCCAGCAGATTGCGTTCTACGGCATGAAGACGATGAAGAAACAGGTACTAACATACTTTTACTCAAGTGTATTTTCACAAAACCGAAAACGATTGAAAACTGTGTTTAACGTGTATTCACGCTCTTGAATCCGTTTTAATCGACCGTAGAGGGCGAAGGAGGCGAAATTAAAGAAGTTCAACAACCATCTGCCATAGATTGGTACTCACTCAGTACAAAGCACTGGGAGGTATGTTATCGTATATTTACATGCGTATTATACTAATAAAATGAAGGATCAATCATCAGACATCAATGGTATGCTTGGAGGATATGACAACGTTTCAGAAATTGTGCGTTTTCTTCTGTTCAAAAAACTCTATTTTGCACATGCACTGATAGTGCAAATAGGATGCCAATGGATCTATTGCATTTGCTAGGTTGTTTTTACAAGGTAAAGGAGTCACAAAGATTAAAAGAGGACGTACAATTGGTAAGACAACATGCGAAGCAAAGTTTTTTGTTTTTTTTTTTGGTTGCTTATTAAATGGTTGTCTACTAGATTGTGGTGCTGGTATTGGTCGTGTTGCAAAATTGGTATTATCAAAACTCGGATTTGAGCATCTGGACCTACTAGAACAGAACCAAACGTTCTTGGATTATGCTAAAAACACACATTTAAAGGGAATTAAATGCATTGATAACTTCATTTGTGATCCTCTTCAGGTAATTTTTTTAATTCGAATCCTTTGTTAGTACCACGGCGCATATACTCGGGTTCTTGCTAAGTAGAAGTACTACTATGCAACTGATAGAGAACGTTGGCATTTTTTGTGATTTTACACAACTTTTCTTATTTCTTTCTTACTTTTTTTTTTTCTCCAGACAGCTAAATTAGAAGAAAAGTCTTACGACCTTATTTGGATACAATGGGTTATTATATACCTTACAGATAGAGATTTAATATCATTTTTAAAAATGTGCAAAACAGCTCTTTCTGACACTGGTACGAAGAAAAAACAGTCTGCTTTCTTACAACTTTTTGTTTATATTTTTTTTCTAGGAATCATTATACTCAAAGATAACGTCCATAGAAGCCATTTTATTCTTGATACTCAAGATGCTTCTGTAACACGTTCCGATCGCCATTTAAAACTAATTTTTGAGGCTGCTGGATTAAGGCTTGTAAAAGAGAAGCTACAAACAGATTTTCCAAAAGAATTATTGCTTGTTCGTATGTTTGCATTACAATAAGAACACGTGATACAACATAAAAAAATAAAGCTTTCATTTAAATAAATACATGGCATACAAAGTAATATTACAAAAAAAACCTCTCCCACTACGATACACAATCCACAAGGCAGCAAACTATTTTGGACAAATTATCCTAAGAATGCCATTTTTCATGTCTGCACCCTTTCTTTTTCATAGTTTTATCATTTGTATGTTCAAGTTTCGTTAGTTGAAAGAATCTAGGAATGTGATCCCTACAAGGAACGCTGTTCTGAGATAGTGGTCCCAGTGCAAATTTTGTTTGCGTTCAACGAAATTGGGTATATTAACTATATCCTGAGCCTTATCCGTCACTGTTGTTCTTTTGTATTTACGCGCAAGGTATCTGGCATCCATAGTACTAGCTAATTAAAACCGGTTAATCAACCTCAAAAGCCAAAAAAAAGATAAAAAGATAGTACAATAAACAAAAGTATAAAGGTTCGCCCATTTTTCGTTTGATCTTAATGATTTTAGTAATATATCTGCAGCTTCATCTTCACCGTCATCTTTACGATATCTATTTGTGATAATACGTATCTTATTAGGTGGGCAAAAACCTGAAAACTTGTTTAACCAAGCAATCAATTCCTTCGTTGATGTCATTTGAATGACCTGCAGAAAGCAATGGTTACAAATATGATTCGCTGAGAGAAAGAAGATTGGATTTAGTTATGTGCTAGTACCTTTGTTTTAATGACGTTTTCTTCAACTTTATCAGCCAGTATCTGGTTTTCTGTTGACATGTTATCATCAACCCACAGAATAAGACACGCTGCCTCACGCCAACTCACATCAAATGACATGTCTGCATTGCTACTGGTGCGAGTATAGTAAACAAGGTAACGAGGAAGTACCTAAACGATCAAACCAAGTTAGGCTAACAAAAAAGAGAAAGTTGAATAAAAGAACATGCTTGGTTCTTTGAGAATACTACAATCTCATCAGCATCTGGTTTTTCGTCCATCTGACAAGGAAAGAATATTGTAGCATTTGCTTTGTTTTTCACAACAGCATAGTGAGAATCATACCCGGGCTAACAATTCTGTTATCACATGTATTTTTAGAACGGAAGGTTTGACATGCCTTGCATCCTTTACCAAGAAGACTCTTCGGATCTGCTGGATTTGGATCTTCAGTGACTGGATAAGGCTTTCCCATCATGACCCAAGAAATCAACATACACTTCTCTTTTGGTGACTTTTCCATTTCAGCGTATATGGACCCTTTATAAAAAATCACGTGATTAGCAAGACGTCAATCAATCACGTAAACATACCATAAGAAGGGTACTGAGTGAAATAAATGCCTTTGCCTTTGTTGAAAAGTTAGCGGTTGTGATGCAAATCACGCGACCAATGAGTACCGAAATAACCAGGATCAGTTTGTTGCTTGAGCTCATGTGGCTCTAAAAAATTATTGGTGGCAATCTGGTAGCTCACGTCCTTGATAAATATAATTTAGCAGCGACAAAGATGGTTAATAACAATGTACTTCAGATGTTCCATGAAAACCAGCTATGAGGTTTATGCCTTCATTTCCGGATATACGCATAACATAATTCTTAAGGTGCGATTTTACCCTTCAAATAATTAGCAACAATAACATGGCGCAAAAAGAACAACACTTTGGTGACACGTTTCAGCGTTTTTTATGATTTGTTAATAACCGTACCACCGTTTGTGTGGCGTCATATCTTTCATAGAGTGTAAGTAATTGACAACAATACTAAACATACCTTCATTTTCTATGTCTCCCTTAGTATCTCTTTTGATCGTCTTTTCCACAAAGGAATCGTATGACTCTTTGAATTTGCCTTCAAGTTTCGGATTATCAAAAAATACAATCTTAGACACATTAAAGTAAGAGTTCTTGTTTGTGCCAACAAAGTTATAGAACATATTTCTTGCTCTAATATACTCTATTTGACGTTCCTATTGATTAAAAAAATGCTTGTAAGAAAAATCAAATGTCACGTGCTCTGATAGAGGTTCTTAACGTACAGGAATAGTCTCATCGTTCAAAAGTGTTGTGAATTTCAATAAACCTTTCTTGTTCCATTCTCCTTTGTTGTAAAAAGACTGACCAGAAACAGAACCCCATAAGTTCATGCGAGTATCTGTAATTATTGGATATCCTCTCTCTAAATCGTTTTGGTTCACAATTAATCCTGTTTTTATAAAGTCAATAGCAACTTTGTAAGGAAAGAGTTTTAGTTGTCTCACCAGTTTTGGTACACTTGTACAGGCTTTCTTCTACTGGGACAAAGCATCCAGTTTGTACAGCAGCAGGACATTGTAAAGTTACTGTAGCTTCAATCTGGTTTAGCCAGTTATCCATACATTCCTAGATGTTTTGTTAAAAAGACAAAGATTAGCTTGAAAACAACATACTCTCCATAAGAAAGGAACAATCCCACGAACAACTACCTTTAGTGTAGCCCCTTCAAAATACAATACAATCATGTTGCCGTAGAAGTCTTTTAATATCACTGAATTACAAAAAAGCTTGTATTTCGTATCGTGATAGCCTACAACAACATAAGAGGCTGTAAAAACAAAAACGGTAACTCACATCTTAATTGTATCTGTAAGTCATTAAATGATTGTATAGAGAGGTACTCGGATGATATAATAAACGCCATGTATGACAACTCTGATTGTACTTGTTCCTGTCGGAAAGAGAGCATTAGTTGAAGCGGTATGTCATAATTTGATGTACGTAAGGAATGACTTCAGTGAGTGGTATTGTATGCAATGTTGCTTGTACTTCATCATCAACAATTCTTGGATCACTTCTAAACTCGTATGCTTTGGTAGTTTTTGTCATTACACAGTATTTGCCGTTCCTCTTGACATCTTCACCTTTTTCGCTCTTTGCTTGCTGGCCTTCATTGATCTTATATACATAACAACCCTGGGTTTCAGACACAGGAGGGATGTAGAGCATTTCAGCAGTTGGCCGTAAAGACATAATAATATAGCCCTTGCACCCGTATTGTTTCTAATGTTTAAGTGAGTATTGAGGGCAGTATTTCATTGGTGCTAACGAACCTCCTCTGCTTGATTTAGCTTGACACAAAACTTTAAACTTACAAGAACGTTCATAACTTCTTCAGCTTGCTTGTTTGTTAAAGAACAAGCAACTGTAAGTCTTTTAAGTGCTTCTTCTTCTGTGAGTATAGGTGTATTAGATCTTATCCCATCGTCGTTTATTAATCGTTTTAGATGATCTACAGGACAAACAAAAGCGCCCATAGCTTTTGATACAAATTGCTGGTTAGTGCATATGATACCAGAAAACTAAAGTGATGTATTAGTGGTGGACCTATTCGTCAAGATTTTTATGTACACTATCAAGCATTATTTCTCCACAGTCATGTAAGTTAGTCAGATTAGCCGCAACTTCTACTGGAGCCATTCTAATGTATCTATCGTCTGAGTTTATTTTAAGACATATATCAGATCTAAACAGACAGAGTCAGAGATTTTCTTGGAAAATATTGTGAAGATGGCATACAATTTCATGATTCCAGTTGTAGTGTCCTGTAGCTCGCTGTTGAAAAGATGATGCAAATTGAAGGTTAAACAACGATATAGCGCTACTTGTTTTTTAATAACTTTTCTAACATCTTGAACGTTACCAGCTTAAAAAAAAGGAGTGTTAGAGAAATGTTTGGTTTTCAAAAGGGGTACTGTGCAGGTTGTTAAACACTGAACTTTGATTTGAACCAAAAGTTTGAATAAAAACGTAAGTACGTCAAAAACACGTGATTTCTTTCGAAATACAACGTGTGTTCTGCAAAATGTTTGACTCTAAAAAAACGGTTGCCAGGCCAACAAGCGTGGTTTTGAGTGGCGATAAACATTGTTTGTATGTACATGTGTCTTGTTTACGCCATCGCCACGTTGATGATGATATATTCTGGAAAGATGATGCGAATACAATCTTAATATATCCGTCGTAGTATTTTTCGAGTACAGCTTGTAGTGTTTTACCGATAGTTGTCCTATTACCACCAATAACATCTACTTTTGTACAAACAACGATGATTCTAGAATTATGACCTTGTACGAATACCTTCCTGAGAAGTTGTAGCCAAAAAATCAAATGTTCTGTTTGCTGTGATAGACGTAAAGATACATCAACCTAAGATAAAAATGGTACAGTCAGTTGTAACACGCAGTCAATTAATGGGTAAGCCGATAAGAGAAAATAAGAAACTTCAAGTTAGTATAGAAAACCCACGCACTGCTATGAGGTAGATGCACATTTGTTTTGAAAAAAAGTAGTTGTGAACAGGTATATACTCAGGCTTTCCAGAAAAGTCTATTACATTAATCTGAGTACCATCAAGCCTTTAAAAGATACAGATTAGTTGAACTGTAAACCCAGTCGAGATTGCTTACTTCCAGGTGGATGTCTCAAAACCAATTGTAGATTCAGGTAACTTTCTTCTAATTCTCCAAAATCTGCTTGTTAACTTATTGACCAGGACACTCTTTCCTAGTGGCGCCAAACAAGTTAATATTTATGTAAAGATACAGACATTGTACCTGAGCCGGCGTGACCAAGTACTAGTAGCTTCACCGGGGATTGTGAGTTAATTTCATACTCGACACCTAATTCTTGTCCAACATCAAGCCTTTCATGCTTTCTATTGTACATGCATTCCTTTCTACAAAGTGCTAACGATTCAAAAGATTCCAAGTCAACGGGAACAACCTTTGCTCGTATTGTCCTGCCAATAATGGTTGCTAAAACAACATTAAAGTCAATTATTTCCTTCAAAAAAGAAACGCACAAAAAAAAAGAAAAAAAGAGGAAAGGTACCTCGGAATAATGATATTCGAGCCGACACAGCACGAACAATACAAACGCGCTTAATATTCTGCCATTCCGGATGTTTCATAAGCTTTACTATTTCAGCAAATACCCATTCTTGTTCCCAAATCTGCAAAATTATAATGTTGTACTTCTTTGCGATTTCATTGTTCCTTGCCATATCTATCATATAGTTGCTTGCAGTTACAACATCAGCGTTAAAAAGATAAACGCTATTAAGGACTTCAAACTTCATGGCGTTATCAGTTATAACCAAAACTTTAGCTCCTTCTAAAGGCAGCTCATCATATTTTCTTTCAGGCATTGGAATTCCTTTAAAATAACCAGTGCTCATATCAATCAGACCTCTGCCACTGCCCAAGCTTTTCTCGGGTAGAATTGATTTGCCATCCATCCTCAAATACGTATGCAAACCAGTCCATTGAATAATTTTCAAGAGTATAACCTTAAGGGTACAAAAGAGTCAATATTTCGTTTTTTTTTGAAAATCAACTAACGTACCTCAAAGGGTACGTCATCATCCTCAAAGTACATCATATTATGATGTTGGGCAACCTTAAAAGCTTCATCATGTGATACTACTCTTTTTTCACTGCCTTGAAAACTTGTAATACCAACAAGAAACTTCTACAAAAAGAAGAAATTAAAAAGTGCAAGTAATGAAGTTGATTTTTCTGGTTTATTAGGAGCAACAGAGGACAAGTAAAGCTCTTTGTTAGTAAATTTTATCTTATTTTGTGTTTATGATTTACCAATATTAATATTGGTCGCACGTGCTCATTCACGTGAAATATTTGACAAATTCAAAAAAAAACACAAAAGCAAATATGTGTCGTTTTTTAGAGTCCTTGAACGCGTACGGAGCATGGATAAGCTTCTATTCCATCTTGACTTAAACTTCTTTGCAATGCTGCAAGGCCTGTTTCTATCTTTTTTTTCACTTCTTCAAACGTGTGACGGTGATTTACATCAAAGCAATATATAAACCCACAATAACCAAACTTTGCGTCGAAATATGAAATGGAATTTTTTAATTTAAAAGTAACTTCTGTACCCTTGTAGATGACTTTTGAAGGTATCTGTTCACTGTTAGAGCGTACTTTAATGGTTTAAAGGTATCAACGCACTTTTTCACTGTTGTCTATGCATAAACAAGCTTGTAACGTGTTAGAATATAAAAATATAGCCGCGTAATGTTCCTTACATGGTTCTTTGGCGTTGTTATCATTATACACAATATTCAGCGATAATTTAACGCTACTATAGAATCTGATTACGTTTGAGTCTTCCATTTATTTGGTGCGCGTTATTTAGTAGAGCTTGTACACAAGTAGATCGGTTAAATACACAATTATACACACTACGACACTGCTTGCGCTCGTATAAACATCAAGCAACGAGTGGTTAGTGCGTACAACTGGGGAAACTAAGTGAATGTTCCACAAACATTATTGTCAACACTATTCTGGAAAAACCGTTAATTGGTGATCGCTGATAATCAATTAAACTTGCAACCTGTTGTTAATAACAGCTTAAAGGTTTTGGTAACAAAAACGTTTTCAGGTATTTGTTTTGATTGTAGTGTTTTAGAAAACTCGCAGATTTTCGTATTTGTTGGTATTACTTTACAACCGTGAGTAGCTTGCATATTGTCCAAAACAATTAGCCTACAGGTAAAATACACGCGTAGGAGCAAACGTTTAGTGGCTTTCTACAGGGAGTTGGTATTTTAACTAGCACAGGTCATGTTTTATTAACTTTCCATCAGTGTTTAATGTCACTCTGACGCTGGGCTAAAGACATACTAAAGAAAATATGAAAACGTGACATAAATTGTCGCGCGCCCACGTAGTGGTTCATACTGGTCTTAAAATGTGATACTCAAAGATCCATTATTGGAAACAAATACAAGGCCTACAGACGTGTAAAGTTTCTTTCCAATGAAGCTATTTGTCTTCTGTTGTATTGTAGCAAGCGCAATGGCTTTTAATCCTGACGCTGGCTTCATACCTTCGTATACTACGAATGGGATAGCTACAGGTACCTTTCACTTCATCAAACACTATTAAGAACTTAGTAATTTTCAAGCTACATCTCAATTAAACCCAACTGTTCCTCCAAAGAACGTACTTGATGGAAACATCGATACAGGTATTGTAAAACGACTCCTATGTTATGTCAATATAAGAAACACTTAGATTGGATCAGTGCTGCGTGTTTACCAGTAGGATTCGTTGTCAGACCCGACATAAATTCATTGATTGGCGCGTGTGAGAAGGGACAGGCACGTTCCCATTTTATTCGAAATATTACAAGAAAGTTCCACTCGGGAAGACTTACCAGCTTTGTATAGTGTTCTTCGACTGATCAATCTGCCAACCTGACAGCGATTACTACTGGAGACCTTGGTTCTAAAGGAACTCAAATAACAGTTGTTAATAGTGTCGCTCAGTTTTCAGTACTTTTCAACAAACCTACAAATGTAAATGACTTTGGAGTCAGAGGTGGCGTTATGTTTTTCGCTTACTGTTGACTCAGACACTTTAGGCGTTTTCCCAAGCACTGTGTATGCGTATGCTATTACTTCGGATGGAGAGAGTGTCTTACTAGGACAGTATACTCAAGCTCAAGATCACGCGTTTCAGAAAAATACACCAATTATAAACAACGTAAAGAGTTTGCTGATAAATTCTTCGGCATCTTTCAGTCTTAATCAAATAGCAATCACGAACCAACAATGTTATGACCAGATAGTACGCGGTTGTACAGGATACCACTGAACGTATTAATTTCAACTAGACAGTAGACTTGGGGTCATCTAAACGAATTGGGCGTTTATTTCTTAGAGCATACAGTCTAGCTTCTTCGGAGATTGAAGTGTTGCTAGGAGATACTCAAGATGACCTTCATAAAGTTATGTCAGTACTACCTTCCGCGCAACCGGAGCTAGATTACGTTCTAGTAAGTTTACCATCCTTTTCGATAGCACGTGTTTTAATCTGCGTTAGCCGTCTATTGAGAATTCAAGATACATTGCTTTGAAACACATCGTTACAAAGGACTATGCGAAAGTATCAACACAGGTTATCGATGCTTACGATGAGCATGGCCCTTATGGTCCTCCAAGGAAACCTTTATTTAACCCCAACACCTTCAATGCGTTAATAGGGGTCAACGGTATGACTTTGTATCTCTAAATTGGTAATCACAATTTAAGGTATTTACGGATGGGGAACAGGATTTAGCTCGGCTATTTTAAAGAAAAACACTTCTGGTCCTCTTCTCTATAATCAAGCTGTTTCGAAAGCCAGGAATTATCATAACCTACTTTGGGATGTTCTTACACCTAATCATATACCAGATTATAAAAAAATGTCAACAGGTAACGGCACAGAATCGAAATCTTGGTTGAATTGGGACGAAGAATATGGTGCTTGGAAAGTAAGTTGTTTTTCTTCTTTTTTTCTTTGTTTTTTAATGTACTGAAAGAGTGCTGGTATATCTGTGGATGCTTCAATTTCTTTTGCGAATCAAGGTGCCACTGCTGTGGATAAATGGAATGATCCATATCAGGACGCCTACAATTATGGTGCGTGAATTTTTAGAGAAAGCTGTATTAACTCTGCATAAAGGAAAAGCCTATGCCACTTGGTTTGGTCCTAATGCAGTTGGTAAAGGAAAGAATTTGGTAAAACGAATAGAAGGTAACTATGGTATAGCAGAGTAATTTAGTAACCCTGTTAGTCGGCAATGAGCCATGGAGATACCCGGCTGATTTTTATTCGACTGTTCTTACGTACTAAAGATGATACTCTACATACTTATTCACATTTGTATAGAGGAATGGCAAAAGGCGCAAAAGATGCCAATACAAATATGCAAGTAATACCTGGTGCTTTACAAGCAACAACTAAAGATACAGATCCAACAACGGTAAGCAACATATACAGCAAGATTAGGTTGATTATTGTTAGGGTGGTAGTTATGTAGGAGGCTGTATTACAGAAAAGAATGCGCAGTATTTAGATGGGCTAAATATACATGCATACTCTCATTATAGTAACGCGAGTAATACGCTTGTTTCAACATACCCTGAAGACCCGTAAGCTCTGAACTATTGTTCCTATTTTTTTCTAACGAATCAACAGACGTTCCAAAGTAAATACTATACGCAATATGCTGCAGTTCCGTGACATCAACTTCCCAGGCAAACCAGTTTTTTTAACTGAATGGGGGTAGCGAGCGAATAATGATTTCCTGCTTTATTCTTACTATTCTACAGATGGGACACAGATGGCGTTGGTGAGCCATGTCATCCTGACGTTCATCATGCACCATGTGTTTCCGAACTGGCTGGATCCAACTATGGATGTACGTAAGCATTGTGACTAACTTTGAGCCTTATCGTTGTTCTAGTGCGTGCGCTACTTATTGCTGCACGTGAAGGAATTTCAAAGACGTATTGGTACTTTTATGCTAACTTACCAAACTGTGCTGGTCTATTTTGTAGAAGCGGTTTAACAGGATCTAAAAACGTTCACTACGCCAAAAAAATGATATTCTATAATTTGCAGGTAATACTATCATTTTTCTTTAATTTATGGATTTTCTCATAAGGCAATATCCAAATTAATGGGTCCATGCACTTTATTGATGTCATCCAAGAAGATACCAGCGCATACGTATATCTACTAGCTGATGAACAACGTACTCAAATAATATCAAGAGAAACACGTGTTGAATACCTTTTTTCAATAGAGCAACCTGCTGGACTTATTGCATGGCTTCCAATCAAGGGAGACTTACCTACAACCCGCAACATAACAGTCAACGTTCCTAACTTAACCGTCAAAGAGAATTATGGTTGGAGGTTTACAAGCGAATCAACTGGCGCTGTAAAAGACTTGAAAGTAAGAGAAATAATAAGCCTGTTATAACATCTAATCATTTCTTTGTTTTAGGCGTTTACAACGAATGGGAATTCATGGACATTGATGTTAACAGCTGCCCCAATGCTAATAGAACTTGGGGCTTAATAAAGCTCGCGTTTCCTTTAAAAAAATACAGAATCCCCCGAACTTTATCTTTCTATCGTCTCAGGGTTGGACTGCTAATGCGCTGTTGGCACTCTTAAATATTTATTGTTTTGTTACTAGAGTGTTATTATTTTACAAGGGTAAACTGTTTGTGTTAATTACTGAACAATTTTCTTCAAGGATCTTGATCTTTTCCTTCAATTCGGTAACTTGCTTTTGTAACGCTGAAATTTTTGTAAGTTTTGAAACATGATCCAAGTTTGAATCTGTTATGCTCCCATTACCCGATGACTCGTGTTTTTTAGGTACATAGTAGTCCAGTATAGACATTGCGAATATACTCAATGCTAAGAGAAAGCACTGTGAGAATAATGCTAAAATAAAGAAAAAAACGAGAAAAAAAACTAACCTGCACTTAAGATAACGCATATCGAATGAATGATGTATCTTTCTTCTACAGCGTTTTGCTGTGTGATGGTAAACCGAACAAGCATAGCAATTGACATAAAAAGAGTCATGTTATAGATAGCAAAACCAAATATCTGAACGAAATTAGTTCAAAGTTGGAACGAACACGTGATGTCACATTATTAAGGATATTGACGTACTTTAGGTTCACTTAGAATTTTGACTTTTCGTATTTGGATAGTGATTATTGACCCGATAATCATAACCACAAGCTTGAACAGATTGGATTAGATGATAAATAAAAAAGGGATTGGTTTTTGTTTCTTTGGCTTACGACAAACACGTATTGTACTGCGATAATCACAGTGGAGAGTGTAGAGTAATTACACTCATAGTAATTTCTTGAAACGCGATGTTCATCGACAACAGTGATTTCAGAGTCCTGTAGCGTTGCACTGAAAGTTACACAGAGAATCTTTCAACATGTTAAGGCGACAAAAAACTAGTTCCGTAAATTCAAAAAAAAAAAGGATACGATGCAAATGCCGACAAATACTCCGACAATGGGCAAGAGCTCTACATCCTTGACTTCAACGGCCTTTAATCGCTTATTTCTGTTAATTAAGAATACTTTCCATGACTTGGCGAACAGACACCTGCCCAAAAGAAAAGGTTTAAAAAAAAACCAGGATATCGCAGCTTAACTTACCCAAACATTATGTTTACACCAAGAAATAGTAACCAATCATTAAGATGACAAGCGTAAGTTAGACTATTATTTGGTGTCGCAAACAAGGTAGACGTATAGATCAGAATAGCTCCAACATCAACACCGAGCAAAAAAGCCGGTGATGAAACTAAACAACATCAGTTCATAGAACACATTATTAAATTCATACATCTCAGACGTTCTCTGTATATGCAAACGTATATTGCAAGGCAAGCTGAATATCCAAAGGCAAATATAAATATACCTAGCACGACCCATTCAACAGAACTGTCACCTGAACGCTATCAGAATCCGATGAACAATTATTAAAAAAGCAGTACCGAATTGATCAGAAAATACCCTTTCTTTCCAAGTCGGCATAGGTATAACAAGTGCTCTGGATGCGCTTAATAAAGGACCAACAGTTTCTTCCACATCGTAAATATATTGTCCCATAACACCTTCAGTGAGTTGCTGTCCTTGAGCATCAAAACGAATCTAAACTAGCATTAAAATCATAGCTGTTTGTGGTTATAAGACTAAATACCCTTCCCAAGAATGTGGTCATGTCCTGTCTTCTGAAAGCATCAGCAACTAAGTCATTGTCAAGAGATTGGGAGTCCTTCAACAACGCAATTAGAAGAAAGGATAAAAATGAAACAGTACGTTGATAGCTCTTTCTAGCATTTGTCCTGCAACATAAGCGGGAGCTCCCCACGTGTGACTTGTTACAGGGGTATTAGAAAACTTTCCAAAGCTCTCCAAAAACGCAGCAGTATTATTACCATCTTCCCCTCTTCTTGTAGAAAGACCACTGATCTATTTTTAAGTGAGGCAACGAAAAAATTTTGACAAGTTCGATTAAAAGTCAGTACGTACTGACTTAACACCACAAACATAGTTGCGCATCTCAGGGTCGAAGTTCACCCACGCTGAGTAAGGCAACGCTAGCATAAACTTTGGTGTCCAATCTCTTTTCTTGAAATTAGGCATCATGTATTCTATAGCTGGTTGTGGATTTAGACCACAAACAAAAAGTGCTTCATTGTTCAATGAAATTATTTTCTGAACATAGTGTTATTCGAAAAAATAATAGTATTTATGTACCTCCATTGAGGCTGTCCAATTAGTCATGTAATTTGTATCTCCTTCTTGTAGCACGTATACACGATCTCTTTTCGTAACACCGTTCTCTTCAGCCTGTAAATAAGAGGTTAATAGTATACCATTGGTAAAAAAAATAGGAGTACTGATTCGTCAAACCCTGTGCACGCTAGCTCTCCTAAAACCCTGTCCATGATGAGATATGTTACAGAAACTAACTCGTTTGATCTCATAAAGGGTAAAGCTACCAGAGAAAGCCTAATCCTGTTAGAAAAAATGTGCGAAGTAGATAGTATACCTTGATGTTCGAGGAATAACACTGAAAGCGTTGTTGTTCTCCGCAAACACATCTGAGGACACGCTGACTCCAATAAGTAGTCTATTAGATGGCCCAGTTACTTTTTCGGCTACCGCAACACTTAGAGCTGAACCTATAGGACCTATATGACGTCAGTTACGGTAGCAACATAAAAATAGTTTACCAAAAAGAAAGGTAACATTTGGATTTTTCACCAACTGTTGATAATTTTCAACAGCGCTTTCTTCTGTTCCATTGTCCGAAAGTGCCATCAACTCAACCTAAAATTGCAAAAAGAGAAGTTAGCCCGAACATGTGATAATTATAAAATTAGATTATGTTCAAAAAAACCGTATTTTACCCTGTACGAAGTTTCATTCAATCCTGATCCAATTTTAATACCTCCTTTGTCGTTCGCTGTTTTCACCCATAGTTCAACACCATCTTTTTGCGCATTACCATTATTGTTCTTAACAATAGCAAAAATTTAGTATCGTATAAATAGTGCTAGCGAAGGCAACATACATCCTGCTCACTTCTTGAACCTACACTCTTTCCAGTGTAGCTTAAACCGACTGTTATAATGTTTTCCGAGTTTCCGGCCACAGATATTATAATCGTAGACACCAGAATGATAATAACGCCTAAGATACTAACGTTATTTGGTGTGCTTTTGAAGTTTAGCCGTAATTTTTTTTTTATTTATTTTAACACAACCGCAGAAAAGTAAGATTAAAAACCGAACTTTGGCGCTCCTAGCAGTAACGCATGCGCCTCTACTAGTACCATACTTTTCAGAATGGAAGAATTTAAAACGTACCAAATGTACAGCAGTAGAACTTTTTCATTGTGACACGTGATATAAGGGTTATTTTTTTGTTTTGTTTTTGTAGCTGTTGTGTTTTGTATTTTGCTCTTTTTCGTATGTTATCATACAGTTTATATCACATTTTAGCAATAAAAACTAAACGTTGTGGAACAGAAGTTCCGATATAGTCGGATTTCTCGGGCCAACAAGCACCATTTTTTTATTTATTTCGAGATTTTTTTTGCTAGCGCAGTAAACCGTATTTGTTAAAACAAATATGCATTAATGTTGAAGAAATTAATTGATTAAAATGGGTTAATCTAAACGAGCCTGCATACAACTTCTTGTCAAGTGATCTTTGCGTTAAAAAAGGGGTTCATTGAACTATTAGCAACTTAAATAGTTTTTAACACTTAAAGGGCCTTTGGCGCTCGCTACAGAAACCGCAAACAAAGGGGCTGCTAATGGCATCAAAACGTGACGTAACATATTTTTGTGCCGTTTTTTAAATTATTCCAAAACTAAGCACTTAATTACAGAAAGAACAAAGTGAATCGACTTGGCATCATATATTACACCTTCCAGTTGAATTACAGCTTGATATTACAGACATAGACTTTGAAATTTATTTAAAATGGCCATTGTTATCTAAGAGCGCTGCCGTAGCAACAAGGTATGATTTAGCGCTAAAGAAATATGGTAAATGGATTAAACAAAGAAAATGCCAAGAAAACGATTCAAAGTGGAGACCTGTTACCCAAAAGAGCTACAGACATGGTAGAAGGCACGGTAAGTGTATGACATGGCATAAAAACGGACAGATCAAGGCACAAAGCGTGTGGGTTGAAGGAACACAAAACGGTGAAAGTAAAACATGGCATGCTAATGGACAACTTCATATTCAGTCTCAGTACATCAATGGTAAGTGTGAAGGTGAGTATAAAGAATGGAGTAAGATAGGTGTATTGATGGAGCATTGTCACTATTCTAAAGGTAGACGTGAAGGAGAGTACAAGAGCTGGTTTAATGACAGTAGAATCTCTGAACATTGTTACTACGTCCATGGTAAACTAGAAGGGGAATACAAAGAATGGTATAATTCTGGTAATTTGTGCCAGAGGTCTGAGTATGTTGGTGGTAAGCTTGAAGGAGTGTACAGGTTTTATTACGAGAATGGTCAGTTAAGGGAGGAAAGTAATTTTATAAATGGTAAGCGTGAAGGAGAGTATAAACGTTGGTATTATAGCAGTCAATTGAGAGAACATTGTCATTTTGTTGATGATAAACGACAAGGACATTACAGATTTTGGTTAGACAGTGGCCAGTTGTTTCAAGAATGTCAGTATGTTGATGGCATAGAGCAAATGTAACTTTTTAAATGGATACACCTGCAGTTAGAATAAATTAGCCTTCAAAGAGTATTTTCCTCCATCTTACTTACTGCACGTGACTAGAAGCCCAATATGCTTTCGCAGTAAATTCTGGATATCAACTATCTTGTGGCAGGAGATTTGTACAAAAGAGAAAGTACAGAAACTCATCTTCTTTTGGAGATGATCCTACTAGAATTACTGTTTTTGAGATTGTTTTGCGAAACCTGTTACAAAAAATAGTGCACATGTGCTGCTAAAACTGTTGTAGCGAATTACAGACGTTTCACACTCTCTAAATCCGAAAATGGCCTTACAACTTTTGATCTTATCTATTTCAAAGTTTGTCAACACGTAGAGTGAGAAACCACATATCCCTAGTGTTGTGTATAGTAGGTTCAGCCTGCATTAGTATTAACACGCTTTGCCGTTCATCAGTCAACTGTTTTATTTAAAAATACGTTTGCTCAATCGTACACTGAAAGTATTCCATGTACATCACGTGCGAAAAAGAAGAGCGGGTTTTTTTAGCTCACATTGAGGATCTAAATATCTCAAGTGCTCCTGTTAACGCCATAATAGCCTTATCATCTCCTATCGCCCTTCTACGCAAGTGGATAGTATGTACACCTGAAATTGCCTTCAAACCTTCAGCTGTTACTTTTGTAAATGATACATCGATTTCATATACACCTGCCAATGCCTTAATGCCCTCATCTGTTACTGATGTACAACCATTCAAGTAGATGGTGTGTACACCCGCCAGCGCCTTAACGCCTTCGTCTGTTATTGATTTACAGCCATTCAAGTAGATGGTGTGTACGCCTGCCAGTGCTTTAATGCCTTCATCCGTTATTGATTTGCAGTAGTGCAAGCTAATAGTATGTACACCTGAAATGCCTTCAAACCTTCATCTGTTACATCTGACCAAGATAACTTTATTTCATGTACACCTGCCAGTGCTTTTATACCCTTATCTGTAATGTTTATACCGGAAAAACGAATAGTATGCACACCTGCCAATGCCGCAACACCATCATCTGTTATTGATTTACCACCAATCAGGTAGATTGTGCGTACGCCTGCTAGTAGCTGCAAAAGGCTGTTTTTTATTGCAAACCTGAGTCTAAAGAACGTATTGTCTATTGAAATGATAGTGTTTTGGAGAAGTGGACTACCAGAAAGGATATGAAATTCTCTTTCACTAGTAATCGCAATAAGACCATATCCAACGTGGTTGTGAACAATATCTCGCAACAAGTGGCACGTTTGGGCTGAACGGAGGGTATAGCTTCCTTGTTTTAAGATATGTACTATTATTTCAACTGGTAGTGCAGTGAGATCAAACACGTGCTGATTGATACTTGGTGTGGGTATTTTTTCCATGTTATGTTTAAACATTTTTGTATGCTAGTTTTTCGTCAGTTTGAGAACGTATTAAAGCAAGTAGCCGATTACTTCGTACTTTTAGAGCTAAATTAAATAGGAGCCTAATGGACTGAAAAAAAAGAGCGTGGCTTCTAAAACTCAAACCAGGATGAGACTGGTATGAGAGATTGTGTTAAAATTTTATGTTTCATAGAATTTTCTTTAAGCTGTTCGTGTCACGTGTACATTTTTTCAAAAACCGGAAAGTAGTCAGGTTCAACCATAACACGTCAAGCGCTAGGAGCGAACGTTTCTCTGATACAATGGATAACTAATGGGTAAACAGCATGTGTCAAGGAATCCTCAAAAATATTAAGTACAGGCCAATTACACAAATTGTTAAAAAAAGAGCTTGTGCCTCGTTTTATTATCATGTACCGACAAATAGTGTTGCCGATACAAATTCATACATGTCAGCTAGTTAAGTTGTTGTAGGTTAACAGGCTTGGTCGACTAAAACAAGCATGTACTTCCAAAAAAAGAGATATAATTTTCTACAAATTCAAGAATCTCTGATTGACAATTGCACAAAGTGCAATGTATTGTAACAAAAAAATGGGGTATGTTCATTTAAAACGCTGCAATCGGTCTCTATAATTATAGTTATGGTAAAAACGAGAATGCAAAAAAATGATTAGCTTCTCGTTATTGCGTGTCATCCTTGCGCAGGTGCCATGCTAATCTTCTCTGTATAGTTCCAATTTTAACATATGCCTTCCAAAAGGGTCAGCAATAGAAAACCGCAACGTACAACTTTTAAACAAGTCAAACGACCAGAAAAAAAAATAAGTGGTTTTGACGATGGCAATGCCACAGAAGAAATTCTAATACCTGCTCAAATGCTCTATAATATACAGTAGTACTTGCGTGCACACGATGGTACCATACCAGCTCATTGACGTCACTACTCGATTCAGTTTTCAATGAAAGGAATCCTTGACAAACAATAATACCTTAAACCGTAAAAGTTGCAGCAAGTGGTACGTATAATCATCCTTAACAACCCTCGGAAGAATACCTAAAAAGGAAATGCCTCCGAGATTTTGTACAACCAAATTCGAGTCAACCAAAAACCTCAAAAAAAAACACTATCACAATTGCAACAAATCTTGACTTTACGTCAAAATGGCACAAAGAAGCTTCAGTAAATTTGACATAGACGTAAAAGAATGGATCAACGTAGACTCAATTAATCTATCCGATGTCAACTTAGTACTAGTGTTCCAAGTGAACTGCCCTGGATGTTTCATCCATGCACTGCCTATGTTGAATGAAATCTACAAAACATTCATTTCTGACGAAAAAAAAAAAGATGCTGAGAAAAGTACATTCCAAGTGTTCGCTATAAGCACTGCTTTTGAAGATTTTGAGTATAACACATTACAGAATACTAAGGTAACTATTAGATTCATTATACACGTGCTTCGCTTAACACATTAAGTAGGATCTGATAAAGACTCAAAAAGTTGTTGGAGAAACAGCTAAACTCTACAAGACTGGTAAATGTCCATACGCTCTTGAACCATTCCCAATAGGATTTGATAATATGATGGCCATTGAAAAGTATACAAATCAAGTATCAAAAGAACTACCAAGATTTGTACCGAGCACTTTTCTAAGAAATAGACTACAAGGTACACCAAGTTGGATTATGTTTGACAAAGAGCGCAATATACTCGCCAAGTGGTTTGGTCATGCTGATAAAAGTAAAGTAATGGATATGATACGCCAAGCACTGTAAAATAAAAAATAGACAGACGTCATTGAACACCATGAGAGTTCATGATTAATTTTTTTTTTAATAGTACAATTTGTTTGAGGCAAGTTGACGCCTTATTGATCCTTGACTCTTTGATATACTCTTCTTTGAAGATGTTGCCGCATCAGGGTGTCTAGGTGATGACGATTCAGAATATCGAGGTGATGCCTCAGAGTATCTAGGAGAGTTCTCGGAGTAACGAGGTGAATCACCATTCGTTGATTGTCCTAAACATAAAATTAAATTCTTATCACTGGAAGGTTCTACAAACCATCAGGATCCTGACCATCGTATATATAAGACCAATTCTTCCATGTATCAGAACCATCGCTATCAATTGATGAATATGTTCCAGAATCATCATAAACTGCGAACTGGCCTTGTGTTTCATGAAGATCTACAAGAACAATTACAATAAGCAAAAAAAAAAATTGCTAGTTGCGTAGTTTTGACATACCGTCTTTCAGACGTTGTAGCTTTGCTCCGCACATAGAAAGCGTTGTAATTATACGAATACATGTATTTTTATTTAAACCTTTCCATAAAGGAAGCTAGAATAAATTTAAGAACCTCAAAAATAAACACGTGGCAGTTCAGCAAAAATAAACAAAAAGCTTACCTTTGACATTTCAGAAAATTTTGGCCGATTTTGTTGTGGTAGATAGCACGTGCTAATGAACTCATTAAATGCATCAGAAGTTTCTGCTGTTCCAGCCAAGAACTCCAAGCATTTTCCGAAAGAATAAACGTCATGTGCCTTCAAACAAAGTTAAAAAACAAAACTCTAATGAACAGAAACAACAGATTTACCTGTGCGTTGTATACTTTTTGAGAATTCTTCCAAACGTCAGGATCAGAAAAGTCAGGTGTTCCAACATGACTCTCTAACAGAGTATTTACTCCACCATACGTTACACTACACCCAAAATCGCCTATATATACAGTGTTAAAGACATAAACCAGTGACTGTACTCACAGAGATAAGTAGTAAAATCGTTACCAATCAGAATATCTATGAAAGAACTTAGAACAACATTGTTTGTTTGGTTGCGCACTCTCTGGTTTTACGTCTCGGTGAGCAATGCGTCGTTTATGTAAAAATACTAGTGATTCCAATACAAAATACCCAATCGCCAAAGCACCTAGTAGTAGAATGGTGAGTTGTTGGAACATTGAAAAGACATCGAAAAAAAGAATTAATGTAATGTTTTGTTACCTTGCTCGCCTAATCCTGCTTCCCTTTGACTCACTAACTCATCTGTGATGCTATCTCTTTTTTCTTCTATCTTAAATTGATCACATAATGTTGTAACAGAGCCCATCTTCATCCACTCAAACACAAGCTAATTCTAACATAAGAACTAACCATCAAAAAAAAAAACTAGGTGTGATGTACATAAACGCTGCCCTCAAACATGTATATCTCTCGTGCATAGCATAAATGTTTCTACCGTATGGTGTAAGTACAATAACTCGCATTTTGATAATAGATAAAACTCCAAAAAAGACAAATAAAACAAGTACCTTCTTTGATCCAACAATTCTCAAAGCTGAGTTCAGTACAACTTCACGCTTTAAATACTTATTTCTACTGTTACTATCTTTATCAATTTTTAATATTTTAATAGCAACTGGTTCTTTTGACGTTATTTCAAACGCTCTCAACACTATGCCTTGACCTCTAAGCAAACTGTAAATAAAATATCTTCGACGAAAAAAATAAAATTTCTGATTGATTTCTTTCAAGATAATCATGATCACCCTTAGCAGGTCTATTTCTTATTTTATACACGCACCCGCTACCAATAACTGTAATTGAGCTGTTATCGTATTTTTTCCATATATTGGCAATGATGCAATACTTCTCGTAATTAAACACCTGCCGATTCAACTCACGAATAAATTCTCTAGCATTCTTGGTATCTTTGCGTTGAATAGTGCGTTTGCGTTGTGAGACTGAAGGCGAGTTTGATGTTATAACACGATGTATAGGAACTATTTGGGCAGCGCCAGACTTCGATCTATCTGCAAAAGGTTCGAAGTAAGCCAAAAAAGTAACAACTGTATTCACCCTAACAAAAAAACTCTAGATTTAAACTACTCACCTCTGCGTATTCTTCCAGCTCTAGCCACCCTATCTGACCGGCGTCGTGCTAATCCAAGTGTCAATCTAAGCAACAAAAAAATATACAAGACCACTCTGATGATTTAGGACTAAGAACCGCTCTTAAAAGGAAGAAAGGTAAAATTCCCAAAAAAAAAATGGAAGGTATAATTATACACAATAAAACACTTAACACCTGGGCCTGTCTAAGGCGTACCACGCTTCTTTCCAATGGCACGCTCTTCAGGAGTCATATCTATACTCGATGAGCGTTGTCTAGGGCCATCTAACAAGTAAAAACGTCTAATCTTTATGCCTTTTTTTTGGTATGATTGTACACGCGTTGGCAACGCGCTATCGCTTCCTCTTGAGATACTCTCGGTAATAACACCGTTATTTAGAGGGTTAGTAATACTTCTACTTTTACTCGTAGAAGGCTTTATAGCATCGCGAATGAGCATCCCTGCTAAAGCAAAGAAAAGTCAGAAAACACCAAATATGTCATGAAAGTAAAAAAAAAAATTTTAAGTGAATTGAAAAATGTCATGTTGTATTTGGCAACAAATGGTTCTAGTTTGGAGTTTATATGATAAAACTTATGTTACCTCCTTGTACTGATGCTTCTACGTCTTTTGAAGATTCTTCTTTGACTGTTTGATACTTTACCGTTAGTTTCTCTCCGATTAGTATCTTAGCACCGTCTTTTAATTCACGTGGTTCTCCTGTAGCGAATGAGTAAGTCAAAGTCGGACAAAAGTTTATTTAAAGACACTCACAGCCAAAAACAAAAAATTATTTTTTGGCGTAATTTTCTAAAAAAAGACATTGGCATCTACCAAAAAAACCCCTACGTAACGTTGTACAATAGAATGATCAAAAAATCACATTTTACAGTATATTTAAAGAGTTAAAAATGTAGTTAATCCGTGTTTGGGTTTGTACCTGGATAAACACGCTCTCCATTTATTGTTAGCGACTTTGCGCTCTGTGTTAGGTTCAATAGGTTAACCTAAATCTCAACGTGAGTGATTTACGCATTATTTTAGTACCCTATTGGCAAGTATGTATATTTGCGCATGAACGGCTTCTATTCCGGCACCTTTTACTTTGACTTTGTTGCCGGACACGCCCTGTAGTCTATTCACATGTTAAAATTCGTTGTATTTCATCTATAACTACGTACGCGCTACCAATGTAAATAGTTTTGCGCTTCAAAGCGTAAATTTTTGTAGTATGGCTGTTTTTAGGCGTGATTAGCTCCAAACGGAATTTAGGAGCGTGGGTCATCACGCGAGACGTCTAAACGTCACAGCCAACTATACATGTGATAGCCACAATCAAAAGTCCACAAAAGTCCGTTTTGTGCAGTTCTTTCGCGATGTCAGGTGATATGGACACCCTTATACAGGGTAGTAAGTATAAAGAGGAGCGAAAGAAAGAATGGGAGCTCGTTCGTACAACAGGGAAGTTACCTGCTGTCCCACAACACAAGAAGAGTAATAGTCTCTATGAGCAGCTACGCGAGCAGCGCGAGAAGATAGAACAAATGTGGATAGAGCGCAATAGGCTGCGTGCGTTACACTTTTGTAATTATAACACTATCTGGTGCTAATACGCTATATAGCACCACCAAAACCGTTAGATGAGGACGAAATGATGTACAGAGAGGAAGAAAAAGCAAAGAGAGATGCAGTGCGCGAATATGATGAAGAGCAAGTGCGCATATTTCAGGTACGCGTCGTTGTGCGATTAAAAAAAATCATTTCCGTTGTAACTTTTAATCCAGTTTAAAAACCACGCAAAGCGTCTCTTGCTTTGTATTTCGCGTGTAATATTTTATAGGATCGCATGGCAAGCCGTGTTGTGAGCGCTGAGAAGGACGAAGAAGAATCTATAATTGCTATTCTACAAAAACCTAAAATGAAGCCTAAGAAGCGTAGAAAACCTCTTTCTGTTCGTTTTACAACAAAACCAAAAGTAGAAGGTGAAAACAAACGTAAATTGAGCGAAGAAGACGATGACAAGCCAAAGAAACGCGCTAAAACATCAGATAAGGAAGATACATCAAAGAAAACTAATGAAGATAGTGATGATGATTCTGAAGGGGGATTAGGGTTCAGCCTTGTACCATATTAAAAAAAATTCTGAACTCTAAAAACATTTTGACACGTGTCAAAAAAAAAAGCTGACAAAATGACGGTCGTCATTTCATTGACTTGGCGTAAATATGTTAGTCTTTTGGTGCTATAGGTATGATAAATTTTGAAAAGCGTATCTAACGTAGAGTCTGTCGGCAGTAAATGAAGGCAATGTGAGGAGAGCTATGTACAAGATTTATTTTTTTTTACAGGTTGGGCGTTTAATTTCGAGAATTTGTTACTGTTTTGTTCAGCCATTCTAGACCTTCGTATAAACCTTCTCCTCTTGCAGCTGAACTGGCTTGAATATGCCATTCTCTACCCTTTTGTACGTTTAAGTCCAGAATATCTGCAACCTTGTGAAGTCGCATTGCACCAGGTATGTCTTGTTTATTGGCGTAAACTAAAACTGGAACTCCTCTTAATTCATCGTCTTTCAATATTCCGTTCAATTCCATTGCGGCTTCCTTGACACGGTGTGTATCTGCTGAGTCTACAACGAAGATGATAGCGTTTACACCATTGTAGTAATGTTTCCAAAGTCTACGGATTCTGTCTTGACCACCTGAAGTAGAGAGTAAGTTCCTGAAGGCACATGGTTCATTACAAAAAAATACGTACCAACATCCCAGATTTGCATGGTAAGTTTTTTGTACTCAACTTGCTCTATGTTGAACCCAATAGTCGGTACAGAAGATACAAGTTCTCCAAGGTGTAGTTTATATAGTATTGACTAAGATAAAGTAAGTTTAAACGGCTTCTAACGTTTGAAGAAATATTTTGTCTTTTTTGGTAACTAATGGTGATGTAGATAACATACAGTTTTACCAGCGCCGTCTAGTCCGACCATGAGTACTTTAGTTTCTCTTTTGCACAAGTCTAGCTTGTTCATTATCATGCTTACGAATAAACCCATTTTTAGTAGTGTTGAGGTGTTGTTTGTTAGTTGTATGTTGTTAAATTATGCTCTTTTTCATGCTGACGTCGTTTTAAACGTTGAAAAGCTAAATTCACAGAAAGAATCGACGTATTGAATTTTGCTGTATTTTCAAATAAACTCCTTTGTAAATCTGCTGTCGACGTAGTAGGTTTTTATACGTTGAAGTACTAGCCACATAACCAATGACAGTTCTGTTGTCTAAAATGGAACTTGATCATGTTTTGTACTCCTGCTCTACCTTGCCATTAGTACAAGCGCCCCAATGCAATGCCTCGGTATGATTACAACGTATACAATACGTTTTATCTCTACAGCCTTGGCTCCAGCTTTTTTCTCCTTCCAAAAAACTGCAGATTTTGTGCAGTGCGTTGGGCGTTCATCAAGAAACGTTCTAAATATGTTTGTAGCAATTCCTGTTATGACCAACTAGTCTTGTTCTGTCTTCTAATTTAAAATTAATTACAACCAAATGAACATAACGTTATAAAGATACGTATGGAAGAGAATTATGATTCATACGCGTACTACGGCGCGGAAAGTCAAAATGAACCTAAACCGCCAAATACTGTATTAGCTGCTTTCAAAAACAGCATATTCAAGTCTCATCGCCGCACAAATAAAGGTGAGGGATAAAATGCTGTTACATGCATAACTCGTTGACTTAGATTGGAACAGTGCTTTTCAAGCGTTATTAGCGTCTAGCAACGAAACAGAAGAGTACGGTTAATGTTTGTTGGCATACATAGTCGCAAACGCATGATTATGAGTAATATTAACGCCAACGCAGTTTACCGGGTGAATTAGCAAGATCTATCTCATTAAAGAAGTTGGCGTTAGAATTTGCCCAATTAGCTTGTGATCGAGCTGTTACTATTATAGAAGAGCTTTACCTACCAGTGGCAGAAAAAGAAATCAAACCAGTTGCTATTGGTGGAGTAGCTGGCGGTGAAAAGTTTTTGGCGGACGGCATTTTGTTCAAGCTCTCTAGGGACTGGTATGGTATATACAACGGTGATGCGAATGCTATAAAAGCTGCAGGAGTACGTACACACATCCTATAACGTCATCACGTGACGGTTGCTAAACAGTTTGCAAAGAAGAAAAGAAATTAAACTTCGCGTTGCGCGATACTCATTTTTATGTTAGCATGAACTCAATGCTGCTATGGCAATATCTGATTGTAGGATACCGAAGCTTGCTACACCTTTGATGGCTTTGATTCGGTACGAAATTACAGCGCTTGTTTTAAAGACATTTCTTTTGTTTTTTTTTTTTTTTTTTTGCACTTTGAATTAATTTGTTATTGAAGGTATCGCGGGCACTGTATTCTAGCACAAACTATAGTACCTATAAATAACGAATCAATATGTTATGGTTCTCATGATGGTGGTATGACTATTCATGATTCGGATGAGGTATTGAATACGAAAATGAAAATTGCTGCATCTATTCTTCATTTAAAGGTGATGTTTCTCACGTTTATTGTTATTATTAATACAAAAATAAAGGAACACAAAGTACATGATATTAATAAAGTTGAGAAAAAACTAGTGACAGCATGTGACTTGGAAGGACACAAAGGTAAAGATGGCAACTTCTACTTGGGTATGTTTTTTTATGACTTTTTTTCAACACAGCTTTGTCATGTTATTTGTAGTACTAATTATTTCGTGTTCCCTGCAGTTGACCTAGCGCGATTATTTCCTCCTACCGACCCTAAAAATGATAAATTCAGTTTTTTGCATAAGCTATTTAGACCAGAATATCTTAAGAATCATAGACCCCTTTCTTCTGATGGATTCAGCCGTTTTGGGAGATTAGATGATTGTACTAAGATTCATGATGATGAGGTATTGCTAAAGAACGTTATAAACTGTACTCATTAATTGCGTAGATAAGATTTGCGACCTTTGATTTGGTAAGAAGTCTTAGAATCGGAAAGACATGTGAAAACAATCTCTTCACTTATAGTCACATAACAACTCTGCATTAGTGCTTTCTAATATAATATAGTTGCAAAAGCATGTGCCTAAGTTTGCGAAGTTACTAGACCAACGGTATAGTCCAGGTAAGTTTGATTTTGAAAGTACTAGACCTTAGTTTGTTTCTAGCAACCGTTGAGATATCTTTGGATGATGAACTTGGTTTGGAGTCATTATCAGCTAGTTCCAGTTTTAGTCATACTGCGAGCTTCAACACAATTAATAGTAGTGGCAATGTGTTAGAAAGAAGTGGTATGCTATCGTCTGGTGGCATTTCCATGCGTAGTGTTTCCAAACGTCCAACACTGGTAAGCTTGTTTAATTATGTTTACATTTACTTTACTGACAATCGCGTTCTAAGCTCAAATTTAATGGTAATGATTTGCCTGTTAGTGAAGAACTGTCGCAGCTCTGTGAAGAGTACGTTGCATTTATAATGGTAATTTTAGTTGCTTACCATGGTAATTAGGTTACATTTGAACGGGATTAATTTAAGATATTTGGTTTGGCTGTATTGTCATTTAAAAACTCCAAGATTACGTTCACTTGTTCTCACTGAGGCTACTGCACGTACTGCTAAAAATATGCTTGAAGAAAAGTACGTCTATATTTTAGTATAATAATCACGTGATAAGAAATTGCTTATTTTATTTGTCCAGGTGGAGAGAAATCAAGAGTTCAGAGCATTCTGTGTATTTTAATGAAGTTGTTGTATTTTTAAACAAAATGTTTGGGAAAGACTCTGATGGTTTCTGGAAGACTCTAAAGACTTTCTTGCTTAAGCGGTACGTTTTTTACTTTAGTATCCTTTCATGTTCTAAAGGATTCATCAAAATAGGTTCGCTATTGAAGAGCCTATTGTGCCTTGGAAGCATGAAGACAAACCTGATATTCTCGAGCCTGAGTTTGACTTCAAATCAGCTGTGAATCTTGGTAAACTCTTTCATAGGCTTTGTAAGTTATCTGGAGTTGTTTTCACAAAGAACCATACTCTTGGTAAATCAACTCTAGAAACAGGAGATTTGTTGTTGTTGAGTATGATGAAAGAACCTTTTGCGTTAAAAGATGTCACTGGTATTGTCCCTAGAGTGAAACATATGCATCGTATTTCATTTGAAGAAGGTTATGCTCTTGCTAGACTTGCTGCTACAGAGTCAGGCATGTCTGCTTGGGTACTCTATGAGAAGGTACAGTAGACCACGTTTTTTGTTTGAAAAGAATATTTATTTATTATTTCGCCTAGGCGAATAAGCTTTTTCATGAGTGTCTGGTTATCAAACCTGATGATACTTCAGCTTTAAGGTAACCATGAAATTGTTTAGTACTCTTCAATGATTGATGTATTTACAGGACTTGGGGCTTTTGTCTTGCAAAGCAAGCAGAGTCTGCAGCTACAGGTGAGAATCTTTTTTTATGACTTTAGACTTATCACCGTTTTAAAGACGACCTTGCTGAGAAAAAGTGGGTACAAGCATCTGAAAAGTATAGAAAAGCTCTTCAAACGCATCCAGGTGATTGGAGGACTCATTGGCAATGGGGTAAAGAAAAAATTATTAGTTTTATCCTCGAAATATACTCTTAATTCTTACCTTATTACAGGTACTGCGCAGTGTGTTCGTGCACGCAAAGCCCCTCGACGAGAACTTAGAACGTTACTTCACAGTGCTTGTAAGAGACTTAAAATGTCTGTAAAGCATTTGTCAGATATGGGGTTAGAAGCAAGGAAAACAATTGACGAGGTGTCAGTTTATAATTTACACTTGATAACAGGAAGTGCAAACTTAAGGTACCTTACTGGGATAGTTATTATCGTTTATTTAGGCTAACATTACCTACCACAGGTTTGCACGACATATGATGGGTATAGATAAGCTAACAAAACCTCCACCGGCGATTGTTAGAACGAGGGCTAAAAGAAAACTTTTTAAGTATCTTGATATAGGTATGGCACTTTTAAAGCTAGACTCACTCTGTTGAGATTGTCTGTTTGTCTAATAGTTCTATATAGCTATACATGCTTTCAAACAAGCAAGGAATATATTTTCAGATGGCATTGTGGCTCACTGTATTGCTGCAGCATGGGTATGTTATTGGAGTGTTTTTTTTTGAAATACAAGCAGTCTCTATTATTATTTGCTTTATTCAAAGAATTAAACCTGTACTTATGTCAACCTAGGCTGATCAAGCACGTATTTCAAAACGGATTGAACGCAAGGCAGTGTTTAAAAACGCTTATGAGTCATATAAAAAAGCTCACGAGATGGATCCTTCAGATGCAAATATTTTGGTACGTACATCAATTTTGTTTTTTCATTCGTAAACTAACCAAATCCATATTAGAGCAACTGGGGCTCTACTCTATTCAAAGAAGGTTTAATTCTTTATGAAAAAGATAGTAAAGCACAAAATCCTCATTTTTGTGCTGCATCATGTAAATACGCTGATAGTTTGGCGAGTGTACTTGATTACAATGAGGTATGATTACAGTTTTTTGTTTCTTTCTCAGAAAAATGTAAAACTAGATGTTTTGAAGTCATTTGACTTACGAACCTTAGGAGGCACTAATTAGACTTGGGTATGCTATAATTACAGCATTTCAAGTTAAAAAAGAAGGAGAGAGTCTTAGTGGTGATCTCTGTAATGCTATGAGTACTTATGTAAAAGTGGCTACCAGTTTTGCAAACAAGGGTGATTAATTTTGCTTTTGACGTGTTCGTTTGTTTAATCTTACTGACTTTGCGGGTTTAGACATGGCTCAAGTTGAATATGTCTTAACTCTTTGTATGAACACAAAGAGTGATGAGGTTCTATCAGAATCAGCACATACACTGTTTAAAAGGCTATTCCGTGACGCTGAACCACTGGATGTGAAACTGTTAGAGATTTCAATCTGTAACTTAGACACAGTTGTAGATGTAGAAACGGATATTGTTCATATCATATATACGCCTGATAGTGACAAACTATCTAAAATGAGACGCTGTGCGTCATTTTGAATACCACAGTGCCTACAGCTAGTGGAGCTTAATTTTAAAAAAAAAGTTATAACTTCACTTCAAGTCTAATGTATTGTAGTGGCTCGACATCGTTCTGCACCTCTCAAATTTAAGCGTATTAGTAAACTCAGAACAGAGAGAGTAATGAGAAGCTTTGATGAACTACTGCCACCAATTGCACGTCGTTATAAGCAGCCACGAACAAGAACAAAGGAACATACACGATCACGATCGGAAGAATGCAGATCACAGGTCTCGATGGACTCCAAAAGTGAGGAATCACTACCGGCCTCAGATAGTGAATCAAGCTCTTCTGGTAGTGGTTCACCAATACAAAAAAGAAGGTTTGCTCAGCGGCTTGCAAGGTCGGCAAGGAAGCCATCAAAGAATAAAGATATGCGCGAATCACTAAGGAAGAAAAAACCGAACAGACGTTTTCTTGATATGAATCCTTCATCTCCTAGGAGAAGATCAAGGAAGAAGCGAAAGGTCAGGATAGATTGTGGATCTTCTACATCATCATCTTCAGCTGCAGTAAGTTTTTGTTTGATCAAACATACATTCAAAAAAATTATGTTGATCCAAAACGAACTCTTCTTTTGTCTTCTTCAAATGTACCATGGGCCTACCTAATTTTCTCGTATGAAAATCTGTACATCAAAGCATTTATTTTTTGGCTATGGTTTTTTTTCAAAAATCACGTGATAGATTTTAAACCATCAGAAACAATGCCTTTATTTTTACGTACTTTTTTGTGCTAAAGATTCTTTTAGACTTCTCCAAGAGCACAAAGAAAAGATAATGCAGGAAGGCTAAATAGTAGTTCTTTTTCTATAGATATGTTAGATTTGCATGAATCAGCATCTATTATTCCTGGTGAAGGTCGTTTTGTGCCATCAAGTGATGACGATGATTATTTTTAACAAACAGAGAATAAAACTATTTGTACAACCAATGGTGCTTGTAATGACCAATGTTCCGAGAAACTGATTCATCATGAGTTATTTTGTTTTAGCACTAGGCCTGATTTTTCTGGAATGGTTGTGAGCATAGGTAGCCTTGTGCAGCTCTGCAAGCTATACCATTAGTGTTTTTTTATGGAGTACTTCAAGTGAGCATAAAAGCAGAAAGTCACGTGCTTGCTACAAATCGGAGTTTAGCGCTACAATAAAATAGGTGCACAAATGTAAAACAAAATACACCTATTTCTTTATTGACTCTACAGGTGAACAACTATAATCCAAAGGTGCGCTATATCCTTGGTTTGTTGTATAGTACAATTTCAAAGCTGGGTAATCGAGCTTTACACATAAACCAAGCGCAGGTGCAAACATATCTCTCAAGTATTGCTTCCAAAGCATACAAAACTTTTGAAACGGTTGGCTTTGTTCACAGTCTCGGTTGTCCCACTTGATCTGTGTATACTCATGTGATATGCGCTTGAACAGATCTTTTCTTGTCAAGGCAAAGAAAACCTTAAGAAGTGATTGCAAATCGTATGATGGTAAGTATAGTAATGGTATATCTTTTGCTCTAGCCAACACTATATTTTGGTGTCCGAAACAAAGAGAACCTTGAAACCTTACTGTCTGATTTGTTTTAATCACAGTCCCGTGATCAATAAGAAACAACTCCTCTTTGTAAATAATAATATTAGCCATGCTGATATCCCTAAAACCAAGTAAACAGTGAATACGCTACCATAACAAGTAAAACTTACCTATGAACATATCCGTTGGCATGCATGGCTTGAAGTGTATCAACAATACTTGAAAGGCATGGTATACATTCAGTTTTATGTTCCAGAATAGGTATGCCAACAGGCCAAGTCAGAATGTAGTTTCGGCCATCCTTGGTGGTTCCAGAACCCATCTACGACAGTAAAGGGTTAAAAAGGATTTTGGGAAGAAAATAAGATTAAATCAAAGTGGTAAACAACAACGTACAAATTTCGTAATGCCAGGAATGTTTAGCTTATTCAAAGCAATCATAGTCTTTTCTTCAGTCTTGGACCAAAGTTTACCTGCTGTATTATTGTCAAAGATCTTTATAGCATAAGGCTCCAGCTCTTCAATGTTATCACGTGGGCTCTGAGATTCTTCAAGATGGAATTCGGCGTCATCACCATCACCCTCAGACAGTATTTCCTCTTGGTCTAGTTTTTTAAGCAGAATCTCATATGTCGTCGCAGTTGCTCCTGTTCCGAGGATTCTAGTCGGTATTGTCTCTCCACCGTCAATGTTTTGAATGATTGGTGTCGACCAACCGAGTTCTTCTGGCTTAGCACTCAAAAATTTGTTGACATAGAGAGTTCCTTTTTTATCCGGACCATCATAGTCATATTCAGGCGACTCAATGAAACGATATGTTCTTTCTTTTTCATTCCAGTGCATCTGAATGAACATAACTCTTGTTCTATTGGAGAGAATACCAATCATTTTTTCGCGCATAGGATTTGCTCGCATGTAAATAACCAAATACTGTCTACAACAAAGAAATCAGTAAAAAAGACTTGTAAGAAAATGTCAGAATTTTTTTGTTGTTCATCAATAACGTACTGTACTTGGCATTTGTGGGACCTTGAGAAAACAGAAGAATCTTTTTTAATCTCCCAAACTGCCACTACATTCATTTCAGAGGGGCCAACTACACCATCTCTTATTTTATATGCGCATTTTTGACTGTTATCAGTTCTTGCAGCAAATACAAAATCTGGCCTTTTCTTCGTATCAGCTCCTTTGTTTGAAGAGCAAGTATCGTAGCAGATAAGATACTTGGGCTTAGCGTTATCAATCCGTGTGAAAAGAACAGTTTGAGTCCTACTTTCAGGAAAATCGCCTACAACACCATTCACACTTTGTTCGATCTTACCACTTGGTTGTACATCTCTTTTTAAGATATATGCATCTTCTTTACATTCTTTCTTTGACTTGGCACTTTCGAACTCATCAGACGCTGCAAGGTGCTTGCAGGGTACAATTTTTTCGTCAGGATTGTGCGGAAGAAACAACTCAAAGGTTGAATCACCCATTCCGATAAACAATGTGTGTACAATGATTTGAAGGAGCATAGCTACTTTAGGCGTAGTTATGATTATCTTGTTCTTCACATTAATTTCATAGCGGTTTGAAAGATCTGATGTTAATTACGTTAGAGATAAGTCTCATTGGGTAAAGAGCATGAGAAAAAAAAAAAAGAAAAAAAGGAGAACGCACTTATATCATAAAGTTCTTGCATTGTGTCTCGGCGAGTTAGTCTCTGTGATAACTTAACTAATCTATTGCAAAAAGTTATAAAAACGAACTTCAACTGTACACTACTAAGTACGTACTCTAATTCTGTCTGCAGTTTCTGCATGGCCTTTTCGCTCTTTTTACGCTCTTCTTCGCTCCTTTTACGCTCTTCTTCGCTCCTTTTACGTTGTTCTTTGTCCGATTCTACAAGCTTTTCGACCCTTCCTTCAATCCTTTTAAGCTCTTCTTCGCTCCTTTTACGCTCTTCTTCACTCCTTTTACGCTCTTCTTCGTTCCTTTTACGTTCTTTTTCAAACTTTTGGTCAATAAGCAGGTTAATTATTTCGTATTTATCCAACTCATGACCGGCATCAAGCTGTTGCACTTTTTTTTCGGTACTTTGACGTTTCTGCGGAACTTTATCCTTCTTGTTACGAGCAGTACGTCGTGCAAAAGCAGTTTGTTGGATAGCAGAGCGTTCTAGTATTTCAAGATACTCAGAGTCTTCATTTGAATCTTCAAGATTCTCTTGAGCTTCAGTATTTTTTGGTTCCGATACACCATCGACAGAGGGAGCATCGGGCACGTTGAGGCGAATCTTGCTTTCTAAACAAAAACTGAACAACGGTACTTAATTGACATCTCTTCTTACTGTACACTTCTGACTGAACCAACACACACCACGTGACTGCTGCCTTGGAGTCGCCAGTAGGCATCTTGATTTCAGAAACCTCCATAGAGATTTTACGCTCACTACGTCGTGCACGTAGCGCTGAAACTAACATTTTGTGGCACTCATCTGTTAGAAAGATTAAGAATTCATTAAATTGAATCAAAACGTACACGCTTGGGGTTGGGTGGCTATCTTGTTTGCCAAGTATTTTTTAAGATCCTTTAGTTCTGTAATCCCAGAATCGTTTGCATTCGTATAAAAACCACAATACCGAGCGTGATTTTCCAGTTTGTGGATATCGACATTATTTATCAGATACTTCGTTAGCCTGTCAATTTCAGTCTTGAACTGCTTGTGAGGTGGACCTATGTACGTGAGGTAAGTACTAAATATGCTCTGGGTAATGATCGCTAACCTGTGATTTTCACCTTTTTGAAAATACGGATTTCTTCTATTGGTGTGTCGGTACCTTCTGGTGGGTTTTTTCTTTTTTTTTGTTTTTCTGAGAAAAAATGTCAATCAGTATAAAAAAGCTTAACGCATAAAACACTGCCGTACGAGTTGTTTTCGGAGGAGTAGTTGTACTCTCGTCCGTGCTAAGGGGCTTTACATTCGGTGTAATGGTTGTGTTGTTTAGCTGTGAACCTTTCGGCATGTTAACGAAAAAAGTGGTGAAAAAGCTGAGCGTACGATGACCAGACGTTTTAGTAGCCTTTGTTGCCGCACTTGTAGTACGTGTTTTGCCTAACAGAGAGTAAGAATAACAAAGAGAGAAAGACTTTCAAAAGGGGTGCAACGTACTTTTCAAAGAAGGCTTAGTTGAGACCTTCTTTGCCTTCTTTGCAGCCTTACGAGAAGGTACATTAACTGGCGCTGTGCCTGTTGATAAGGTGAGGAAGAAAAATGGCTACAAAAGCTGTGTACCTTGACTTGGCGCCTTTGAAGCGTTCTTTATTGCACCACGAGTACGTGTGGCTGGTGTAGAAAGTATGATAGATTTACCTTTATCACATCAAAAAAATTGATTGAAACGTTAACGAAAAAAAGTAGTGAAACAGTTTTTTATCTTGTTAAACTTAATTCCAGGTTGTTTACGTACTCTTTTTAGGTTCTCCACGCGAAGGAGCTATGTAACGTCAGGTTTAAAGTCAAATAGATGTAAAATGGTTTATTTATGCATAGATAGACTTCAAAATGTCGTACCATCGCTGTCTGGTTGTTTACGCTTCCCCCTGCGATTATTAGGAGGAGTCGTTGCCATCTGTGCCTTCCAGAGGAATTATGATTATTGAAACGCAACGACTTTTTTTTTGTGGGATAATTTAGCCAACTGTTACGTCTGTCAGTTCTAGAGGCATACTCATCTCCATCTATAAAAGTACTTACAACACTGGTATTTAGCTAGTCTTGTACCTACAGAGTCCATATGTCACGAGTATAGTTTGATCATTCAGAATCAATCACTATATTGTTACAACTTGGCTTAAGTGGACTTGAAGTTATAGTTGAAGTCAAGCCTAACCGAGTCGAGTCATTAACAGCACTTGTTATGTAAGAAACCTATTGCCAAAATTGAAGTAGACTCCTAGATTTGATAAGACTTTCTATCTACCAGCTGAAATAGTGAGGTCGCTTCTACAAATTGCTAATGACATTTTTCAACTAATACATTTTTTGATTGAAGTTTTGAAGTCGACTTCAAACACTTTAATTTTTCAACAGTCAAGTCGAACCAAGTCGAGTCATTAACGGCACCAGTTACGATAGCATGCATTGATGATGTTTTTGTTACTCGTCACATGGTCGACTATGACGTGTTGTGATGATATCATTTTTAGCCGAAATGAGTTGAGAATTGTACTACTAAAACCTAACTTAATTGCATTTACAACAGACGAAAAGCTTGCCAACAATGATAAAACACCTTCTAATCGCGTTTGCGTGCTCTTTCATTCTGTTTACAAACGGTCAAGCAACAAACGTTGTAATTTCATCTACAAACGCGTATGCAGCGTTAGGTACGCAGTATGACGCGAAATAGACGTAATCTGTGACCATTTTGTAACAAACAATCAAAGGATCTGCTGGTATTGGTATTTTCGATACGTCAACGCAACAACAAGTAAAGATAGTACCTACAAGCTCAGGTTTTGGAAGTGTAGATGATGTCAGTGTAGCTGGATCTTTCTTATTCGCTCTAGACGGCTCACCACCAGGTAAGTACAAACCAACAACGGCTTTAGGTCGTTTCTGATCCATTTGTGGGTTTTTCGTGCTTTGTAAGAATTCTACGCTTTTCTACGCTTTTTTTTTGTCTTGTTGGCTTTTTTTGATTGTTTTTTCTTGTTCTTGTTTGTTGATGAATTCTTCTTTAGGACAGCTCGTGGTTTACTCTATAAGTGATCCAGTAAATCCTGCTATTGTATCTGGTCCAGTGCCAGTGGGTACGTGCTAGGGAAAACAGTTTCAAACGCACGTGATACTAATGATGTTTTGTGTAGGCGTGTTTCCTTTCGCTGGTACCTAACCACTGACGAGTAATTGAGCTACTTACAAAGTCACGTTTAGGCGTAAGCGCAGCCAATGGAATTGTCGTAGTGTCAGGTGGTACATCATTAATGAGTGTAAGAAACAAAGTGTCGACGGAGTATTTTTCTTACCACTTTCTTCTTGTTTTAGATTTTTGAATACGATGAAACCGCTGGTGCTCTTGGAACTCCTTCAACCCTAGACTTGGGTACAGGGCAACCAGATGTACGTTAAAAAAGCATACAGTCAGAGATATATGTATAACTGATGTCTATTGCAGGTATTGTTATCAAGCGATGGATCAATTGCAGCTGTTTCAACAGATTTTTCAGGAGCAGGTTTTGGTCTTACTTTCGTAACACTTAACACTCCTCCAGCAGTATCAACAACCTTAGGTACAACGACAACACAACATTAATTCATAAAACACTCCATGTTTTGAGTGACTGCCAAAAGGGGCTAACAAGTACTTTTAGATACTGTTACAATTCCAAATTCTGGTTTCTGTACTGGTTCAACATTCACACCAGCAAACTTTCCAATTGAATCATCAATTGACTCTAATGGTAACTTAGTTGTTGCTTTTTGTGGCGGACTTGCTTTCATACGTAAGGAGAAAGAAATATTGATCTAAGATGTTAACAAACTTTTTTACTAGAAAACTGGAAAACTGCTTCCGCCTCTCTTGTTAATACTTTCAACCCAAATACCCCTGGACCAACAGCACAATGCCTCTCTGTTGCTACTATACACGAATTTGCGTTTGTAGTTTGTACAGTACCTACAAGTACTGTGTACAAGGTAAAACAGAAACAAAATAACCCCTCGCTTTTTTTTTCTTACAGTTTACAAAAAGGTTAACATTTCCGATATAATGAACCCAACTGTAGTCAAAACGAAGAGTTTAGCAGGAATGACACCTGTATCTGTTGATGTATCTTCAACCAGTCTAGTTGTTGGATCAAACGATGGTACACATGTCATACATGCACCCATTTTTTTCTTCTTGGTTTATTCTAATAGTGTTTAGCTGGAGTGATGTTCATGGACCTTGAATTTGAAAACGCTAAGGAAACTGATCCAGTACCTGTTTCGCCAACAATGATGCCAAACATTACAGGTATTGTTTCTCCAGCTGAAGGCCCTGCAGTAAACAACCCACAACCACAAGAAGCGCCAACAAGTGAACCTACAGCTGCACCAATTTCAAGTGAACCGGCATCTGCTCCAGTTTCTACATCAATGCCTACTACATCATCAAGTATTTGCAACAAACAGTTTATGTACGAGGTATTGTTGGCTGTTTTTATTGCAGTGGTTTTTGTATAAATAAAATATGACTTAAACTTTGAGTGACTTGTCTCACTTAATGCTTCCAACCATCACAACTGATATATAGGCAATAATATGCGTTACAACAACTTTTTTACTTATCCAGCTTATCCGACTCAACAAATCCAACTCACTTCGGCATTACTACATGTTTTGTAGTTTAATAGCGCTAATTGGCCGGAATACCTTGTAAAGGTATATCTTGAGCTCCATTTATTTGTGGTAAAGCTGAACCAATAGGAACTCCAACAGGTATCTCTTCTGGTGCTGCAGCATGATATGCAGCTGTTCCTGGCGTGTTTACATTTACAACAATTTCACTATCTCCTTTTGGACGACAAATGTATGCAACCACTACAATTGCAATGATGATACCAATGACAACGAGGATAATGATAAATATAACAAGTATTATACCAACAGAGAGACCACTTGGTGCGGTAGCTGCAGCAGCAGTTGGTTCGATTGTAGGCTAAAAATAGAATTAATCACGTGATATTGTTTGATTTTCGTAAAATTTTTCGTAAATACGTACCGCAACTGTTGGAATTATAGAAGCGTTTGTTGGAGCTTCGGTTGGAGTTTCAGTTGGTGATTGGGTTGTTGGTGGTTGAGTTGTTGGTGGTTGAGTTGTTGGCGGTTGTGTTGTTGGAGCTATTGTAGGTGGTGGAGTCGGTGGGGTGATTGCTACACCAACTACGAAGGTTTGAAATTGCGTATCTGTTGTTGTCATAAATCCAAGAGTATTGACTGTATCAGTGCCAAGAACAATATCTGCGTCACTATATTGTGTTCCAGAATACAGCGTAATATTATCTGACACTTGTAGAGAACTAGAAACTTATTAAATTTATAACCAAAAACTTTTTAAATACCTGTCAAGTGTTGCAAGAGTGTAAGATTTTATAGTACCAGTTGTACCATACGCTAGTACATATCCTAAGGAACTCGAATATGAACAAAACGGACCACCAGTGGTACTAGATGAAGCTGAGAGCTCAACCTCAGGACCGCTGGCACCTCCTCCGCCGCTTACTTTTTGTGCATTGATTGGATTCCCATTGTACAGAACTAAGAACTCGTTTTGAGTTCCATGTGCTACAACATTAGGGTTTGAATTTGCTCCTGATCCAAATGAAAGTTCAATAATATTTGAAGTACCGTCATCACTAGTATGACGTCCTTCGACAAAATTCCTCTCTGTTTTCCATACAACAAAAAAGATCTTGGCAACTGAACTGTATGCTATTCTAGGATGGGTTGAAAAAGACACAGTGCCTGAAGATAATTGAAATTGTGTTGACACTGAACCATCCGTTGGATCAACAGTAGCGCCAAATACAAAGATATCTCCTTCTACACCAACACCAGTATCATGAGCAAGCCACACTACCATGTATTTCTTTGTATCACTATTATAAGCCGCTGCTGGAAACTTCGGAGTTCTGGTTGTACTAGGAGTGATATCAAAAGCTGTTTTTACTGTTGCTCCTTCGCTGTTTAACAAAATAGCTTCAATCTTATCCTAGAAACAGACCGTTAAGCTCAAGTTTGTACTTGAAAAGATTTTACGAGGGTGATACGTTTTGTGTAACGTAAAAAGGCTTAAGAACAAGATAATAAACACGTGCATAAAGCGTTTTGTTAAACATACCGCAATAATTGTTTTGTAAACGTATAAATACGATCCTTCGCCATTTCCGACGATCTCAGGGTCAATAATATCTGATGCGCCATTTACGTCTAAAGAAAATGTATCTTTCACTATCGTTCCATTGCTCGCGTAAATTCTGGCTTGGTATAACCTATGTATTGCGTTGTAAGACATCGCGAAGGGATTCAGCAGTGTTAGACTCACGGATTTGCAATAAATTCTCCAGAAACCACCCACGTGACCAAGTATCTATCATTGACGCCGTCATAAGCAAGCCCTGGGTTATTAGCACCTGAATAATCTCCGAAGGCTTCTGTAACGTTTAAAAGCTGTATATTTCCAAAAGCAAGCCCAAGTGTTATTGTGTACACGAGAAGGATGTATGATATAACGATTAGCCTACTAGGTAGTTAAAACGATATTACCTATCTTTGTCGGAGATTCTAAAATATACACTGCTTGTAAACAAGTACCTTGTTGATGTCATGGCGCTCAGTTTTTATTGTTGCCTCTGAAAGTAAGGCTATAAATTCAATCACAACTATACTTAATCAAAATACCTTTACTTATTATCGTACTTTTTGAAAGGAAATGAACGGAGTGATGATAAAATATACAACATAAAAACTCAGTCAACCCAAACTAGTGCAACAAATACCTTAACTGCGTGTGAGGCAGCTCTGTAGTATCTGTCTTTTAAATATGTTCTGATATAGGTTACACAGGAATGCTTTGAAAGGGAACACTTCATTTCTTCTGCGTATTTTTGAACTAATAGATACACCAACAATTATTTTGTCTGGTGCGCGGCATTCCTGGTGTGTTTCATTTACACTAATTTCATAATCTCCTTTTGGACGGCAAATATATGCAACCACTATTGCAATGATGATAACACAATGACACTAGGATACTAACTACAATGAAAAGTATGCCGACAAAGAAACCACTTGGTGCTACAACACTAGGCCTGAGTACAAACTAAAACAGATGTAATTTTTTACTCTGTTTAATAGTTCTGCAATGGCTGGTGTACTTCCTTATGGCAACTTACGTGATAAAATAGGTACAAAGACAAATTTGACTATGCTTACACTGGCAAGGGAGAGTACACAGGCGAACAGAAACAAAGGTGAATTCAAAGATTCAGTGTAAATGCTGTTTTATTCAATGCAACATCTACCACATTGTGCTTACTGTCATACCTTGTTTTGTGTGTTAAGAAAATAGGCAAAACTAATAGTCCTCCAGTCTATAGCATGTGCCATTGCTTTTTTACATTTGTGACTGACGAAATTACAGCCTGTTAGCTTAATCCAATGAACACCAACTAACGCCTTAACACCTTTATCTGTAACATTAGTATTCGAAAGATCAATTGTATGAACGCCAACCAATGGTTTAACACCTCTGTCACTGATACAACTGTTAACACGAATCTTGTGTACTCCTGCCAAGGTTGCAACACCTTTATCTGTTACACTAGTACCCTTGAGATCAATTGTATGAACACCTGCTAATGCCATTACGCCTATGTCTCCCACCTTGGTCCCTTCAAGCACAATTGTATGAACACCTCCTAAAGCTTTTATTCCTCTATTTGTCACTCTACTGCAAAAGCCTAGATTAATTGTATGAACTCCTGCTAATGCTTGGACACCTTTGTCTCCAACTTGGGTACTATATAGATCAATAATATGAACTCCTGCTAATGCTATAACACCCTGGTCTCCCACTTTAATGCGTCTAAGGTTGATTGTATGAACTCCTGCTAGAGCTTTAACACCCTTGTATCGCACCACAGTCCCTTCAAGCTGTATTGTATGAACACCTCCTAATACTTTTATCCCTTCATCTCCGACATCAGTATTTTTGAGATTAATTGTGTGAACTCCTGCTAACTCCTTTACACCGTAATCAGTTACGTTTGACATATGCAAATCAATTGTGTGAACTCCAGCCAAAGATTTTACGCCTTCATCTGTTATTCTATGACAATTTGCAAGATTAATCTTATGAACTCCTGCCAATGCTTTGATGCCTTCATCAGTTATTCTATGACAATTTGCAAGATTAATCTTATGAACTCCTGCTAATGCTTTGATGCCTTCATCTCCTACTTTAGTGGCAGCAAGATTAATTGTGTGTACACCTGCTAACTCCTTTACACCTTCATTTCCTACTTGAGAACCAAATAGATCAATCGTATGTACTCCAGCTAATGCTGACATAGCTTGATTTGCTACTTTTTGCTTTACTGTACAAATCCCTGACTTTTCAAAATCTCCAATAATCCCAACTTTTGGGAGGTTAACAGTGTGAGATGTTGATAGCCATTTCATGCCCTTTATTGGTAAATGACATTCATCTAGTGTGATTGTGTGAAGACTAGATAGCTGTTCAAGGTGTTTTTCTTGAACAACAACGTTGTTTAAGGCAATCCCATAACTAATATTAAGTTTGGAAAAATCCAAATTCTTCACGCAATTCTTTACGTCTGTTGAAAGATTAAGAATATACACATTCTGGAGATATCTTATCATATCTTTTTGTTTAAAGTCACGGTATGTTATCACAATCTCATGTTTTCTTATAACTTGTGGTAAAGTCTTGAAAAGTCTTTTGAGTTTTTTTTTTGAGTCTATTATCACTTTTTTTGTTTCGACATGAAAGAATCCAAAGTTTATCGCTATTTGTTCTAGATATTTCGATGTATGCGCTATAGACTCTATATCTACGAAAGAAAGGCTTTGGAGTATGATAACCAGGATTTCAACGGGAACTTCATCAAAGAATGCTGTGTCTTGGTCCATTGTTTAAGTATCTAAAAAAGTGGGAAGCGTGCTCAATATTAACAATAGTTAGTTTTCATGTAACAAACATGACTTTTAATGACTTTTCAAGGGTAATCGCAGGCTCAAGTGTTGTCGGTGTGTCATAGGTTCAAGTGTTGTAGGAGGTTACGATAATGATTGAACATGATGTACATTTCAAGCTGGCGTTTGAACACAGAGGACCAACCAACGAAATGACCGTCAACATACAAGCAGTCGCTACAATTGCAAGCAGATAAAATCCACGTGGTGGAAACTTAGCTTTCTAACAATGGTGTGTACCACAATTAATAAACCTGAGTACAAATCTACCGCTACTCACAATTTTGTAATGTAGGTAGAAAGACTCTTAGTGCCCTGTTCATTGATACTATCCGTTCTAAACAAAGTTGATTTTTTTCAAAACGAATTTCCAGTTTTGTAGTTGCGATCGTGCTATGTAAACCACACACTCGCTCTGCACTTCAGCCTCAAGGACATATTTTTTCCTTTCCCCCCAAGACTGTCTATGTTGCTTCTTGGCGGTCAACGGACTAGTCTAACAGAAATCGTAACGTAAGAGTGTTTTTATTCTCTTTAAGTTATGGGTTTGCCTTTCGATCTTCTGCGTACATATTGAAGGGTAGCACCTTTCTTTTAACAGATGGTACTAGCATCACAATCATAATAGCAACCACAACAACAAGGAATACAGATATCGTGACAACAGAAATACCAATGATTGCTCCTGTTGATAGTTTTGATCCATCATCTTCCGTCGTTTCAGAGCACGTGGAAAGTGATGAGAATATTCTCATTAAAGTTGAATCATCTTGAATGTTTTTAATGGACAGCAATACACAGTAACACGTACCATTTAGAGTGGTACACTTGGTGTTGATTATCGCTGTATCACCAATGGTTATGTTGCAATTCAAAGATCGAATTTCAAAAATATCAGAGGATTGTTTTGATTCGCTTGTGATTGTTATATTTCCATTCAAATTAACGCACCCGTGAACTATCATATTATTTTCACTGCTGGACTGAAGCAAAGTTCCAGTGGGTAAAGAGAAATCTCCTAAGAAACGTTATGTTTGTAAAAAATATCTCTTAGATACCTTCAATAACAATATTGTTCGCAACTACTAGACTATCTTCAACGGTAACATCATTGGGTATTGTAATAGGAAGGTTTAAGCACATTACAGTACAATCGATGCCCACAATTGTTGAGCATGTACTTAGTGACTCATCGCAGAAATAATTATCTGCAAACATAGAACTATTATATTCTGTTAACTTGCTGTTTTAAACATACTTACCAATCACTGTCATTTGTCCTAAAGTTCTCTGCTGGACACCAAAATTTATTTCCACTGACACCCCTGTGCAAACAACATGTCATTAAATGAAAGAAACTAAAATGACTCACAGGCTGTTGATAGCTTCAAGGTATCCAGGTAATGGTCCATACAATTCATTGTTTGATAGATCGCTTTAACAACATAAGATGGATGATGTGAAGTGACACGTACAGCTTCGTTATATGATCTATATTGGTAATACGTGGTAGTTCTCCAGATAAAGAATTATTTCTCAAATTCAAATCTTCTACATTGAGTTGTAATAACCAAGCAGGAATAGATCCAGAAAAATTATTCCGCATCAAATCTCTGTTTTTAATTGTTAGTACTCTAACTACACTGAAGTTACATACATTCTGGTATAATTTTTGTTCACGTTTCTGAAGTCTGGCAATGGTCCAGAGAATTTATTGCCTCTCAACATCCTATTACACTCATCAGCGAAAAATGTACTAAAAGCAAAAGTACATTGTATGAGTGTGTCCGTTTATCAGATGCTCAAGTCCACCAGTCAAATTATTATGAGCCAAGAACCTTTTGAACGTGTGTAAATTATAACATTAACTCTCTGATATAAACTACAACGTACACAGTACTATAGTTTCCTATTACAGGTGGAATATCGCCACTGAGATTATTTTCTGGGATATGACTAAACAAAACATTTAGTTTGATGATGTTACAGAGTTAAACATTACATTGCTATGTGATTTACATCTGGTATAGCAGCGTTTGGAAGGGCACCTGAGAATGAATTGTTCTTCAAAACCCTACACAATAGTCTTAAGTTTGTAGTATTTTACAGTGCTTCAATCGTACAAGAATGAGAATTTGTATATCCAATTAGGAAGATTGCCATCCAAGTTATTAAACGAAAGATCTCTTTAATGTGTTCCATTAGAGTACTTATACTCGCAACACAACGTACAAACGAGTCAAATTTTTCATATCTCCAAGAAAGTCCGGTAGCGGTCCGTCTAAATTACAATCGATAAGATCCCTAAAACACAACTCAGAGGTTTTTTACATCCAACGAACAAGCGTACAAAACCTTTAGATTTGTCAGATTGGCAAAGTGAGGAGGTATTCTACGTAAGTCTAGATGAGATAATTTCCTATCAAGAGGAGTAAGATACCAATAAAATATTCAAGGAGTTGTACAAAGTACGAAGGGCATTGAAAGTTGATGCGTGTATTCGAGATATATTCAAGATTAATGCCTTAGCACCTGTTAAGTCCCTTGATAAATAAATTAAAGTGAATCAAACTGTTAAAGTGTTTAGTACAAATTCACTAATCCTGCGTCATAGATAGGTGCCGGTATAGTTCCTTCAATAAATGTATTTTTAAGAAACCTATGTACAAGGTGAGACAAAGAAAAGTCAAAATAATGACTCACAGTCCTTGCAAATCGGAGGAGCTAGATACGTCAGGGATTTTGCCAGAAATTCCAGTATTTGATAGATCACTTAAGTACAATAAGTGTGAGGATGTTTACAGGAAGCTTACAGGGCTTCAAGTGAACCAGACAGCAGATTTGAAGGTATTGTACCAGTTAAATTTTGATGGTTTAGTATTTTCCTATGTGAGCATTAGAGGAGAAACAGTTTTTCATCATACAATTTCGTTAAGTTCGCAAGGTTAGCAATCGTTTGTGGGATAGATCCTGATAACTTTGAGTTTGAATTGCCTTCAATATATCTAGTTGGTTGCGTTAAAAGAATTTAGTGAGGTCCGTAAATAGTCATACATTTCGTCCAAGTTACTCATTTTGTTAATGCAAGCTGGGATTTGTCCAGAAATACTAATTTTCAATTCTCTATGCATTTCGCTGTCAGTAATTTTTGTTGTTGTACATAGACGCACAAAAACACAAGTAATACAAGCTCACATATATCGTTTGTAAACGATCCTGATATCTCGCTACCCTCAAGCTTCCTTCGAAAGTGGAAAACTAAGCAAAAAAAAAAAAAAGAATTACAGTTCGAGAAGATTTCGTAAGTTTCCAGGTTTGAACAACCACGTGACTTTATCGCTTTTGATTTCCCTAAATAATTGTATCGTTTAGTACTTTTACTACAGTCAATCGTGTAATTTCGTACAACTTCGTCAGCGTTTGGTTTAGACCGTCAAACGCGTTTGCAGGTAAGTTCAAATGTTTTGTAATATGTTCTAGACTCCTAACAAATTACAGTTAACTAAAATTTGCGTTCTATCTTTTACAATTCTACTATAGCGTCATTTTGATTGCATGTCACTTCACTGTGGTTACAAGGCTAAAAATGAAAAGGGTCACGTGTTTTGGAACGGTAATCCATTTACGTACCGTAAAATTAGGCTCGTCAGCGTATGCTTCCGTCAGTAGCCTTTCAAATACGCTTTGAGCAAAAGTACAAGTACAAATCAATAACAGAATAATTACTGGTAGCCGCATTTTTACTTCCAGCTAATTACTATTGGATTTATTGGGTATATGTACAAGTTGATGCAGCAGTACAAGGACATTGGGTATTTCAATCTAAGGCTTTTTGCATGCATTGTATTTAGATTGAGATATTGTTAGCCTTCGATCTTTTTCAAACATATTAAAAGGCATAACCTTTCTTTTACATGATGGTACAAGCATCACAATCATAATAACAATCACAACAACTAATATAACTATAGAAACGACAGAAATACCAATGATTACTCCTGTTGATAGTCCTGATCCATCATCTTCCGTCGTTTCGGAGCACGTGGAAAGTGATGAGAATATTCGAATGAAAGTTGAATCATCTTGAGTGTTGTTAACGAACAGCAAAAGGCAATACCACGTACCATTTACTGTGGTACACTTAGCATCGATTGACGCTGTATCACCAACAGTTATGTTGCAATTCAGAGATAGAATTTTAAAAACATCATATTGAGACTTTTTAGCTTCATTTGTGATGGATATCTCTCCGTCTATATTCACACATCCCCGAACTGTAATGTTTAGTCCCGGTGTGTACTTGAGAGAAGTTCCTGATGGTAAACTAAAATCACCTAGACTGTGTTAGTTAAATAAAACTTCTTTGATTTGCTATACCATCGACTGTAATATTGTTAGTAAGCACTAGCTCATCCATGACAGTAACATTATTGGGTATTACAACAGGAACGTTTAAACATACTCCGAGGCAATCTGATGGCCCTAACTTCGAACAGATGGTTGAATCCTCACAGAAGTAATTGCCCTTAAACTTTGAACTATCGTTTTGTAAGGTAGATTTGTAAAAACTAAAAAGTACCAATCATTTATGGAGAACTCTTCTGTTGGGCACCAAAATCTATTGTTACCGACATCCCTAAAATATACTTGTGAGCGCAGAGAAAGAAGCCTTAGTGTGACTCACAGATCATTGATGGTGTTGAGGTATCCAGGTAATGGTCCATACAATTCATTGTTTGATAAATCGCTTTAACAACATAAGATGGATGATGTGAAGTGACACGTACAGCTTCTTTATATGAGAAATATTGGTATTACGCGGAAGTTCTCCTGATAAAGAATTATTGCTTAAATCCAAGTCTCCTACTTTGAGTTGTAATAACGAAGCAGGAATAGATCCAGAAAAATCATTATTGCTCAACTCTCTAATACGAGTTAGCAACTGACTAGAACCCAGTTACCAAAATTCATACATTTCCTTATACGATTTGTTTCCATTTGTAAAATCTGGTAAGGGTCCAGAGAACTTGTTGCCTGACAGTTGCCTATTAAAATAAGTATGTGCTTATAACCAGTTTTTTGTACATTTTTTTTGTTATTCCATTTATTAGATTCTCGAGTCCACTGGAGAAGTTGTTATCTCTTAATAACCTAATTTACCATTAACTTACTAAGGTACATTCTTTGTGTGTACACTGATTTATAGCTTCCTAGTATAGGTGGAATGTACCCTTCAAGACTGTTGTTTGAAAGGTGACTAGAACAATTGGTTAGCTGTTGCAACATAGGCGCCTTACATTGCGTTGTGTATATCTATGGATCCAGTATCATTAGCTCTAGTAACAAGCGGGAGCTGTCCAAAGAAAAGATTATTGTCCAACTTTCTAATAGTAATCATGAGTACAGTATGGTTTCAAGTGAATTCTTGCAAAGAAATACAAGATACGCACATGAATTTTTTTGTGTAAATCCACTCTGGAAGTATTCCACTCAATCTATTATCAAACAATTCTCTGTGGCGATCGTAAGAAAAAAAATCGTTCTGTTCAACGTACAAATGAGTCAAATTTTCCATATCTCCAAGAAAGTCCGGAAGTGGTCCCTCTAAATTACAATCGATAAGATCCCTAAAACACAACTCAGAGGTTTTTTTCATCCAACAAACAAGCGTACAGAAACTTTAGACTTGTTAGATTGGCAAAGTGAGGAGGTATTCTACCGTTCTCAACACCAGACAATTGTCTACTTGTATTAGTGCGGATGAGACCAACGAATAGCTGTACAAAGTATGGAGATTCTCAAAAGCTGGTGCGTCTATCAGCGTTAAGTTTAAACTGTTTGAGAGCCCTGATGATCCTCGGAGATTGCTGCATAGCCAAGTGTCAAAACGTATCACGTGTTTCAAATTAATCGTACAGAACAAACAAATCGTTGGTGTATAGTCCTTCTGGTATAGGTCCTCCCATATCCGGATTAAACGAGAGACTCCTATTCGGCTATAAAAATAACATAGAAGACATAGACGACATACAGTGTATGTAATGTGGAAGCAACTGGTATCTCAGGAATTGTGCCATCGATTTTTGTGCCATCCAATTCACTAGTAGAAATAAGACAATACATCATATGTGAGGTAATCTATTGTCAACGTACAATCGTTCTAATTTATCAAGCTGAATAAATATGTCTTGAGGTATTGTCCCAGTTAGTTGACTTTGTTCTTGTATGCTACTATCATGACTTGTGAGTGGTTTAAAACATTACTGGATGCGTTACAATGACGTAAGGTTTCTAAGTCGAGTTATTGAGCTTGGAATGACTCCGGTTAAGCCAGCTTCTTCTAATCCCGAAGGTTGATTTATAAAACTATCTGTTGTAAGATAAAGAAAAGGAACGATCGTAGTAGTTCAATCGTACAGTGTCTCCAGGCTAGTCATGTTTCCAATACACTCCGGAATTTGTCCTGAAATATTCATCACCAAAGTTCTTTGTGTCGTTAGTCGATGCAACCTGAAAGTGACTTACAAATGCACTAATGAATCCATTGCACATATATCTTGTGGTATAGATCCAGATATCTTTTGTCCATTCAGTTCTCTAGAAGAGTCTCAAAAAAATGTAAAAAAACAAAGTACATACAGTGTTTGTAGTTGTCGTAGGTTTTGGAAGGTTCCAGGCTCGAACGACCAGGTAACCAAGTCGCTGTTTATTGTCCTTGCAAAGTGTTAATTTCGAGAAGATTGAAAATAACGTACAAAACTTCCAAAGTAGTATTCAACTCGTCAAACGCGTTTGCGAGAATCTCTAAAGGCTGTTGGATACTTTCTAGGTGCCTAAGAATTTCGGTTAAACTAAACTAGATTCCTTCCCTTTGTACAATTCCATTATAGCGTCACTGGGATCGCATATCACAATACTACGGCTACATGGCTAAAAAAACGTATCAATTTTTTGGGAGGGTATTTCCGGCGGCGTACGCTAATATTAGGCTCATCTGGATACAGTTTCATTAAAAGGCTTTCTAATAAGCTTTGAGCATAAGTAGAACAACAAATAACAAACAACACAATAATTATTGCTTTCATTTCCACCGATACAATAATAAGCGATGCTGCCTTGCTCCCCCTCTACTATCTGTGAAATAACGCCCTTTCAATTTAAGGAAACGCCCAATGAGGATGATGAGCAACCACTTAATCACTCCTGGTCAAAGGTTTGAAAAAAAAAAACTCCGGCCCATCGAGTCGTCATCAAAAAAGTCAACTTTTGTAAACCCAAAAATTGTGGATTTCACAATAAAGAATACGTAACTCCCCAATGTCGCAACAACGCCGTGGCTTTTCCAAGAGTTATGACAAACGCCCAAAGGAGCGCGTGTTGAAACGGTCAAACAGAGAATCCATACAGTATGTACTTCATAACATCTGCGATACTGGCAACTAGTATTTCTTTGGGCTCCGATTTTGACAGCAGCATTGAAGCCTTACGGATTTACCTATGTTGACTATCCCGTGTTAGACGTTTGGACTAAACTTTAAAAGCAACGTAACATTATTGGTATTGGAAAAGCCAAGACCCAATGGCATTTTTCACCTTCAAGTGGCATAATAAGATTGTTGAAAACTTGTTATTCACAAGCATATATGAACAACATCACACTGACCAAAAAATGGGATCACTACCCATATGACGAACTTCTCTGGCATAGTGATATGGCATGGGTTTATTGGAATACAGAATATTCACACATTGTGGAGCACAGGTGAAGCATAAATTTTATTTACTGGAAACAGGTTTGTTGCAACTTAATCACTACTTCAACATCTCTGCCAAAATGAAATTTGATGCTAACAGGGTACATTCATTTCTAGTGATTGTCTTGCGCCACATGGTACCAGGTTATTTCACTTGTGCTGATGAAATCTGTATTCCATCATAATATTTCAATTGCCATATCAAAACTCACAACACTAGAAACCATACGCATGGGCCATAGAATTGAAGTGTCTCCATGATTCGAACTAGACATCTGATTGACTTATCAATGCTTTGTATAGCCTCATCTCACACCAAAAGTCCTTCTTTCATGTGCAAAATGGTCGAAAACAATTGGAAGGTGCCATTTTTACATGTGACTCTAATTTTTGTTCAGTCATGGATCTCAACAAGCCGGGGGAATTTGACTTAGACGCTACTTCATCATGTAATACCAACCACTGTCAGTGGCCTTGAAGCAATCACTTGCAAAAAAAGTGCCTGTGATACACAAGATTGGCACCATTGGACAAAACTGTTGTTGTTGCAACAAATAACAATGAAATCGTAAAGTTGGACACTCTCTACTGTGTATGATGACAGTTCATTTGACAGTAGCAATAAAAGGTATGTTCAAAATAAAAATGATCACACTACAAGGGAAATAGTGATCAATTTGGCCAGCTGGTCAAGTCCTATTGTACAGATAGGCGGTTCAAAAATGGAACATGACACTTCTTGTTGGTTGGTTTTACTACACCCTCAACTGCTTTATTCTGTATAAGTGTGGAGCCCTTACTCCCAAGGTTTTTTACAATTGCAACTGAATTGCTTCTCACAGGGACAGGAAAATAACCTAATAAATTTGTGACAGTTTTTTTTGTGATTTTTCATGACGACTCCTTTGGCGGATACGCTTTTAGATAGTTTCCGAAATTGGATTTCGAGAATCTTTGAGACGAAAAATGTGAAAAAAAAAATTTGCGATAGCAAATTTCAATTCGTTTATGCTGGGAAAGTACTAAAAGGTTAAAGCAATTTTTGTTTGTTGGTTGGTTTATTCGATTAGGCAAGCTTAATTCAGGCGCAGTTCGCGTTACATTGTAGTACAACACAAGTCTAAAACTTGGATCTGCCCTGTCAAAGCACATTTTTTTTCACATTTTTTCGTCTCAAAGATTCTCGAAATCAAAGTGATATTACTTTTTTTGCTAGTACTGTCTTCGGCTTAACAGTACTTTACAATTGCTTTGGATAACACGGTGGATATATAACAAATTAAACCTTGGGATTGAGAGTGTGAAGAACAGCAGAAAAGCATAAAATGATGTTGAAAATCCAATAGAATAATTCGAATGAATACTGGTTGCTAGAGAGTACTTCGCCAAGTATAGTTTTATTTCTGAGCACGCTCTCGTGCATACACACTAAAAGGCATAACCTTTTGTCTTACAGGTGGTACAAGCATCACAACGGCAATAACTGCAAATATAAGGACCAAAAATACAATAGCAACAGAAATACCAATGATTGCTCCTGTTAATAATGAGCCATCTTCTGCCGTTTCAGAGCACGAGGAAAGTGATGAGAATATGCGCAGTAAAGTTGCATCATCTCGAGTTATGTTAATAAATACACTTGTATAGCTAACACGTACCATTTAGAGTGGTACACTCAGCATTGATTGTTGCTGTATCACCAATGGTTATGTTGCAATTCAAAGATCGAATTTCAATAACATCAGATTGAGGTTTGTTACCTTCGTTTGTGACGGATATCTCTCCGTCTATATTCACACATCCCCGAACTGTCATGTTTATCCCCGGTGTGTACTTGAGAGAAGTTCCAGATGGCAAACTGAAATCACCTAGATACTATACTTAGTAACGTTACAACTTAGCGGATTACCTCCAAAAACAATATTATCTGAAACTATCAACTCATCCGTGACGGTAATATTATTGGGTATTACAATAGGAACGTTTAAACATATTGCATAGCAATCTGATAGTCCCAACGCCGAACAGATGGTTGAATCCTCACAGAAGTAATTGCCCTTAAACTTTGAACTATCGTTTTGTTAACAGCAAGGTAGATTTGTAAAAACTAAAAAAAGTACCAATCATTTATGGAGAACTCTTCTGTTGGGCACCAAAATCTATTGTTACTGACATCCCTAAAATATACTTGTGAGCGCAGAGAAAGAAGCCTTAGTGTGACTCACAGATCATTGATGGTGTTGAGGTATCCAGGCAATGGTCCATACAATTCATTGTTTGATAAATCACTTTAAATAAGTAAGTATACTACAATTAGTTTAAACGTTGAAACATGTTCATACAGTATTGTTAACGTTTTGTTAAAGTTAATATTTTGAGGAAGCTCTCCTGAAAAAGAATTATTCGCCAACGTCAATTCGGCTACATTGAGTTCCAGAATCGAAGCAGGAATAGACCCAGAAAACTTATTCTGTCCCAAATCGCTAAATGGATTAGTACTGAACGTGTCTTAAGCACAAGACTCACATCCTAGTATACTGATCCCAAAACATTCTGGTTGGTACTAGATTCTCAATTCCACCAGAAAATGCATTGCCCGCGAGTACACTGTTGTGTTAACTATCAAATAAGTTTAATTTCTACGTACGTAATTCTGTATCTAGCCAGGACAGGTGGTATGTCACCACTGAGGTTGTTGTTTCGTACAGTACTATAAAAACTAAGATGTCTATTCTAATATTTCTGACCTTACAATATGCTACCGCCGCCAGAGTCAGAGTTAACCTCACGCCAAGGAAGAACTCCTGAGAAAGCATTTTTTCGCAGATTCCTAGAAATGTTTGAGGGCAAGTGTATCATTAAAACTAAATTATAAACACGTACAAATGAGAGATACTGTACATCCAATCAGGAAGATTGCCTGTCAAGTTATTGGACTGTAGTTCTCTTATTTGTTTTTTTAATTAGTTCACATTATCACCCACTAGTAAAGCTAACGTACAATCTATTCAAATTGAGTGATTGTAAAAAGGCAGGCACTGTTCCTTCCAAGGAGCAATTTTCTAGCGCCCTAATAAAACATTTTAGTTCGGACTAAAATAGAGTGGCTGTATGTACAATGTTCTGAGTGCTGTCAACTCCTGAAAATGTTGAGGTATACTACCCAAGTCTGCGCTGTGCAATGCGCTAGCAAGTGTAAGTAGGCATTAAATAATAAAGGAATGTAGTACAAATGCTGTAGATTTCTAAAAATCTGAGCTGTTATTCGAGATATGTTCAATTGTATAGCTGATGAAAGACCCCTAAGTAAGTGAAATGCGTTACAACGTGGCTAGTATTAACAATTTAAACTGCGTACAAATGTACCAAACCATTCATGTATATCTCCTCAGGTATAGTTCCGCTTATCTCAGTAGAAGAGAGGTCTCTAGGCTGGATTAAGAACATCAAGACTGACTGAGAGACGCACAGCTTTTGTAAGCTATAAGAGGTGAAATTTCGCGGAATTGTGCCGCCAATAGATGTACGTGAAAGATCTCTAAAAATAACAAGTAAGAATAGCTCTCTTTGACCCAACGTACAAGGTTTCTAGGTTAACAAGACGCTCAAATAGATTTTGAGGTATTACGCCGGTTACATTTTCATGCCCTGAAATAACGCTATATCAATCAGAATGAGTTGCCATTTAGGCAAGCATTGTTTTACCAGAAATACTTACAGGTGTGTTAGGTTTAGTAGACGTTTCAAGTCTGGGATAGACCCTCTTAAACTTGACTCAGATTCTTGGACTAGGTGCCTAGTAAAATCACGTGAGACAAAAAGGCACCAGGTGTTCTACCGTACAGTTCTTTCAAGCTAGTCATATTTCCAATACATGCCGGAATTTCGCCTGAAATATCAGCAACTAATGTTCTTTGTGATGTTAGTGGCTGGTTGTTGTATGTACACGCACAATTTTGTAAGTGACGTCAACTCACACAAGCTTTGTGTTATAGATACAAATATACTACGTCCCATGAGATCTCTACGAGATAAACACACTCAGCAAAATCTGCAAGGACGACAACGTACAGGCATTTTAGATTTCGAAAGTTTGCGAGTTCAAACGGCCACGTGATTAAATCACCATTCATGACGCTTAGTAGTAAAGTTAGGCTTTGACACTGTAAACCAAACAGTAAAAAGCGTACAGGTCTTCTAATGTGTTGTTTATACTGTCGAAAGCATTGGAGGATAAATTTAACAACTTTGAGGAGCCAAGTTCCCTGCAGTTAACAAGTTTAGTATTCGCAAACACCACATTGCTTTCTCGCGCACAAGCCTGTAATAGCACCACCGTTACATGTTACCGCACTATGACTACAGAGCTAAAAGACAAAAGTCACTATTTGGGTTAATTTCTTTCGTACGCTATTATAAGACTCTTCAGGGTACATCGCCGCCAACACTGCTTCAACGTCACTTTGTGCATGAGCAAAAGAACACACTGTAAGCAATAGTACAATGACTCGCAACGCTAGTACATTACTTTCCATTCAATGATGTCTGTTGAATTTTACAGTTCAATTTTGGTGGTTTAACTCTTTACCATTGACCATTCGCAGTATTTGTAAATCACGTGCACACAGCGACAATAGCGGGGTAATGAGTAGTGTAATACCGCGTATTTCTCCACAAGGGCGAATACGTTACACGCGCGGAGAAATTGGTGAATACGTAAATATTTATCCCGCAAGTTTGGTAACGCTAAAAACAGATAATCTTTAAACAAGGAGATGTACGCACACTGATTGTATGTGATTGCTAGTTGGTGAGATTTCAAAAGGATAAGTTTGAGATGATAGTTTACACTGGAAGTAATACAATATGAGGTTGATATTTATTGTTTTGTGTTTAACGGTTATAGTTCCTTGCTGTGATGAGATTGATATTTTTTCTGAAAGGCACGTGTTAGTTTTGGAAAAAAATAGGAAACAAACGCTTATAAAGTGTACCTTTTGTTTATAGGGCTTTCAGTTTTTTCAATAGTAATGTCACCGAACCCTAGGCGTTCCAGAGCGTTTATAATCTCATTGTGGTTGTTCTCCATTGCAAGCTCAGTCATCACATAATTTAACATACTATTGTCTCCAGTACACCCTTGTATAGCTTCTCGTGCATCATCACCATCCTCAAAATAAGGCCAATGAACCTCACCATCATTATCCGAATCTACAAAAACTTTGTAGAATGTTTCACCAAAGATATCAACTCTCTTTTTTGTTCCGTCTCCAAAATAAGCAGTTGCCTTCTTTTTCAAATTAATAAGATGACTCTCTTCTAAATCTGCACGACGCATAATCTGACCAATGCAATGAGCGTCTTGTAGTAGTTTAATCTCTAATACTTCCATATCATACCTAAATCCACGTGTCAACAAACGACACATTGAAAAAAAGCCAAAAAAAAAAAAAAACACGTGCCCACTAATCTTGCTGTATAGTTCCAGTTTCTCTTGTATCAAAGGCGCCATCAACTCACCTTGTTCGATCTCCCATCCATCAAGATTGTAGTGATTAATACCAGGATAAAGCGCATGGAATACAGCAATCAGAGCAGCTGTAGTATCAACATTTGCGTCGAAAGGATTTTGTATTGTAGCTTGTTCCAAAAAACCAGGAACTTTGGAGTTTTCGCAATCGCTCTCTGTAGCTTTTCTGTATTTCACAAAAGGCTGTAGTTCTATAAGTAGTGTACCGTCTGATGTAAAGCTATTAGCTTTAACCAACGCTTTCTTAAGGTTTTTGATGGCTGTGATGTGATTTGAAGTTGGTACGCCGTCATCAAGTCTCTCGAGGTATATTTGCTTGAACATAACGCCGTACGCGTCAAAATCGTACGTAGTGACGTCTCCTGTTATATGAAGCATCTGATCGATTGAACCCCTTGGAAACGTTACTGGGAGCTTCTCTAGAGTTGTTATATGCTTATCGCCGATATACACGGGCATTTTAGACTGCTTCCATAGATTTTTGTATACACTCGTTGGTAATAGGTCTATTGGCTTTCTCATTGTTCCCACTATCAATAAAGGCCTCGGTTCTGTTTTACGCCAATCAACACCATACATAACGAAAAGAACTGCTACCACAGCTACCATTACAACGTGGATGACAGCCATGTGAGGCGCCGTTTCGAAAACTGTTACTGTTATGTTGTCAGCGCTTACTTATGTGGGAATAAATTGATGCGCAATCAACCTCTCCAGAAGCGATAGGTAAGCATGAATGCATGATATCGCTCACGCACGTCAATTTGCAATAGACATAGCTTCTACTGTGATGTACGTGGTGTTCTTATTAAGATGCTCGTTTTGGCTGATAAGTAATTACTTAAAAAGGAAAGTACTTCCTTTCTAAAGATTTTCCACCGCAGCTCTTTGTAAAGAATGCAGTTACGCATATTATTATCAATTGTTGTACTTGCACACTTAGCTCCTTCTGTGGTTGCTGACAGGGCAGATAACGACCCAAACAGGATATACTATGCTCAAAACAACAGAATGTTAACGTCCTACGAGCCAGAGTATGAAACAAATCGCATCATTTACGGTCCAACGGAGAAAAACATCACTTCTTTCGCAAAACACGGTGATTATATCTACTACACGCTTCAAGATAGTAACACAATATCAATTGTAAGAAAAGCGTTCCTGCCGATTCTTCAGTTATTTCTCACAGTTTCCACAAGGTGGACATAAGAGGTGCTGAGAGTAAAGTATGGGAAACTTTAGACCAGGTTCCAACAGCGTTACGCATCGCAAGGCTACAGGATGGTAATAATTATCACCCACTTGTTTGCAATGGTTTAAAACTTACTGTTGTAGGTCACTACTACCTCGCCATCGCCACCAATGCAAAGCTTGCTTACTTTAAAGACTTGACAGCTGATTCAAGTTTGAAGAGCATAAACGTTCCTTGTACGCCTTTAAACGTATTATTTTAACACTTATCGTTTATTTCAGTACGAATGAGGTTTAGTAACGTTTATGGCATTGATGTCGTGTTTTACAAGTACGTGCCACTGCGACTATCGATGAAGTATTGAGTTCCCGTGTAGAAACAATCCATACGTTTTGTTTTCAAACCAAGAAGGTTCTTTGCATCTTGTGACCTATGATTTGGCTTCAGAGTCTTCTCACATTAAATTTATTGGCAAGAATGCATCAGGCTTGGTATGCTTGCATGTATCCGTAGTGTACTGTTGCGAGATGGTGTAAACGTTTATCTAATAAGCTGCTTAGAAACGTATTTCGCGCGTTTTCTTCAAATGAGTTGTTTTACTGGCTCTTTTCTGATGGATTTGTGGCTGATAGAGATGTTAAAGGTATTCCTGATAATGGTATAACATCAATGGGAAGCGCAAATGGACAGTACGTTAATAAAAATTATTTGAAAAAAAAAATCAAAAGAAAATGACATTGTTTTTTTTTTCAATTAGATACTTCATTTCTGTGCCAAGTGAGAACTACGTTTCTGTCATAGATGGCTACTTCCAAGAAACTACAAGAAAAGTACCAATAAGTTCAGATAAAATATTGGGAGTCAAGGCCACTGGAAGAGCTTACTGGTCTGAAGGTAAGTTTTCGTGTTTTTTTCTGACACATTTTGACACGCAAATTTTGACATTTTGACACATTGTGCTAAACTTTTTCTATTTTAGGTGATATGTTATTCTCAACAGAAGCCACTGGAACTTTAGATCAAGTTCCGGTTTATGAACTACCACCAAGTCAATGTCAAAAACCAATCGCTGCAATTGATGTTATTCAACATGAGTCAAACGAAACTGTACGCCATTGCGTTTTTTCCTTTTTTTTGTACTGTTTTGACGTTTAATGTAGCTTTTCTATTCCTGTGGAAGTAATCTATTGAAAATGTCATTACACGGAGACGGAGTAGCTCAGGTATTCTCTTCTTTTGATCACGACATTACAGGTATATTTTGCTTCCAAAAACTCTAACGGAATATTACGCCCTTTAACAGTTTATTGTTAGATATTGCTCATGAAAAATATGATGAACCTGCACTGTATGTTGTACAAAATACCTCTTCAATTGTAAAATTGGGCTTTGATGCAGAAGGAAACGCAAAGTAAGTAACAATTTTTTCGTCTTTAGTTTTAACCCTTTTTAGGTCTGAGGTAATTGATACCAAACTCAAGAATCTGGTGAGAGTGAGCGAAAACCGCAAAGGTGAGAAATATTTCAAAGGCTCTTTGAAATCTTCTAAATCAAGGAAACTAGATATTTTTGTACTTAGCCAAGATACTTCTTCAAACTATTCAGTTTACACGATTGATAAATCGACACGTGAAGTTAAGCTCCTTGTCACAATTGGACTACCTCCTCAAGCAGTACCTGCCATTGAAGCTACACCACAATCTTTCTTTGTAGTAGCTGAGTACAACGTAGACCAAAAGACGGTACAATTTTACATGATTTTCTAGCATCATGTTTTGATAGGAAACTATTCTTGCACATTACTAATTACATTTTAGGCTATCAGAGAGTATAGATTTGACAACATGGATCAACCAAGAACTACCCTAGAGCGCGATTTAATATACCTCGTTGGATACAAACCAGGGTATACTATATTGGTCTTTTATCACTTATTAATTGTTACCTATTTAGATATGTTCAAGTGGGTATACCAGAAAACAGGATTCTATACCGTATTTTGGAGGACTCTATAAGTACAACATCTTTTATAGACACTAAGGCAATAGATTGGAGTAAGACAAGTGTAATGGCATACTGTGAAGACTGCATGGCACCTTCAGTTGGTAAAATAATTGGTTAAAAAAAACCAATAAATAAATACCTGTTTCAACAAAATCAAAGGAGTTTATACACGTTGATAAATACTCTTTTTAATCTAGTAATCCAAGTATTGGTAAGATAAACAATGAACGTGGTTTGTCATAAACAAAGAAACTGTGACATTGTCTTTATTCTGTATTCTTTCGGTTTTGAGACTTTTTTGTGGTACTTAATCTTACCATCTTCTTCGATATAAGAAGCCTTCACAAACTCTATTGCAATTGGCTTATCTGTTTTCTCGTTGAAGTAATAATGTGCTTGACATGATTTGTTTTCTTCGTCAATCATTTGGTTAACAATCATATAATAACAAGCTGCGTATTGCTATCATGCTCTATCTATTGTCTTCTCCCATTCCTCAATAGAGTTGTATTTTGTTGCAGCACCATTGACGATAAGTGAATGAATGTTCCTTTGCGTAGACCTCTACAATACTCTATAAGAAAGTCTACCGTTGTTTTTTGTTGTAGTTTAGCTATGTATTCAGCGTGCATCTTTGATACTTTATCTTTTACACTTAGTTCAAACATTGCCATTTTTCAATGTTTTTTTAGTTGTTTGGTTGTATTATTATAATACGTGGAGAACTTGGTTTTATGGATATTTGCGAGTTTTCTATTTCCAAAATTGTACAACGCTAATGCCAGCAAAGCTATTTGCTATCAATGTTCAGAGAGTCTGTAGATTTTGTGAAGAATTAACAGAGAATGAGAAAATTACAAAGAAAATTACTATGTTAACTTCGAGAGATGTCAAGCTATTTATATCCAACTGAAGCTGATCTTCCATCTAAATTGCTTCATGGCAAACCAAAGAGGATCTATTTGAAATTGGGCCTTAACAATAAGCTTCCTTATACTAAAACACTATTGTCCCGGTTTTCTCCCTTTCGTTCGAAAATGCGGTGCCTCTTGTATATTAAAACAATAGTACTCTTGATAGTATTAGCATCGGAAATGACAACAGGGAACAGTGAACTTTATGAACAGTTATCACAAAAGTACCCAGATAATCCGTCCTTTCACGTGCGTAGTTCTCATACTTTCGTATGTTTAAATTTACTTTTTTGTCTATCATTTAGATCTGTAATGCGACTGAAGTCGTTTGTAATAGCGACAGCAACGTAGTAATAATGTACAAGTCAAATTACAGTTTTTGGGAACTAACACGTAATAGTACGCTCAGAAGTTCATTACAAATGCCTCTACCTGACAATGCTTTCGACCATTACAGGGACACATTAACTCATTTGTACGTAGTGACACTGTTAAAATACCTTCTAAATTAGTAATTGTAGAACCATAAGCGACCATGAAATCACGTGGAATTTAACTGCGAGTATCGAAAATCTAGCTAGTCTGTGTCACTTGTACGGTTCTCTTTTTTTTTACGTTATCTCAATGGTTGTGTTTAGGGAAATCGACGCAGAGTACGTGTCAGGGCCGTTCACGCCGTCACTGTGTAAGCTAGCAAATTTAACTTACGTGTACGCCATCACCGTAGAATCCAGTTGTACAACACGTGATTTTTTCGTACTGAACTAATTGTGTAGAGAGCTTCAAATGAGGTTTTCAGGAACGGTGCCAGAATGTTTAGGAGACATGATAGCTTTGGAAGAATTGTTCGTTGTAATTTCCTTTTAACGACTAACTCACTACAAGACACTTGAGACCCAGAAATGGTAATGAACTGTATGGACCAATTCCAGATTCAATTGTAAACCTACAAAATTTGAGAGAACTGTAAGGATCATTTGGTATTGTCTTGGCTCCTCATTTACTCCTTTTTTTTTCTGTAGCGATTTATTCTGGACTAGAGAAATCAATGGAACCCTTCCTGATGATCTTTTTGCAAAGCTTCCAAACCTTGAGTTGTTGTACGTGTAGATACTTTAACCAAAACATTAAACTGTTTATCAGACGTCTTGTAAGAACAAAAATTGAATGGACTGTACCAGATGTTCCTTCTAACTCTAGCCTACATTCTTTGTACGTCTATACTCCCAATAGAATCTAACTTAGCTAAGGACATTAGATTATAGTACTAAAATAAATGGCACAATACCTGACATATTCTACACACGTGGATTCAAGCGACTGTACGCTTAATGTATCATACCACAACTGATAATAACAAAGCGGTATCCGCCAAGTTCCGTCTTATCTTACAAGCAGTTTTAACATTACTCGTATTCAGGTGCCTCATATCATAACACACTTGTACGAGAAAATTACTTCCCAATAGTTTTTAAATTAAGTTCTAGGCAAATAGAAAACTACAACTTAACCTCATTTCCGAGTATATTATATGAAATGTCCAATCTTACAGAACTGTACGCCGTATAAACTTCAATTCAATTTATAATAGATTCCTAGAGTAATGGCACATTGTGAACTTGAAGGTTCTCTTCCAAGTGTACTGGGTACCTTTATTAATTTGAGAAAATTGTACGTCCATCGTACTATTATCACAGTCAAATTGTTAACAAGTTTTTAGGGATGTTAGTTACAACAGACTAACTGGAACCCTTCCTGAGTGGATTTACAACATCACCGAAATGTACCTGGTTTAAATCTGTTCTACTTTGTTATTTATACTTCACTTAGAGATCTGAGAAATAACTTGCTTGAAGGGGACCTGCCACAACAATCATCAACTAACAATAAGTTTAGAATGTAATTACTTATTTATCTTATGTTGTACTAACTGATATTTTGCAGAATTCTTGAAGATAACTATCTATCAGGCAGTCTCAGTGGTGTATTTAGCGACTATAATCACGTGTACGTTACCTTGATGCTATTGATAATTAGTAATTACTTATCGAAGGTATATATCAAACAATTTAATAAGTGGAGGACTTGAGTATTTATCAAACAGTACCAATAAGCAAGCAATGTACCTAATTCTACTTGCTTATGTATTCCTAACTTACAACCGCACAGAAGCGCTTCATACAATCGCTTTACTGGAATACTTCCTACAGCGTTTGCAGATGAACCTTATGATCTAATGTATGAGTATTTATCCTAACCAGCTAATTTTGTTTTTGTAGAGATTTGAGCTACAACGAACTTAAAGGAACTATTTCATCTTCTCTCATGAAACTGAATGTAGCCGTGTTAAGGCTAAATGATAATCAACTTTCAGGAGAGCTTCCTAATGTTGATGAAATTACAATGGATGAGTTGTACGTTTAACAATTCACATTCTTACATTCCTAAAACAAAAAGGGATTTATCAAACAACAAACTATTTGGACCATTACCTGAATATCTTGCAGCACTCAATGAAATGTTCGTTTCTCTTTTGTGTATAAACTCACACTCACTTTACCGTTAGTGACGTTCGTAATAATAGATTTTGGTGTCCGTCTGTAAAATTTGAAGCAAGCGATTGGTAAGACTATGACCCGTACCCTTAATAACACAAATATTAACTCATTTGTAGTTCTCAGTTTAATGATTCTTTTGGAAACAATTACTTCTGTGATGAGTCTGGTATAACCTGTGAAGAGATAGGAAGCCTTAACTGCAGTAATGTATGTCGAAGCCTCCCTATTGTTATACCTCAAGATGTGATTGTAAATGACAAGTTGATACTTACAAACAATGTTATCATTGAAGGTACAATACATGATGGAATCATGTTTAATAACCGTGTCCTAATGTTCTAAATGACAGGTGACTTCAGTATATCAACCAACAGCTCTATCGAGAATACACCAGGCCTACAGATCAACGTGAGTGGATGTGTAAGTATAAACGGAAGTGTGGATGTGACAGAAGGTGATACTTCAAATGACAATTTACTTGAAATTCATAGTTTGAATTGTACAATAAGTCTTGGTGATACATTCACAGCTTCCACACCAACTTGTACTCTCAAACACACAACAAACGGTATGCTTTATCGTCAGTGACTTTAAATTGACAACTACTCATACTTTGTCTGTCAGCACAATCAAACTTGTTGACTGTATTCAAACCATCAACATGTTCTGAAAATGATGAAACTTCAGGATTGTCGATGGGTGTAATCATCGGTATTTCAATTGCTGGTGCATTGATCGTTGTTGTCGTACTTATTATCATTTCGTTTTCTGTTCCAGCAATTAGAAACACCATTCTACCATACAGAGAGTACAATAAAAGAAATTCATATTAATTTAGCTAACACGACTTACTATGGCTAATAAATCTGCCTAAATTTTCTCTTGCGCTTTCCCATGGTTCCCCCTCACCAATAAAAATGCAACCACTTTCCTGCAACCATCTCCTCCTTTGTTCTCCTGCTTCCCTGTTAATAATTATTCCAAGTCACCAACAACTCAACCATCAAATCAACTCCACAGCAGCGGTACTAAACCAACACCTATTGACATTTAATTACATTTTACTATGTCTCTCAGAGTTCAAAATATGCTTATAAAAGAGCTGCAGGCATTACTATGTTAGTTCTATTATTGGGTATTAGCTTGGTGTCAACACTTAACTAATGGTTATCTACCTCAATCAACAAAACGTTATCCCACGAGGACTCCTATTTTGCCGATTTCTCGCTTTTGCTTCAATAATGCGGTGCGATTTGTATATAAAAACAACCGTACTCTTGATAGTAGTAGCAATCGCAACCGGGAGCAATGAGCTTTTTGAACTGCTATCGAAGGAATCCGATAGTACATCCTTTCACGTGCGTGTTATTTATCCAGGATTTAGGTTTCTTCTCCGTTGTGGCGTACTAAACAAGGGCTTATGACGTACCTTGTTTATCAAGCACTGTAGAGATATTACACAAAATGTAATAACAAGCGCACGTTTTTGTACTCCTACCCTAATTCAAAACTTTTCCAAACAACCCATTTTCTCCCTTTTACTACAACATGTGGTATCTCTCATATATCACAACAATAGTACTCTTGACGGTACTAAATGTTGAAATGACAAAAGGGAATACACTCGTCGACGAACTCGCAAAGAAGTACGCTAATGATGCTCCCTTTCACGTGCGTAATTCCAATACATTCTAATACTCTTAATTTACCTTGTACTCCGCGCAGATTTGTAATGCGACAAAAGAAGTAAGCTGTAACGAAGTTGGCGAGGTAATAGGAATGTACGTGTAATAAATTATTGTGTCGTTTGATAAACACGTGTTAGTTTCCTTTCGAATAGTCAAGTGCCGGAAATGAATCTTCCTGACGATACGTTCGATATGTTTAACGCAACATTAACAGAGTTGTACGATATGTCTTCTTTAAAGCTGGTTTTGAACGTGTGGTAGGATCATATCAAGCTCTTCCGTCAGTTGGAATCTTACAATTAAGGACAACCTGTTCGACAAGCTCCAGACCATGTGAGTTTTTACTTTTTTCGATTTTTTAGGTGATTAGTATTAATCTCTTTTCCCTTCGGTAGAGAGCTTGATACGGCTACTATAATAGGAGCATTTACACCATCTCTATGTCAGTTACCTTCTTTAAGAGTATTGTACGTGATCACGTGTCGCTTACATCCAATTGCTGAACATCATAGGGATCTTTATATAAGACTTTCGGGGACTATTCCAGAGTGCTTAGGAGAAATGACAACATTGGAGAGATTGTATGTATACATACATAATTTTTATTCTGTTTGTGCTTATTTTACGTACCAAGAGTGCTGAGATCTCGGGCGAGTACTCAAGAATTGGAAGGACCAATTCCTAATTCTATCTTGAAGCTTAACGAAAGTTTAATAGAATTGTAAGTTGTCTAGTTTGTGCCTAATCACTTAATAACATTCTTTTCTTTAGTAGTTCCTATTATAATAACCTGAATGGAACTCTTCCTGATAATCTGTTCGGACTGCTTCCTAACCTTGAAACATTGTACGCAAACCTGCTAAGATAAAGGATGCTTAATTTTGTTTGTATTGAAGAGCTCTGGTCAGCTCCAATATTGAATGGACAGTACCAATGGTACCTGACAACTCTGCTTTGCATTCCTTGTACGTATTGTTTTTCGTTGATTGTGGGTTTAACGTCAAAAAAATAGAGTGTTGGACTTCAGCAGGAGTATAAACGGAACAGTACCCGAAACATTCTACTCGCGCGGATTTAAGCGTTTGTACGAAGAAGCACATTAGAATAACAACTTGTGTCTGACAACTAAAAAGGTGTATCCGATTAGTTGATTCTCTCATAGATAGCTTTAGTTTTGGTAAAATAACAGATGAAATAGCTCCAAACATAACTGATTTGTACGAATACTAACTTTGTTTATTGGAAAGCAGCTGACACAAACTGATAGGCACATTCAACGCAAAAATATCACTAATTTTCCACAAACAATAATATTGCAAATGACAAACCTTACCTCATTGTACGCTTCAAGAGACATTATTTGAGGCTGTACTTATTAAACTATTTTGGTTAGAGATATGGTAGAGTGTAATCTACAAGATAGTCTTCCTAACTTAGATCCTTTACCTTTGAAGAGGCTGTATGTTACTTATAAATTATCTGCGTTTTTTTTCTTATAAAGTGTTAGGAATCTTAAAGAAAACAACCTAAGTGGAGAGCTTCTTGATTGGATATTCGAAATCAACGATCTGTAATGAAAATAGTTTACAAGTTTGTTAACTCCTACATTAGAGACCTGAGTTATAATTCTTTTGATGGAGACTTACCACAAAGATCATCAAACATGAGTAACTACTTCAGAATGCACGTGATATCGATGAGTTTTATTTCTAACTGTTAGTTTTTCCAGAAATCTGGAACATAATAATCTGTCAGGAAGCCTAAGTTCTGTATTTGACGACTACAACAGAGTGTACATTTAAAACATAAATGCAATGGGTGGTATTTAACTTTAACAAAGGCATATATCAAACAATTTAATAAGTGGAGGACTTGAGTATTTATCAAACAGCACTCGTAAACGAATAATGTACCTAATTTCTATACTTCTTGATTTATTCCTAATTTGCAATCCTGCAGAAGCGCTTCTCATAACCGTTTTACTGGAATACTCCCAAATACCTTTGTAGATGAACCTTATGATGAAATGTATGCTATTTATTGAGGACGATAACTGCTTGTTTAACTAATGTTGTTTTTGTAGAGATTTGAGCCACAACGAACTTAAAGGAACTATTTCATCTTCTCTCATGAAACTGAATGTAGGCGTGTTAAGGCTAAATGATAATCAACTTTCAGGAGAGCTTCCTAATGTTGATGAAATTACGATGGATGAGTTGTACGTTTAACAATTCACATTCTTACATTCCTAATACAAAAAAGAAATTTATCAAACAACCAACTATTTGGACCATTACCTGGATATCTTGAAACACTAGACAAAATGTACGCTTTTCATTGCATGTTCCCCCATATTAATCACAACCTTCAGAGGAGTTGGTAGTAATAGATTTTGGTGTCCGTCTGTAAAATTTGAAGCAAGTGATTGGTAAGACTATGACCCGTCCTAATAACACAAATATTAACTCATTTGTAGTTCTCAGTTTAATGATTCTTTTGGAAACAATTACTTCTGTGACGAGTCTGGTATAACTTGCCAAGAGATAGGAAGCCTTAACTGCAATAATGTATGTCGTAGCCTTCCTATTGTAATACCCCAAGATGTGATTGTAAATGACAAGTTGATACTTACAAACAATGTTATCATTGAAGGTACATGATGGAATTCAATTGAAGTTTTATAACCGTTCTCAATGTTCTAACTATTCTAAATGACAGGTGACTTCAGTATATCAACCAACAGCTCTATACAGAATGCACCAGGTCTACAGATCAACGTGAGTGGTTGTGTAAGTATAAACGGAAGTGTGGATGTGACAGAAGGTGATACTTCAAATGACAATTTACTTGAAATTCATAGTTTAAATTGTACAATAAGTCTTGGTGATACATTCACAGCTTCCACACCAACTTGTACTCTCAAACACACAACAAACGGTACGCTTTATCGTCAGTTGAAAACTACTCATACTTTGTCCATCAGCGCAATCAAACTTGTTGACTGTATTCAAACCATCAACATGTTCTGAAAAGGATGAAACTTCAGGATTGTCAATGGGTGTAATCATCGGTATTTCAATTGCTGGTGCATTGATCGTTGTGGTTGTAATTATTATTGTTGTACTTTCTGTTCCAGCAATTAGAAACACCATCCTACCATACAGAGAGTACAATAAAGGAGATTTATAAAATGATAGTTTTTGACCTCAGTGTTAGTGTAAAGTTTTCTGTTCTTATTGAAACTGGTTGCAGATAACACTCCGTGAAGCTTTTCAAAAATTTGCATAGAAAAAAAATTGTTAAAAGTTGATTGAACATTTCTCAAGTAGGATTTAGGTTTCTTCTCCGTTGACGTACAAAGGGCTTATGACGTACCTTGTTTATCAAGCACTGTAGAGATATTACACAAAATGAATAACAAACGCACAATTTTTTGTACTGGCTATCCACCTACCCTAATTCAAACCTTTTCCAAATAACCCATTTTCTCCCTTTTACTACAACATGTGGTCTCTCTTGTACATCATAACAATAGTACTCTTGACGGTACTAAATGTTGAAATGACAAAAGGGAATACACTCGTCGACGAACTCGCAAAGAAGTACGCTAATGATGCTCCCTTTCACGTGCGTAATTCTATTGTTATTTTAATACTCTTAATTTACCTTGTACTCCGTGTAGATCTGTAATGCGACAAAAGAAGTAACCTGTAATGATGTCGGCGAGGTAATAGGAATGTACGTGTAGTAAATTATTGTGTCGTTTGATAAACACGTGCTAGTATCTTTTTGTAACCACGTGTTAGTCACCTTTTGTATAATAATGTACCTAAAATGAATCTATCAGTTGATACGTTTGATATGTTTAACGAAACATTAACAGAGCTGTACGATAGTCTCCGTTAAAAGTTTGTTTTGAACGTGTTGGTAGAACCATAAAAGGCTCTTCTGTTACTTGGAATTTTTCTGTTAGGGAGAATCTGTTCGAAAAGCTCCAAACCATGTGAGTTTTTACTTTTTTCGGTTATTTCGGTGATTGGTTATTAATGTTGTTTTTTGCTAGAGAGCTTGACGGGCCTACAATATCTGGAGCACTTACACAGCATATGTGTCGACTACATGATTTAAGAGTATTGTACGTGTTCACGTGTTGCTTACATCCAATTTTCTAAACAATACAATTTGCAGGGATCTTTTTTTAAGACTCTCGGGGACAATCCCAGAGTGCTTAGGAGAGATGAGAGCATTGGAAAGGATGTATGTATTAAATTTTATTCTATATTTGCTTATTTTATGTACCAAGAGTGTTGAGATCTCGAGTTAATCAACAATTAGAAGGACCAATTCCTGATTCTATTTTGAACCTCCAAAATCTAATAGAATTGTAAGTTACCTAGTTTGTGCCTAATTCACTTAGTAACATTCTTTTCTTTAGTAGTTCCTATTATAATAGACTGAACGGAACTCTTCCCAGTGATCTGTTCGGACAGCTTCCTAACCTTGAAACATTGTACGTGCGAGAACATCCTTACTACGTAAAAAGCAGGCGTAATTCTTTTATTGAAGAGCTCTGGTCAACTCTAATATTGAATGGACGGTACCAAATGTACCCACCACCTCTGCTTTGCATTCCTTGTACGTATTGTTTTCTTTATTTAATTGAAGATGGATTTAACGCCATAAAATAGAGTGTTGGACTTCAGCCAACGTATAAACGGAACAGTACCTGAAATATTCTATTCACGTGGATTCAAGCGCTTGTACGGAAGAAGCACAATAGAATAACAACATGTCTGACAACTAAAAAGGTGTATCCGATTAGTTGACTCTCTCATAGATAGCTTTAGTTTTTATAGAATAACAGATGAAATAGCTCCAAACATAACTGATTTGTACGAATACTAACTTTATTTATTGGAAAGCAGCTGACACAAACTGATAGGCACATTCAACGCAAAAATATCACTAATTTTCCACGAACAATAATATTGCAAATGACGAACCTTACCTCATTGTACGCTTCAAGAGACACCATGAAGTTGTACTTTATTAAACTATTTTTTTTAGGGATATGGTAGAGTGTAATCTACAAGGGCGTCTTCCAATCTTAGATACTTTAGGTTTGGACAGGCTGTATGTTAACATGAATACTTTGTTAATACTCCACTTTATTCTCATAAACTGTTTAGGGGTTTTCAAAAGAACAACCTTTACGGAGAACTTCCTGAGTGGATATTCGAAATCAGCGATTTGTAATGAAAACAACTTACGACTTTGTTAACACCTATATTAGAGACCTGAGTTATAACTCTTTTGATGGAAACTTACCACAGAGATCATCAAACACGAGTAACCACCTCAGAATGCACGTGATGTCGATGAGTTTTATTTCTAACTTTTTGCTTTCTCATAGAAATCTGGAACATAATAATCTGTCAGGAAGCCTAAGTTCTATATTTAACGACTACAATATTGTGTACGTTAAAAACAGTAACACAACTTGTGATAATTACTTTAACAAAGGTATATTTCAAACAATTCAATAAGTGGAGGACTTGAGTATTTATCAAACAGCACTCGTAAACGAATAATGTACCTAATTTCTATTTTTGGTAATGTACTCCTAATTTGGCACCCTACAGAAGAGCTTCACACAATAGGTTTACTGGAATGCTTCCTACCAATTTTACGGGTGGACCTTATGATGAAATGTGTGCTGTTTATTTGAGTTTAAAAACAATAATTGTTTGTTAGAGATTTGAGCCACAACGAGTTTCAAGGAACTATTTCATCGTCTCTAATGAAACTGAATGTGGCCGAATTAAGGCTAAATGATAATCAATTTTCAGGAGAGCTTCCAAAAGATATTGACATTACGATAGACAAGCTGTACGTTAAGTTAAGACATACTTAAATTCACATTAAAACAAAAAAGGGATTTATCGAACAATCAACTATTTGGACCATTACCTGACTACCTTGCAACACTCGATGAAATGTTCGTTTCTCAATATGTGTATAAACTCATACTTACTTTGACCCTTAGTGAAGTTCGTAATAATAGATTTTGGTGTCCGACTGTAGAATTTGAGTCAGGCGATTGGTAAGACAATGTGAGAATCTAATTTGTAACAAATTATAGCGCTCAGTTTAACACTACTTTTGGAAACAATTACTTCTGTGACGAGTCTGGTATAACTTGCCAAGAGATAGGAAGCCTTAACTGCAGTAACGTATGTCGTAGCCTTCCTATTGTAATACCTCAAGATGTGATTGTAAATGACAAGCTGATACTTACAAACAATGTTATCATTGAAGGTACATGATGGAATTCAATTGAAGTTTTATAACCGTTCTCAATGTTTCTAACTATTCTAAATGACAGGTGACTTCAGTATATCAACCAACAGCTCTATACAGAATGCACCAGGTCTACAGATCAACGTGAGTGGTTGTGTAAGTATAAACGGAAGTGTGGATGTGACAGAAGGTGATACTTCAAATGACAATTTACTTGAAATTCATAGTTTAAATTGTAAAATAAGTCTTGGTGATACATTCACAGCTTCCACACCAACTTGTACTCTCAAACACACAACAAATGGTACGCTTTATCATAAGTGACTTTACCTTCGAAAAATGCTCATACTTTGTTCAGCGCAATCAAACTTGTTGACTGTATTCAAACCATCAACATGTTCTGAAAAGGATGAAACTTCAGGATCGTCGATGGGTGTAATCATTGGTATTTCAATTGCTGGTGCATTGATTGTTGTGGTTGTAATTATTATTGTTGTACTTTCTGTTCCAGCAATTAGAAACACCATCCTACCATACAGAGAGTACAATAAAGGAGATTTATAAAATGATAGTTTTTGACCTAATCAGTATTAGTGTAAAGTTTTCTGTTCTTATTGAAAACTGGTTGCAGATAACGCTCCGTGAAGCTTTTCAAAAATTTGCATGGAACGAAATTGTTATTAATCCAGGATTTAGGTTTCTTCTCTGTTGTGACGTACTAAACAAGGGCTTATGACGTACCTTGTTTATCAAGCACTATAGAGATATTACACAAAATGAATAATAACAAGCGCACATTTTTTGTACTGGCTATCAAACCTAATTCAAACCTTTTCCAAACAACCCATTTTCTCAATTCTACTACAACATGTGGTCTCTCTTGTACATCATAACAATAATACTCTTGACGGTACTAAATGTTGAAATGACAAAAGGGAATACACTCGTCGACGAACTCGCAAAGAAGTACGCTAATACTCCCTTTCACGTGCGCAATTCTATTGTTTTTCTAATACTCTTAATTTACCTTATACTCCGCGTAGATCTGTAATGCGACTAAAGAAGTAACCTGTAATGATGTCGGTGAGGTAATAGGAATGTACGTGTAGTAAATTATGGTATCTTTTTTGTAACCCCGTGTTAGTCACCTTTTGTATAATAATGTACCGAAAATGAATCTATCGGTTGATACGTTTGATATGTTTAACGAAACATTAACAGAGCTGTACGATAGTCTCCGTTAAAAGTTTGTTTTGAACGTGTTGGTAGGACCATAAAAGGCTCTCCTGTTACTTGGAATTTTTCTGTTAGGGAGAATCTGTTCGAAAAGCTCCAAACCATGTGAGTTTTTACTTTTTTCGGTTATTTCGGTGATTGGTTATTAATGTTGTTTTTTGCTAGAGAGCTTGATGGGACTACAATATCTGGAGCACTTACACAGAACCTGTGTCGACTGCATGATTTAAAAGTATTGTACGTGTTCACGTGTCGCTTACACATCCAATTGCTGAACATCATAGGGATCTTAATATAAGACTCTCGGGGACTATTCCAGAGTGCTTAGGAGAGATGAGAGCATTGGAAAGGATGTATGTATTAAATTTTATTCTATAGTTGCTTATTTTATGTACCAAGAGTGCTGAGACCTCGAGTTAATCAACAATTGGAAGGACCAATTCCTGCTTCTATTTTGAACCTCCAAAATCTAATAGAATTGTAAGTTACCTAGTTTGTGCCTAATCATGTAACATCTTTCTGTAGTAGTTCCTATTATAATAGACTGAATGGAACTCTTCCTGATAATCTGTTCGGACAGCTTCCTAACCTTGAAACATTGTACGTGCGAGAACATCCTTACTACGTAATTCTTTTATTGATTTTATTGAAGAGCTCTGGTCGGCTCTAATATTGAATGGACGGTACCAAATGTACCCACCACCTCTGCTTTGCATTCCTTGTATGTATTGTTTCTCTAATTAGTTGAGGATGGATTTAACGTGATAAAATAGAGTGTTGGACTTCAGCCAACGTATAAACGGAACAGTACCCGAAATATTCTACTCACGTGGATTCAAGCGTTTGTACGGGAGAAGCACAATAGAATAACAACTTGTGTCTGACAACTAAAAAGGTGTATCCGATTAGTTGATTCTCTCATAGATAGCTTTAGTTTTGATAGAATAACAGTGGAAATAGCTCCAAACATAACTGATTTGTACGAATACTAACTTTGTTTATTGGCAAGCAGCTGACACAAACTGATAGGCACATTCAACGCAAAAATATCACTACTTTTCCGCGAACAATAATATTGCAAATGACGAACCTTACCTCATTGTACGCTTCAAGAGACACCATGAAGTTGTACTTTATTAAACTATTTTTTTTAGGGATATGGTAGAGTGTAATCTACAAGGACGTCTTCCAATCTTAGATACTTTACCTTTGAAGAGGCTGTATGTTAACACGAATACTTTGCTACTACTCCACTTTCTCATAAACTGTTTCTAGGGGTTTTCTAAAGAACAACCTACACGGAGAACTTCCTGAGTGGATATTCGAAATCAGCGATTTGTAATGAAAACAACTTACGACTTTGTTAACACCTATATTAGAGACCTGAGTTATAACTCTTTTGATGGAAACTTACCACAGAGATCATCAAACATGAGTAACTACTTCAGAATGCACGTGATATCGATGAGTTTATAACTAACTTTTTGTTTTCTCATAGAAATCTGGAACATAATAATCTATCAGGAAGCCTAAGTTCTGTATTTAACGACTACAATATTGTGTACGTTAAAAACAGTAACACAACTTGTGATAATTACTTTAACAAAGGTATATTTCAAACAATTCAATAAGTGGAGGACTTGAGTATTTAGCAAATAGTACTCGTAAACGAATAATGTACCTAATTTCTATTTTTGTTAATGTACTCCTAATTTGGCACCCTACAGAAGAGCTTCGTACAATAGGTTTACTGGAATGCTTCCTACCAATTTTACAGGTGGCCCTTATGATGAAATGTGTGCTGTTTATTTGAGTTTAAAAACAATAATTGTTTGTTAGAGATTTGAGCCACAACGAGTTTCAAGGAACTATTTCTTCGTCTCTAATGAAACTGAATGTGGCTGAATTAAGGCTAAATGATAATCAACTTTCAGGAGAGCTTCCAAAAGATATTGACATTACGATGGACAAGCTGTACGTTAAGTCACGTTCTTAAATTCTCATTAAAATAAAAAAGGGATTTATCAAACAATAAACTATTTGGACCATTACCTGGATATCTTGAAACACTCAATGAAATGTTCGTTTCGCTTTTGTATAAGCTCATACTCACTTTACCGTTAGTGACGTTCGTAATAATAGATTTTGGTGTCCGTCTATACAATTTGCAGCAAGTGATTGGTAAGACTATGACCCGTACCCTTAATAACACAAATATTAACTCATTTGTAGTTCTCAGTTTAATGATTCTTTTGGAAACAATTACTTCTGTGACGAGTCTGGTGTAACTTGTGAAGAGATAGGAAGCCTTAACTGCAGTAATGTATGTCGTATCCTTCCTATTGTAATACCTCAAGATGTGATTGTAAATGACAAGCTGATACTTACAAACAATGTTATCATTGAAGGTACATGATGGAATTCAATTGAAGTTTTATAACCGTTCTCAATGTTCTAACTATTCTTAATGACAGGTGACTTCAGTATATCAACCAACAACTCTATCCAGATTATACCTGGTCTACAGGTCAACGTGAGTGGTTGTGTAAGTATAAACGGAAGTGTGGATGTGACAGAAGGTGATACTTCAAATGACAATTTACTTGAAATTCATAGTTTGAATTGTACAATAAGTCTTGGTGATACATTCACAGCTTCCACACCAACTTGTACTCTCAAACACACAACAAACGGTACGCTTTATCATAAGTGACTTTACCTTCGAAAAATGCTCATACTTTGTTCAGCGCAATCAAACTTGTTGACTGTATTCAAACCATCAACATGTTCTCAAAAGGATGAAACTTCAGGATTGTCGATGGGTGTAATCATTGGTATTTTAATTGCTGGTGCATTACTTGTTGTCATTGTAATTATTCTTGTTGTATTTTCTGTTCCAGCAATTAGAAACACCATCCTACCATACAAAGAGTACAATACTAAACGCTAAAAAATAAAATCGTGTTTTAAAGCAGGAACTTGCAGTTCGTTGGAGGAATACATTTCTTTGAAAGATGTAGTTTTTTGGCGACAATTGCTTTAACTAGACGTAGGAACTACTATAGGAACTTCCTTATAGGAACTCTGGAGAGGAACTTGTTAAAGGAACAGAACACAGCAATCATATTACTACAACAATGGGACAAGCAGCACTTGGAGGAGGAGCAACAGGCGGTCTAGGCAGTTTCAATAGTGATTTCAGGCATAGATCTCATGCTGAAAACATCGCAAGAGGCGCAGCTTATGCACATCCAGCAACAGCAGCTGTAACTGTAGTATCAGAAATCGCAGAGTTGAATGGACATCTAAGCAAACAGAACTATGAAAACCACTACAATAACCTTATTTCTGCTGGAGCAACACATCAACAAGCCGCAGATATATCGTTTGATAATCTCATTTCAGCTAATAGCATGCCTTGAGGGCCAAAAGGGATAACGTAAACTCACATGTCAACTCAACAATAAACTTGCTATTCAAACAAAAAAAATCTTGCTATATTCTAAAGTTGCGAATGTACTCTCTAAACGGAATGGTTTATATTTTATACTAGTAATTTACCTTGAGAAGGTATACAAATAAGCGTACTTATTTATCTGGGTTCATTACTGAACCATAAGCTGTACAAACTTTAAAAAGTTATTGCTTTGTTTAAGATTTTTTGATGTGATTGGATTAACATAGATCAAACCAAGCGGCTATTTATCCATTCCCAGCAATCTTTGATTACCTTAGGTTTCTCCTAGGTTTATTGCAGTTAGTTGAAGTACTTCACAATTGGGTTTTTCTTTAATGTACCTGAATGCAATGTGTCGGTAAATCATCATAAAATTTACTGTCTTTTACTGAAGATTTAGCATCCTTGACAAGCTTCTCAGAACCCCAACAAGGAACAACAGGATCGCCTTTAGCATGACAAATAACGAACGGAAAATTCAAATCTCCAAGAATAGTCTAAAACTGCTTTAGTTCAAAAAAACAACTTTTTTCTTAAGTCTACTTCTTCTTTAAAGATTTCCTCGAGATATGATATTCAAAATAAGAAATAGAATACGCAGTCGATTACTGGCTCCTATGAATTTGAAAATTTTTGCTTGTGGAGCAGGAACCGCCTGAAACTTTAGTCAAAAAAAATCGTACTTGAGCATAAGCTGTCATAGCGAGCATGTTCTTGCCCAGAGATAAGAACATGTTACCTGTGTAACAATACTCATCATCAATAATAGATTGATAAGCTGCCGGTGTTTCAAAATTATCAGGGTTTGGTACAGGACCCAGGCGTAAGCCACCACCGCCAAGATTTGCAATAGTCCTAAAGTACATTTAATAAAAAATTGCGATCGCCACGTGCGCGTTTGGAACAATTGAAATTAATGTGTACGTACATTAGCATTTGTTTTACTATCCACGAAGGTTCAATAGAGTTATAGAGAGCAGGACAAAGTAGAAGAGATCCACACCATCTTGTTATAAAATCTTTAGATAACTCTTCTTTTTCAGCCATTTTCTGAAGCTTATACGATGTCAACATAGTCACACATCCGCCCATAGAAGCGCCTCCAATAAAGAAAGGCAGCTCATGTTTATAATCTTCCTTCTTACCTAAGAAATAGCTTGGTAACATCACAGTAAATTGTGTTTTTTTCAGTTAAAAAAAAAAAAACTAGCCAAAAACTTACCACTAACGTAATCAACCATGAATTCCACTGCATCATCAACTAAGTAATTCCAGTCTATCATGTGTCCACGCTCTTCTGTTGTTGCGCTGATAAGAGTAAGTAACCACGTAATCTTGAAAACAATTTTTCTTGGAGATATACGTATTTAAGCGCTTTAAAACACTCTATGTTGCTTGTACGTAATGATGCGTACCTTCTACCGTGAGCATGTTGATCATAAGCTAAAACATTAAATCCTTGGGCCGCGACGCCGTTAATAAGCTTAATTTGTGGTCCCTCGCCTGTTTGAATAGGTTTAGAACTTTATTACAATTAAATGCCAAAATTAGGGTAAAACATAGCTATTTACAATACCTGAGTGGGAGTGCATTCCATGGAGAAACAATAGAACGCCTTTAGGGTTTTCAACGGTATGTTTCCTTAAAAACAACTTTTCTCCTCTACTGTTGGTCCATGATGACGAATCTACGTTAACCTGCATAATGAATAGCTAGTGTTAAAGCAGGCGTCAAGTCTGATCATTCACGTAATCTGTTAAGGCAAGTCCCATTTGGGCTAGCCACCAATTTAATGAAATTAGAATTGGAATTGTCAATAACAAGTTGTTTTTTTTTTAGATGACAAATCTACAACAACATCGTACATTATTATAATATTGCGCGACCCTTCAGTCAAACATAAAATAATTATTGTTAGATGAACCAGCTTTCACGAAAAAAGAATATTAGCAGGCTATCAGGCCTCTAGCGAACTCACATGTACGGGTTTGTTCTACCCACATCAATCCTTTAACCATAGTCGCCATGACTGTTGTATTTTTACGTCCCACGAATACGAATACGGTCCGCTACAACGTTAGATCACGTGATTAAATAACTTCTTATGGTGTCTGTGCAGAGACTGCAGTATGTAATGGGTTTGCAGTTCTTAACCTTATTTGGATTACGACGCATCTTACGGACGGTAAGTTTGTAGATTCGCAAACGTTTAATGGTATGTCTTCAGTGCTCATGGATATAGACCAAGGCTTATACATAAACGGGAAATACTTGATACGAAACTGGCATAAAGAAAGATAGTTTGTATTACCAAGCCATCGTCCTTCCGATTACAGCTCTAATACATTAGTACGAAAGCGATTTACAACGTTTTTTTATGTGGCCCAAAAACCAAACAGTGTAGTTTGTGCTTTCGAGAACCACATTGAAGGACAAAACGAATATGTGTGCATACTTCGTAATGGTTAGTTCTTAGTTATCTTACAAAAGGATTGTACGAAATAGCCACTACTCCATACCCGAATGTTCACCGGCTTAAAACTCCGCTTTTTAAAATGAATTAAGAGACTGAAGTCTACAGAAGCACTCCATGTGCTCTACATTTCTAACCAAAATAACATTTTTCACACCATGCGAAAATATAATAAAAAAAATCATTTTTCCCAACGACCCCCTTACTCCTCCCAGTTAATAAGATAACAAACTAAAAAAAGCATGCGAAAAAAATCTCAAATGCTTGCGGCCAACTTTGTGTGTCACACCAATTGTGTTCAAATAGTTTGTGATACCTGCACCTCATACACAGCAATACTAAACTCCATAATGTCATACTTTATACCCACCAAAGCAAGGATACTCGGTCCAACCAAGTTTCCCCATACGTACTCCAAACAACATAATATCGCTGCCTGTACCCTCATGGGTCTAACTGAACAAAGCTCTAGTCAGATTAAAAAGTGTGTGGATAATAGGTAAGCCATAAAAAGAAAAACATAAAACGCCATAGAGTTCTGTACATTAGTACAACAAGTGAAGGACACGCTCTTTTTTTTAGAAGGGCTTTTCGGGCACGTGGCAACAGCTATTTTGTTTACAGTTGCCCAGGCCGCTTTATTATTTGCCAGGCGAAAAAGCCTCTAAAATACAACAGTTATTTTGAGTTGACAAACTAGAACTTTTTTTTCAGTTCAATAAAAAAACAAAGATAGTCTTACTAGTTGAATAAAGTACTAACACATGTTGTTGTTTAGGACAATGAACCAACAAAGATTAAATCCTTCGTGGATACCACGCCATCTAAACCTTAATTTCAGAGGTGTTACAGCAAAGGAGAATCAGTATCCATTATACAGAGATGGTTTAGCAGTTCAGACAATGCTTCAGTTACAAACACAAAAGATCATACCTTCCTACACAGTAAAACGTAAACGCCGACGCAGAATTAGGCGTACCATAACTACAAAAACTCGATTCCATACTCAACAAGTTCTTAAACATAATTCTTTCAAAACTACCTCACAATCCCTTGCACCTATACATGAGTGGTATCCATTCACAACAAAAAAAGGAACCACCGCTTCAAGACACGTGGGGTTAAAACTTCCTAAAATTCAAAGTTGTATATCATACTGATGCTAATGGCACCGTTATAAAGACGAAAATAATAAAACCATGTACTTTATAAACTCAACTGAAAACATTCTACATTTGGAATTTTGGAACAACGCAAAAAGATCCCTTTGTGCAAGTTTCCGGAGTTTCGCTATCCGGTTTACTTCCTGTATTGTCCTTTATATACTTTGACAAGTCGTTGTAGTGGATCACTCTTCGACATCGGTAGAACCAACCCACGATATTTCCTCTTTAATCTTATCTACCAAATCCTAAAAAAAATATTGTAAATACCACTGATTTTTTTCATCGTTGTTGGCTGAGAGGTTTTCTTTTGGGTTGGCGTCATACAACGGAGTTTCTCGACTCATTCAAGTTAAACTGTATCTTGAAACATTGACAGTAGGCGCCACACAGCAAACTACAATGTTTTGAAGTTCATTCAATCTGGTCCTGGATCCATTCGAGGATCTGAAAGGGATACACCCAGATTGAATGCCCTTCAAATAGTATTTGTTGTGAAGTGCCCGCTGACAAGGTGTCAAGATGCAGTTTAAGTTGTATGAGTCGGGAAACTCCGCTGTGTACGGCCATGTACCACAATGCCACAAAAAATTAAAAAGGTATGTATTACGCCCAACCCAAAAGAAAGCCTTATATAAGACAAACCACGTGAGTACGTACAATAGGTAATGTTTTCAAGTCCCAGTTACGTTCTTTATTCGTTTTAGCTATGAACTCTATGCACATATCATTCAAAGTTCTGAAACCGACTTGAACATTATATTCTATCAGACTATTTGTGAAAGCTAAACAAAGAGGCCACGTGTTAGTGTTACGGCGTTAATAGAAAGGTTTGGCTTTCTTTCAAAAAAAATACCTATATAGAGCGTGCTACCATCATCTTTCCATGCTATACCACTTATTCTGTTCGCTTGAGATAACTGAATAGATTTATGTCTCCAAGAACCGACCTCAACGAAATGGAGTCGATTACTGTCGTCACCATACACAAGCACTATTAAAAACAAGAAATGATTAGCAAGGAGATACATATAGCAAATTAAGGTTTCTCTTCATGAAAAAAACGTACATGGCACTCTAGGATTAGGGCAACAAGCGATACTACGAACTGCGCTTCTTTGCTTTAAAAAAACCAGTTAAGATCAGGTTACAGAATAAATGAATATCGTACGTCATATTGAGCTTCTGTGTGCCCTGTGTCAAAATTGAGTATTGCAGCGATGCCACCGTCAGTGCTATGAGAGTAAGGTTAATAAGACAGGTAAAATACAAATGAACAATAAACAATACAAGCTTTCAAGTTAAAATTTCTTCCTGCGTTGTAGTAAATTAATTAAACCTTACCCAATACTACAAAAAGGTGTCCCTGGAATCCATGATCCCATCATACTAAATATTTAGTTAATTGGTAACTTTAGCTAACATTACTAAAATAGAAATAATGTTCATAAGCCCATCACCTCGATTCGTAGCTGTGTTTACTGTTAAATCCTGTAAAAGTTCTTCCTTCAATTACGTTCCACGTTCCTACTGGTCCTTCTTTAAGCCACATCTTATCGACATGTAGGCTATCTACTGAAGCCATCTATAAAAATAATTGTCAAACAAACATAGAAAAAAAATCACGTGATGGATGCTTGGATTTTTGTTAATTTGGACAAAAAGCGTACCATGTACGATTTGTACTTGCCAGTACCGAAAGTTATATTGTTAACATTTTTTCTAACGTATATATCTTCAAGCCTTTCAACCTCTAATCCCTTTGAGCCCTTTTTTACTTCAAACACTAACAACGAAAGTGAGTTTTATTAGTCCAAAGTAATAAAAATAAAAAAGTAGTGTTCGAAGCTCTTTCACTCCCACAAGTGAAGTAGAAGGAGGGTTTTTTGTAAACCAAACCTTTAGGAAATAAAGAAAGGCAAAAGAAAACGTGCATCCAATATTTCCGCCGTTACAAGACAGGTACATGAAAAGTCGAGGCGCGTCAGTATCAATGCCAGACATACGAAATTTTACACCATTTATTTGACCTGTACGACTAAAGTTTTCAACTTCTTCAGAGTTATATATTACCCTAAGTATTATTAACAAGTTTTTAAAACAATAGTACAAAAAACAAGTATTTGAAATGAAACAAAAGAGACAACTTTCTTGTTCAATGTAATTCACTTAATTTCCGGTTTTTTCTTATCAACAAACAAGCCTGCGTACTTGGAGTCATGCTCAGTGATTATGACGAAATGAGAATGACTAGCTACGCCTATAAAACCATATCTCGCTGTAATAGTTACAACAGACTTAAGAGGCGTTGGTACTTCAACTTTCTATGTTTTTGTCAATAATGAAACACCTTTTTCTCTACGTAGAGACGGTCGATAGTACCTCTTGTGTTGCCAAGTTAACCTTCTTCAAACATGTTGGTACACGCCATGGTGCATCTTCATTTTTTTTTCCCTCGTACCAACGAAATACAAGTGCCTGTAGTCTATAGAAAAGCTTAACAAATAGATAGATATTTATGGAGATTAATCAAAAAAGCGCTAACAGTCTGGTACATACCTGTGGAGAAGTGTAATAGATCACGTAGTTGACTATGGGATATAGCAGAGACGAAAGGGTACGTCGCTCGAGGTGTTATTTTTATATTATTTGGTGAGTCAGTAAATACTGTAAACTGGCGTGAATCGAGTTTTTTAGGCGGTGCAGGACTATTCAAACTTATTTTCAGTATTTTTTTGTGTTTTAGTTCAAATAACGCACGGTTCCTCTGTAAGTTGTACTTGACCTTCTCCAAGTGTAAGTGTAGCAATACCACTTGTTGCTTCCTCTGTAGAAGATGGAACTGCAGCCATTTTACGACGGCGTTGTCTTGGTGCCTTTTGTGGGTGTTTTGATGCTTTGCTACCCATTTTTAAGTTCTCAGTGACTTATTTTCGTTAACGAAAACAAATTAAGCAATAAAGCTGCTACAATGAGATTCGAAGTGGTGTGGGTTATAACAATGACTCCCAGCTATTGTTTTGAGTTTGCTTTCAGTAATCAAAAACAGCGTACCAAAGCTGCTTTTACAACAAGTGTTGTTGCGAAGACCGCGAATGGCAATGACGTTAACTAGCTTTTATGCACGTAGCGCAATAAGTCACTTCTTCACTCTTTTCACGCTTCCTTCGCTCTACAACGCGATAAAAATTCATACAACAAACTGTTAGCGCAAAGCTAGCGTAAACTGGTAGTAAAATGTTCGTGACGCAATTTGCCAGGGCTATTACCTTGCCAGGGTTTACCAATCATTTATTTAATAACATACAACGCTTAAAACCTCAAAAATGGCGTACAAGCGTCAAAACAACCCAAACGCAAATGTAAACGCTGAGTGGACGGGAGCCTCCGCCTTCAATATTGATTTGGCTCTAAAGGAGAGCCAGAAATGGTACGTTTTCCTCTTCTTCTATCGATTTCTACCTGCAGAGTACGCGTCGTAAAACCAAAAAGTCAGTAGTTTAAAAATTCCTCTGTTCCGCTTTCCAACACGTGATAGACGGAGGGCGTATCTCCTGTTTTGTGAACGCGCCTGTTTAATCTGTTTTTTCCTTTTCCTTGTTCCCGATATGCTGTTTGTCGGTTAGTCGCACGTGCGTTTACTAAAAAACCGTTGGAATAGGATACAAGATGTAACGGGAGAATCATTCTCGTCTAGAGATTTTGGAGAGTCTACAAAAGACGGGAAGCTCTTATGCAAATTGCTCAATCAGATTAAACCGAACAGCGTAAGGAAGATTAACAGAGGAAGAGTTCCTTTTGCGCATCGAGAAAATCTGCAGTTTTTTATTAACGGTACGCTAAAATTATCACCTTCTTCCCTTTTGCATTGTTGCTACTATCAAGCTCGTTTATTTCTGAAGCGCTAAAGTCTAAAATAGGTTGTAAAGACTTGGGTCTCAAGGATACTCAATTATTCACTTCTAACGATCTATACGAAGGAAAGAGGCTTCGTAATGTTGCGATTACTTTGTACTGGCTTGGAAGGTAATATTATCAAAAAATTGTTTATTACTGTTCTAATTAACCTGGTTTATTTAAAGAGCTGCACGTGCTGTACCTTCATACAAAGGACCTCAGCTCGATGTTGCTAAATTTTCTACAATGACTTGTAATCGTTGTAAAAAACCTATCAGAAAAGATCAAGACTATGTCTGTTCGCTAGATAAAGCGCTCCACATAGGGTAAGCTAAATGGCTCTTTTTTATTTTGTAGTACTTCACATTTACTTACCCTTTTATTAGATGTGCTAACTGTGACAACTGTGGTACTGACCTTGATAAAGCGGGTGGTGCTTATGCAGTAGGCGGCGGTTTTTATTGCCCACCTTGCTATGAAGGCGGTAAAACCGGTCATAACCCTCAAGGTAGTGGTGCTGGGAATAAGCAACCTCGTGGATGTGGACAAGGAGGGAAAATGTGCGATATTTGCGTTAAACCTTTTGATCCGCCAAACAAGATCAACAATAAAGGCGGTAAGAAGGTCTGCGACGATTGCTTATGCAGCAACTGCGGCAAGACATTAGATGTACGCACTTGCATTATTTGATTTGTTATCTTTCTTTTTTGTTGCTCTCCATTTTTTGATTATTTGTGTAGGATGGTTTGGTACCTACAAGCTCAGGCAATAAGTGCCCACCTTGTGCTGATAAAGAGCGTAAAGATAGAGCGCATAAAACATGCCATCATCCAGGGTACGCTCAGTTGCATGGTTTTAAATAAAAACTTACTTCTGTACAGATGTGGAAAAACTTTGGACGACAGAACAACACCTTTCGATGATCCAAATCGCTTTTGTCCAGCTCACTACAATGAGCATGTATGCCCTGTTTGTGGTGATGAACTATCAGGAACTATTGCTGAAGCTATGGGCAATAGATACCATCCTGATTGTTTCAGAGTAAGCACTTCGCAAAACTTTTTTTTCGCCTACATACTCAAGTTTATTAATTCTCTACCTAGTGCTCTGATTGCAATGGTCCATTCAAAAATAACAAGGTACGTTATTTGACTATGTTCCATGACTATTTAGCTTACAAATATTAGTTCTACAAAGTTAATGACTTTCCTGTGTGCCACGACTGCATGAGAAAGAACAAAGAAAAAGGACTTTATCCTTGTTGCCCAGTTTGCGACGATCCAGTCAAAGGTAAATACATATGCAACGTTAATTTATACTTACTATATATAGGCCAAGGTATTGAAGCTTGCGATAATGCATATCACCCAAAGTACGTCCCGACTGGTTCTAATTTCCTAACTTTTTTCTTTCAGGTGCTTCAACTGTACTCAATGCAAAACAAACTTGGCTAATAAGCCATTCGTTGATGTGATGAACAAACCATTCTGTCCTCCTTGCGCTAAGGCTATGGGCTTCTCTTCGCCTGATGTAGGCCAGGCTGGTGGACCACCTAAAGGAGGTACGTTGTAGACTTTTCAACAAAATGATGAGCTTACCAATAAAAAAAATAGAAAAATGTGCTGCTTGCAAACGTGTTCTCAATCAAGGAGATAGAGTAACAAATGTTCAGAATAACTGGTTCCATCATGGTTGCTTTAAGTGTCAAGGTTGCTCTTGTCCATTAACAACTGGATACAACCCAATTGGCGGCATGCCATACTGTAAAAGTAAGTTACACAATTTTTTCAAATTGTATTTTGTTCTCCTTGCTAACGTATTTCGCTGTGCAGAGTGCTACGATGATAGAACGAACAAAGATAACTGCAAAGTATGTGGAAAGAAAGTTACTACAGGTGGCGTTAAGCTACGTGATTGGTACGTCAAGTAAATTTATTTTAAAACTAACTGATGACGCAAAAGGGTATTTCACAGTGCATGCTGTAATTGCCAGTACTGTGGAAAGAATTTGAAACAAATGGGTATGTTAGAATCTAAGTTCGCTTTAGTCTTAACTAATATTCTATGCAGGTGGTAAGGTGTTTGTATCCAATGATATGCCTTCATGTGAAGCTTGTGCTCAGAAGAATCTCACCCAGACTCATGTAAAAAATTTCTTATCTCAAAACATTAATGCTTACTTGTTTATTTAGACGAGAACCAGACAAGGTCCATCTACTATTACTGAGACGATACATGCGCCAAGAAATTCAGGTGTTGTATACAATCCATGGACAAAGAAAACTACTCACAAAGGAGCTCATGGCGAAGATATCCCAGAAGCTAGGTACGATCTTGGGAAAAAACCCAAACTCAGTAGAGTTTAAACAATTGCTTTGCTGACGATAGAATTAGGATACTCAAGGCTTGTCCTAAATGTCGAAGAGCTGTTGGAGACCACGATACTAGGTGTAGACATTGTGGAGCTTCATGGTAAAACAAAGAGCTTGTTGAGTAAAATGTTAAAGTTGATACATTGCCTCCGTATTAATTTAAAGTATTCTTCGGCCAACAAGAATGCAAATGTTACATTAAATTGTACGCTTGGGCTGTGGGCTAGCTACGGTTGTAGCGCTCTTTTTCGTCCGGTTGGTGACGTTTCGTTCTATTTTCATAACACCGGCTGAGTAGCATAGTGGTTATTGCACCTGCCTTGTAAGCAGGGGGTCGTGGGTTCGACTCCCACCTTAGCCTTTTTACATTCTTCCTTATCTTTTTTTGTTTGAAAGAAGTCTCAATCCGTTTTCATGTTTGCACTACATTATTGATTTTTGTTTTGGGCGAAAAGGTAATTGTATTTGTTCGATTTGAACTGAAATAATTTCACTATTTTGTGCTAGCGCTAAGCCTGAATTTTCGACAAGGTTTGTGAACATAGGTAGCCTTTTGCAACTCTGCAAGCTAGACTATTAGTGTATCCTTTTGGAGTACTTACGTGAGCATAAGTACAGAAAGTCACGTGCGTATTACAAATCGGGAGTGGCCTTTTAAAAAGTAGGCTTAGCGCTAAAATAAAATAGCGCTATTTCAATTCAAACCCTGTTGTAATTTGCTAGCAGGTTACGTGATAAAAAGGTTTTGAAAGATGTTCTTGTAAAATGTTCACCGAATCATGGGTTGACTTACTCAACCTACTACAATGTCTAACGAACAGGCGCTAAGAAGAGAGAATGAACAATTGAAGTATATGGTAAAAGACGTGGAGGAGGCATTAGGTATTTACAACGCTGTTGGAATAATATTGGCTAATAACGCAATATTAACATCCTGAAGCCGCTTCCCTATCGCAGAACCAACGCATGAAATGCGAGTTAGAAGACAACATTACCTTGGTAGATCGCCAGAGAAGTGAGATAGATGCACTCAGGCAAATGATAAGCGTTCTAAAGTGTGAATTCGAGGCAAATACACTAATTAAAAGTTGTTTTTTCTAATAACGCTCGTAGGCACAAAAAAAGCAAGGAACTTTACGGCTTGAATCGTCAATGGCTAATCAAGAAAAGCTTGAACAAGAACTCGAAGAACTAAGAGCTGCCGCACATAAGAAAACCGTGTCTCAACCTAAAGCATCTGACGCTGTTGCTAGTATAATTATACAAGCTACTAAAGGATCGAAGGCATATTGTGTCACGTGCAAAGGTCAGTAAACATCATACTTTTTGTTGATGACTTTGTTTTGTAGGTGTGAACACACTTGAGGATTTAAATGACCAAATCTACTCTTCGTGTGGAGTAGAGGTATGTTTGCGTTATTAACACGTGTTTGTATCCTATTAACTTATTTTAAAGAGCACTTATAGCTATGAAATTGAATACCTGCATAATCTATTTGAAGCAAATGTTGTTTTGAATAACTTTGATGAGTTCATGAAGTTTGGGAAGAACAAGGTATTGTAATCGTTTTAAAGCTTCCATACTCGTATCAAAGAGTACACTTTGCAATTTCTTTTTCCACAAAAATTCATACTTGTACAATCACGTGACGTCCATGTTTAGAAAGGATACTTTACAGTTATATTATCAAACAAGTGACTAAAAAATATGGAAGACTAACGTTTAGCTCCAATAGAATAAAGTTATTGCAGTGGTTGTCATAGTTTTGTTTGCTTAGCTGTCTATTCAATTCTGCTCTTTGCAGCGTTTTTCCAAAATACAAACAAGTGAATCAGTTTAGCACTAACACAAAATAGCGTTATTTCAAGTCAAATCCAAAAACCACCTGTCAATATGTTCACATTGTCTAGGATGCTAATTCGCGACAAGAAAGGCGAATTCTTAGGTAAATCCTAAAACGAGCAGGTGAAGTAGCGATGTTCCAAACGAATACACACCAATATTCGCATTGCTAAAAAAGCGTTGGAAGAACAACATTCATTGTACAGTCTGTTTTCTTTCTTTGTTATTCGCACGTGACGAATCTTATTTTACGTACATATGGTACCTACACCACAACAATTGAAGAAGTAATGGGGGCATTGGAGGACTTGGTACGCACTAGCCTTTTGTTCTTCTTACTGTTGAACTCGTTAACATTTCAAAAGACTCGCGATGTAATCCATCTCAAGTGCCTTTGAACTGGAGACTCCGGCAAAGTGGTACAACGTTTGATCTTGTTGCTAGTTCGAAACTTCGCCAGTTAAAAGATGACATCGGCGCTTTTGGAGTAAATTCAAACTAATGAAAGTGACTCTTTGCTTTCAACTTGAAACAACTCTTCGTATCCAAGATCACAAGGATCGGCTATGATTGTAGACTACAAGCTAGCTTTCGCACATAACTTTTTGGGCGGTACTAGGGCCAATGAAATTCGCTGGATAAAACCTTGCGCGTGAGATCTCTGACTTGTAATAACTTGTTGTAGTTTTTATTAAACACTTCACGGAACATTTGCTGTTTCTAAAATACAAGTTAAAATCGCAATCATACGAAATTGAGGCGTAGATGCCACAGCTTTAACACTCACCAGTGATCGAAATAGTACTTCGGAGGCACTTTAAAAAGTGGCCAGTTGACTATACGGGTAGTGCTCGCTGGCGCAAATATCCTGAAAAAAGCCACTAACCGTTTGACATGTAAAATCGAGTGCTGGCACTCAAGCGTTTACAGTTTCCTACATTGTCCTTTAACTATAGCCTCGCTCGCCTTTGCGGCTTGATGTTGACAACTTGCCTCTAATATTCAAAACTGACATTGTTCCGTGCGCATGTTGTAATTTATCAAAGATTGGAGGATTATACGATCTGCTTAGCTTCGGCAAGCGTTGGTTTGGCTCCGTAGGGTCATTATCAGAATCTTCATGAATTGTTGCCGCCGATCTTCCGTTCGTGACAGGGCACTTCCAATCCACGACCAACCAAGCGAACGTGATCAATTGAAACACACATGTTTGCAAAGCGTTCGAAACGTTAAAATCGAGGAAACCAAAAAAGCCGAACAATGGCGTTCTTAAAACGTGATTTGACTCACAACGGCGTTGAATAACGGTTTTACAACAGTACCGATGATTGCAGCCCGTCAAAGGCGTTTTTGTTCGTTGGAACTTCCCGAGGCATTGTCGTAACATTATGTGAATATAGTTAAAAGCATGAAATTGCCTTTTTTTTTTGTTCATTGTCCACCGAACTTCCTTCATATTCACACCATCCAAACAACCATGACAACGAGGGTATACATAACATTGGTATGCTCGCTTTATCTTGCATCGCTTGTGATGTCACAGTGTCCAACCAACTCACTCAGAAATGCAAAGTGCTTCGATTCTCCTACAGCGTAAGTTGGCTTCTTTGTATCTGTTTCTCGTCTTACTAACGAGATCTTGTAGTACAGATGATTTGTTCGATAGAAGCCTAACAACAGCTCGTATACGAGTAGGCGGATGCTACTGTACAGGGTTTCTTATTGGCGCAAAAGGTCACTTTATCACAAGTCAGCACTGTTTCACAGGTGCTGCTTGTACAGGGTACGACATAGTTCAACTATCAAATGATCTCTAAACCGCCTTTGTAGGATGCCTGCTACAACATTTTCTGTTCGTAACGCCGAGTATGAGTTCAACTGTCACACGGATAACTGCTTAGATCCAGCAATAAGCGGAGCTTCTCCTCCTTCTTGCACCAAGTGGCCTACAAATCTTGCTACAGTACGTGTCTTTTTTTTTGTTGTTCTTTTCTTTTAAAACGATACCTCTATTGAGTTTGTGAACGATTTCTTCTGATCTCAAACTAACGCTAGTAATACTAGTTGATCGCTCAGAGCTCATACTATGACTACGTTCTTATCCACCTCAATGGTAACCCTGCAGCAACTTACAACGGTCAACTGATTGGTATTGATGATCCGGCTGAAGGAGATGTACGTCTTAGTTCTTCTGTTTCTCGTTCACGTGGGTACTTAAATAGTTTTTTAGGATGTGTACATCGCTCAACATCCCTTCGCAAGACCTAGGCAAATCGTGGAGAAATCAAACCAGTGGCCTGGCTTTTTCAACTGTCGAATCAGGTCTATAACAGAATTTAACGTTAAACGCATATTCCATCCTGATGTGTACGCACACGGTCTCCTTTCTACTTCTTACTAACTCTTTCCAAGTTCCTATGACTGTGCTACTTTAGGAGGTAGTTCTGGATCACCAGTAGTCCGCCGATCTGATTGGGTAAGTAGTGTTTCTTGCGAGTTTCTTCACTCTAATTGTTGTCTATAGAGAGCTATTGCTATGCATCAAGCTTCGTCAAAAACGTTCCCATATAACAAGTGTTGGAACATAGGCATACCGTTCCGTTATATTAAGGCTGATTTGGAGGCTAAAGGGATAAACACAAAACCTTTTGTAACCAATGAAGATTCAGACGGGGCCTATGCTTGGGGAGATCCTCACTATACAACATTTGATGGACTCACACATCACTTTCAAGGTCTTGGAACCTTCTATCTTATTAGATCTGTTCAACACAGCCTTTACTTACAAACTAAGACTTATACAAGTGCAAAATGGAAAGGAACAACGCTTAACCACGAGGTACTTTAAACTTGCCAGAAAGTTGGTCTAAAACTTCTGTCGTAGGTCGGCCTCGGCTACAACATTGGTGGTGATGATGTATTTGTATCTCTTAAGTCTATTTATACTGGAGGTATTTGTACAGGATTCGAAGTACTAACAGGGTGCAACGATCAGTAAGTAACTCCGATTCTTTTCATAAGCATCTTTTTAATGTGTTTTAGATTGTTTCCTGCTATTACCTTTGGAGCACCTGTTGTTGCATCAACTGTTACACGTCCTCACTTCCAAGCTACGCTCAATCAAGCGAATGGTAGAGAACATGTTCAATTCATATTTTCTACAGGCACGTGATTAACCTGTCACTTGAAGCGTAGTTTTAACGTACAATCAGGCGTATCACTTAAAGTGTCAGTCATACATCAATACAACGAGTGCTGGATGAACGTAGCTCCAACTCTCCCTGGATCCTTCTATGATACAACACAAGGTCTTCTGGGAACTTGGGATGACAATCCAGGCAATGATTATACAGAAAAGGGAACTAACAATGTTGTATCACATGCAGTTTTCGCAGAATCCTGTAAGTTTATTTTTGTTTGAACATGAGTAGTAAGCTGACTTAAACTATAGACCGCCTTCTCATCGGTGAAACGGATGTAATCAACTGTCGTGTCGCTGATCAAACATGGATTGATCCTACTTTCCAAGGAACCATCGGCTTAGATACAACTGGTCTTGATCCTGCAGGTATAGCCTCATGGTTTTTTTCTACTGGAACAAAATCTAATAGTGCTAGACTTACAATTCGCTCAAACTAAATGTGCCTCTATCACTGACGTAATCAGACGCCAGGCATGTATCTTTGATGTTGCTCACACAGGCATCGAGGATTTTGCTGACGAAGACCCAATCAGTCCATTTGGTATGTAGTTTTACTTGCAAGTTTAAATACCATCTCACATATTTTGTTTCAAGCTTGTGGCGGATGTAGTGGCCATGGAATTTGCATATTTAACAAGTGCTTCTGCCTTAACGGATATGAAGGTGATCATTGTGAAATACGTACGTAAAATATCGCAGAGGTAAACACGTGATTGAGCTTACAATTGTGTTAGCTCTTTGCCCAGACTGCAATTTGGATCACGGCACATGCGTGGCACCAGGCGTATGCAAATGTGACTTTTTGTGGTTTTCTCCTACTTGTGATAAATACATCGTTCCGGATGTCCTTCTTTATGAGTGGCCTAAACTCATCCCTCCTGTTCTTTCTTCTCAAGACGTTCTTGGAGGTACCTTCTAAAACGTTGTTGTATCTCTAAGTCGTTGTAGGAATCAAATACTTCGTCCAAGTACCATTCTTTAAGGGTGGAGCGGCTGTTATAGATGTCAAACCTTTTGAAAAACTTGGAGACCTTTCAGCTTGTGCAACACATGTAAATGCTTTCCAACAGCATACCGACGTCGAGCGAGTAGCAGTATGTCAATAATCTTAATCCGTAAAGACAGTAATTACAAATTAGGAGCGTTGGGTTTATCCAAGAGATGCAACTGTTGAAGGTGCTTTAACAGGAGGGTATTCAGCTTATGGAAATCCAGGGCACGTTAAAACGATGATGTATCCGTTCATTGTCTTATGCTATTATTAGAAACTGGAGCGTTGTCGCACGTGATAAAGATACTATTTTATATTCTGCTGTCTTTGATAGAAGCTTTTTAAATAGTTGCGAGCATAATGGGCTATTCTATGTGAACTATCTTTCCCCTCATGATAGCGAAAATATCAACAAAGGATTTGAGATTCAGTCACACTCTTTCAAAGCGACAGGTACCAAAACTAATGGTTGCTTAGTCATTGACTTTTGTTCGTAGACAATAAGGTAGAACCGACTTATTTCATTCTAAAGGTCTACGGTTATTACACTGCCAGCATCTTGTTGCCAAAAGATCCACCTGTCCCCGCCGAAGTAGCTCTTGAAGAATGTGCTGCCAATGCTTTCCGTGTAAGCCAAAACGATGTTTCTGTTAAAGTAGCAAGAGACGAGTATACTATAGTTATTGATGGAGGACATGAAATAAAGGAAGAATATGTACAGCAGATCATTGACGAAATGATTAAAAAAGGATATAAAATGGATCAAGGTAAGAATTATTGTGATTAGCCTTCATAGCTCATTTATTGTTAAGGAACTGTTGCTCGTGGTAGCTATAAACATACGTCAGGAAGTACTCATGTCACTTTTGTATTTTCATTGATGGTGGTCGTTGTGGCCATGGTTTTGTTGTAAAACTCTTTTGTTAATAAAGCGCAAGCCCTTTTTTACATGTGTCGCAAATAGACTTGTCATGTCTGCAATTATAGTACCTCGAATGTCCACTACTGAACCTGATCGTTAACTTGAAGTTACAGGAGTGTACTTTTGCGTACTGACAGAAAACTCACGAATATTCGCAAATTTTTGTTCTTTTTCAATTAAATAAGTTTGAAAAGCTACGTCGCCAAAAATGTACAATGTATTTAGCGCGGTATACGACATGGGTGGCTGTGCTTCACAGTATATCAGTAGTATCTTTGGTAGTACACCGACAGAAGGGCAGAGTAACTCAAAGCTAGTCTCCGATCATAAACAAGTAGGTTTAAACAATAAAAGCGATAGTTTGGTGTCACTAGATGAAGTTGGTGTATGAACGTTACTTTGAACAATCAATTGAACTCATACCACCTATTAGAGCGAAGTGGAACTTAGAAACACGCTTCTTGAGCTGTTTGATAAATACAAATGTGAGGAGGAAGAAGAAGACGATGAAATAGAACCAGAAGGAGTTCTGAAGTTCTGTAGTGATCTAGGAGTATCTCCAGAAGACGTAAGTATAGCAGATTTGGCCACCAAAGCGATTTTATTATTTTTCAACAGCAATTCGCTTGTTTCGCCTAAAAAGCGTCACAATTGTTAAAACTGCCTACTTTTGATTAAAAATGGACGAAAAGCTCTTCAACGTCCGAAAACAATTCTCCGCACGTAAAATAAGCTTAAAACCAGCGAGATACTGCAAACACCGCACTTAGTGGTTAAATATTTTATTTTTTTTATGTTCATGTTGAATTCACCTTTCTCACTCCATTTCTTCTAGCGTAGGATGCTTGTACTCTGTTGGCATATGAAAGCGGCAACTGCTGGCTATTTTACACGTGATGAATTTATTGGTGGATTTCAGAAGCTACAGTGCAAGTCAATAGCTGTACGTATAAGCCTCTTGGATTTTTTTTTGAAGTGGACTTGTTTTTGGTTGTTTCAATTCCAGTTTTTTTTATTAGTGTTCTTGGACACGTGTTTCATTTATATGTATTGTATACTCATGTCAAGTCTTTATAGGATCTTAAAAAAAGGTTTAAAATGTTTGATAAGGAGTTAGAAGATCCTGAAACGTTTCGATCTGTTTATGAGTTTGCCTTTATTTTTTCTAAAGATCCTGATAAGAGACAAATAGGTACGTAAGATTCTAAGCTTCATAATGGCGTAGTATTTAAATTTTATGTTTCTTATGCTTGTGCTAGACTTTGAAATGGCTGAAGGATTGCTTGATGTTCTATTCAAAGGAAAAAATCAATGGGTGAACACGTTTATTAAGTTTTTAAAGGTACAACTCCTCGTCTCTGTCATACCTTAGTAACTTGTTTTTTAGGATGATTCAGTAGATTCTAGCACAGTTAATAAGGATCAATGGAATACATTGTATGATTTTATAATGACAATCGATGAGAAACTCACTAATTATGACGAGAATGATTATTGTACGAATAATTTTTCTGAATAACATTTTTATTAAACTCCTTCCCACGTGCTTAAAGTTCCGAAATTACAAGCTCCAATATTATTTGTGTTGTTAATAGTTTGAAATAGGGCCTGTACTGATTGATGAGTTTGTTGAATGGGTAAAGGAACAATCGTAACGATTTGATTTTAAATAACTTTCTCTCGCTAATTTGTAAATACTGTAAGACTATAATTGAGGGCTATCCTCGGAAATAAAAAATACCACGTGTGGCTATAGTTATGTCTTAATTTGCTTTAATGTCTTGCACGTTGGCTTCCATTAAGCGAACTAAAAGGTTATCCTTAGCAAGTTGTTGACATTACATTACATTCAGCATTGCCAACATTCTTAACGGTTTTTTGGACTGATGCTGTCTGTTAGATTTGATGCCAGCAACAATTAGGAGCGAGAGAACTGCTTTCCGATACTGGTACTGATGTTTCGTTTTTTAAATTACACAGAATTCGTAGCGGAAGTGAACATGAGAAGTCCAAGGAAAAAGCCAAAAACTGGTTGAGAATTCTACGAAATTTCGTTCAACACTTGTTCTCCACGCTTTCGTCCACACCAAACTTTTAAAACCAATAAACATGTTACAACGTATCCCTCTCACACTAGCATCACGCCAACACGCTGCCAGACGCACCACAGCGCCAAAGTACGTTAACCGCTTGAAAACTTTGCGAACTCTGGTTTGTTTACAAAACTAACTCTTAAGCAGCAAGCCTTCTATCAAGAAATTCCATACTAACCGCCCAGTCCAAAAAAAGGTACGGTTGAGACTGTTTTTTAAAAAAAAGCCTCTGCTCACGTGTTTTTAGCGCCTGTAGTAAGAAAGGATTATGATATTAGACCTTCATTCTTTTCTCCATGGGGTTCTTCAAATCCCATGTCAACATTCGAAGATTCGTTTTTCTCCCCTGATTTTTTCAGGCCTGAGCAATTTGGATTTAGGAACTTTGACCAATCCGTAAGTTCACTAGAAAACCTCAGTACTAGAACATCACAATAACGTGTTTTTAGTTAATGAGTGCAAAGCCAGCTATGGATATTGTAAAATCTGATAAAGGATACAACGTTTCTGTTGAATGTACGTGTCTGTTCATGCCAAAACAAAGAGTCATCAGAGGTTGTGCTCATGTCTTGTTTTTCTTTAGTGCCTGGAATGAAGAAAGAGGATATTACTCTAAGCATAAGCGATGATAATATGCTCACAATAAAAGGAGAAACCAAAAAAGAAAGCGAAGAAAAGAATGATTCTGGCGAAGTTATAAAGAGAGAACGCTATTCTGGTAAATTCATGAGATCCGCACAGCTACCTGCACAAGCTGATTTATCAAAAATCAATGCGAAGTATGACGCTGGTGTTCTTGAAATCGAGATTCCGAACAAAGCAGAAACCAAAGATATCAAAGTCGACATTCAGTAAAAATCGGATCGTAACCTCCCTGTAAACATCTCAGCATCTCTTTTTATTAGATAAAACCGTATACATAATAAAGCCTATCGTTTGTACTCAACATGTTTGTGTCCCTGTAACGTTAGTACATGTTGTAGCCTAACACTAATGTACAGTTGCAAAGCAAAACAAAAAAGAGGTGTTTGCGTAGCGTGCCCCGAAGTTAATTGTAGATGCTATTAGTGTTTTTACACGTCAAGCACCTCACGATATTACGAAGAAGAAGGTATCCCTTTCCTCTTCATTGCAAGGGCAACGAAGAAAGATATTCCACACCATGGCTCTGTGACTCCAAATGAGGTTTCGCAACGAAGTATATTTGTCACAGAGCCTGCAATAGTTGAGAATGTTCAGACGAAGTATTAATTATCACTAGGTGTGGAAAAGATAGGGCACATCTACTATGCATCTCACTAACATAAATGCTCACAAATCGTTTTAAGTTGTAGAAAACTTGCTGTATGAAAATAGTGGTTCAAATTTAACGAAATTTCTGGTACTAAGGAAAAATAAAGAACGACAGTTATAGTTTTCGTGTAGCTCATTGAGAACTAGCGAAGCTGCATTTTATACAAGAAGGAATGGCCGGTGATGACTAACGCCCTTCCGTTATGAATACAAGCAATATTCATATTCATTGTCCCGTAAGCCACATTCATTAATATTCATTCATGAATATTCATGGGCGTTTGGTGTGTCAGGATGTTGAGGAGCTTTTGGTTTGTAGCTCCTAGCGATGTTCCAAATGGATAGATTCAACAAGTTGCATTTGAAAACCGAATCGGAATAGTCAACAGAACGCAGAGTGGGAAATATCCTCACTTTCTGGGGAATTATCCCAACTGGTGGATATTTCCCTGCTCTGCTACTTTTTTTTTTGATTGCCGCTTGCAATAGCTGTGATTTACATAGATAGAAGACCCACATGTGTCATTATTGTGACAGTGTGACGTTTAATTAGGTTTTTATTACACTTTTGTACTTGTTCTTACTTTTGTCCATAGCGACGTGTTTGAGTCCTTTTTCGTGGTGTTATTTTAGCATGTCCAGCAACAATCGCTTTGTACAATTTTGAAGTAGAGCATGTCTTCGCTAAGAGTAGTCAGAGAACAGATTATGAAAACAATTGTTTTTTACCTTGTTGTACTTGTAGCACAATTGGCACTTCAGATAGTTCACCTGACACTTTGTCTTCGACATAGAATTGAGACATGGATTCGCTTGAATAGATTGAATTGGATGACTCTGAGCACTCTTGTGAGGGTGATGGAGAGGCAGGTTCTTCCTCTTTTTTTGACTTTCTTTTTCTCTTATTTTTACGTTTTCGTTTTTGAGTGTCATTTTTACGAGCTGTTACCTTGTCTAACTCAGGAATGTTCTCTTCATGCTCTACAATAATTATTAAATATACTGTTGATGTTACTTACCATGTAAAGCGTGAATGGCTTGCTCTTGTACAACTGTTTCAGCAGAATAATCTTGCTCAAAAAGTGAAACAGCAATAATGTGTTTACACTCTTTACCAGAAGCTTTAAAGCCTCCACAACCACACCTGCCCATTTTCAAGTCTACAGGATATCTAACACGTTTGTAGGTTTGTGATTTAACAGTGTACACCTTACGATCTTCATAGGAATCATCAACAAGAGCCACATGATGCTGTAAAACCTGTTAAAAAACACAAAATCAAATAAAATACTTACATTTTCAACAAGTTCACGTGCTTTTTTCTCTTGTGCAGTTCTGTCAAGCCTGGCTTTTGATTTTCGAAGGTGTTTGCCTCCAGTTAATGCAATCTCTCGCTGAATAATGCAATGATTATCCAGAATTGCTGGCATAATTTTTGTACAGCGGGAGAGACCATAACGATGTTGAGAATATCCTTTTCATGAATAGTTAGCTAGCTATTATTTTGTTGTTACGTACCATAAACAGTCATAAATTGCTTCCACTGTGTCTCCATTTTATTGCTGGTGTTATATAAACCAACACGGCTCTTTCGACCAAAATCAGCCCATGCTGCACACCATTCTTTATCAAGCCTGTGAGAAATTAGGATGTTATTTCAAAGTGCACGTACCAATTCTTTTTGAAGTACAAAAACAATTCGTTGGCTGGTTCAATAGTTTTTTTTGATGCATTCGTAGTCCATGATTTTGTACGTTTTTGGCACCATTTTTTAAAGTCACGTTCTAGAATATTCAAGTTTTTAACAGAAGTAGCTCGTTCAAGAATCAAAAGCTGTTCCATCACCTCATCACTGTGCTAATATCAGCTTGAAAGCAAAGTAAACAGTACGTACTATTTTTTAGAGCCATGGCTGTATTTGAACAAACATACAATTTTTTTGCCCCACGTTCTATGGTAATGGAACTGACACAATATAAACGCCAAACCCAGCATCAAAATGGCTTTTTTCTCCGCCTTATCTTTATTGATCATAACTACTGGTTTCCATTCTTTTACGCCTGTACAATAAATTATTTAATTATTAGACGTGTTTTATGTACCATTTGGCAGTTGTTCCATTTTATCTTTCAACACTTTCAAAAATGCTGCAATATTACCTGCTTTACTGCTAGATGCAATGCATAAAGCACACAAAATGCCTCTTCCTGTTTTAGGTTCTTCACAAACCACACCCCAGATTGGAAATGAGTACGCATTAAATTTGTACACACTTCAATGCCAATCACGCCTTGGCCATACTTGGCTAGCAGTTTTAATGACTCTGCTGTAGCTAAAACTACTGCAAAGTTGCTTTTGTCTTCAGAGGGCTGAAATTCATCTAAAACTGGGTACACAATGTATGGTTTGTTAACAGGGTCCTGTAGAAAATTGTGCAGCTCTTGAATGATATTTTCAGACCTTGTGTGAGTTAATGTTTGTTTAGTTTGTTGTTTTCGGGGAACTTACGGAGAAGTCTTTTGATTACTTTTGAGCCAGTCATGTACTGTGCTTTGATCAATTATCCACTTCTTATCTTCTTCATCAACAATTAATTTATCTCGCTTTAATTGACGTCTCATTTTTCGTAAAGTGTCATCAAAGTCACTTGGCTTGACACGACCATAACGTTCTGAAGTACCATATTCATCTTCCTCAATCAACTTTTTACGTGCCTACTAAATTTAGCACGGAAATTAAACAAATAAAACCAAAACGCACCAAGTATAAAAAATAGTCTTCAGGAATAGATTCTCTCGCCTGGAAAGAGGCTAAATCATGTACTCCAGTTATTTTAATGGTGGCTTCTTCTTGTGAATTGCAATAAATGGTCCATGTGAGCTTACAACTACAGTTGGTGCAGCTATTGCAAAATAAGACTTCTTTGCACATAATTCTCTTTCTATCGGCAAGTTCAGCTGGAATTTTAAAATAAGGAAGAGCTTCTTTTCCCGCGAATCTTGGATTGCTAAAGCAAGGACCTCCTAATACACCCGTTTGCTTTTTGATTCCATTTCCACAACGAAGAGTTTGAACCTTCTTTTTTTTAGTTTCTAGCTTCCAATGTGCATTATAGTTTGTCTTATGTGGTTCAGCAACGGCAATTGTGTTACCGGTACCACTTCTTCCATTGATGTGCCGAGAATAGCTAATAAGTCAGTTTTGATAATTAACCAGCTTAAAGTACACAAGGACCACAGAAAAGCAGCCACAAGAAGCCACCAAACACTGCAATAAGGTTTTTTTGGTTTGACGTGTTATACTCCCCAAATCACTTAAAAAAACTCAGTATTGTCTATTTTTTGTTCCCATAGTACGTAGTCAACGTAATAACCCTCATAAGAAGCTTTATAACAATTTGTTGTAGTTTTAATTGAAACATGCTTATATCCACATCAACACATAACCCTACGCGCAGCAAAGGTGTTTATGTACTTTTTGATCAAAATGACAACAACTTGTTACTTACTCCAACTAGTCACGTAATCAACACCAATAATTACACTCTCACACTCACGAAAGATAAAAGTTGAAAATAGGAGAAAATATTAAATTCTCGGGATATAAGGTCTGAAATACATGATGCCAGTGGTAAAGGTACGTTTTCATACTCAAAAATTATTTGTGATTTAAACTATCACTGCAATCACGTGGTTTTTTTTTTTTACTATCGTATATTCAGAGATTTGGTAAGATTCTTGTTTAATTACACAACTACTAATCTACTATTGTCAACTTCAATAACAGCTCAATAACCTATCACAGCCAAGCAAACAACACGGATTAACAGTACATTGAAGGATTGAGGGAGCTTGTTTTATTGTACCAGAAAAATAATAAAGTAAATTACGATAAATTGTGTCCTTACAGAATTATGCCATAGTCCATTGTTAAGTTCTTTGAGCTTCAAATTACCAGTTTTGTCATAGGCGAAAAAACCAACAACTAATGTAGTGAGGATGTCAAGGTACAAATGAAATGATGTAGGCCCAAAAAAAATCAGTGTAAAAAAGAGTTGGCACTATAATGTGGTTACTCACTATTACCTATCGCTCAAAGTTCTTCCAACCGCTTAATTAGTATGTAGTAGTGCAGAATCTGAAAAAAAAGAAGAAAAAAAAAGTACCAGCACTCGGAAAAATCCACACTACGGGATATTTCCCTAAAAGGTGGGGATATTTCCCTCTCTGTCAACAGAACAGTAAAACCCACAAATCCAGTCAAAATCAGCCATCAAATTGCGCAATTTTCGACCGTTTACTGTGTGCATGAATAATGAATGAATTTTTTTAGTCGTGAATATTTGTGAATGTAGGCTGTATTTGAATATTCAAATTATTCATTCATAACGGAAGGGCGCTAGTGATGACTTACCGACTTATTTTTTCATATCACTCGGTTCCATGGAACAGCTTTAATTCACTTATGTACTTGTCTCGCACCTACAAGCCACTACGCCAAACGTGTATTATTGGCGTACAGTTCGCCAGTAATACTGACTTGACTGAAACGGACAATAACGTACTTGTTTGTGGCTTCGAAGTTTCCTAGCGGCTGACCCGGGAAACAAAGGGGATAGTACATATGGAAAAAACAATACTCTGCTGAAATTGAAGCAAAGATTAAACATGCCAACTAATTTTATTTGGTTTTTTTCTTAGTTGCCTTCAATACATACACTGTTTACTCTCATGTTGATACAAGCTACAAAGGAGGATGAGAAATACGAGAAAACAATTCTAACAAAAAAAGAAAAACGAACCTACAATGTTGGATAACCTGGTTATCCAGGTTATTCTGGATTCCTCTTTACTTACAATGTACCCGTCGCTTCTTCTTTAATGACATACAACAGATACGTTCTGGTTTTTTAGCAATATCAGGTGTTACTTGCATCTCAGTATGGGAAATTTCAGAAGAGCTATCGCTTGCACTTGTTTCTTCAACAATTGCACTCCTTTTTTCTTTTTTTATTTCTGTCATCTGGAATGGTTTCCTTTCTTCTATTATAAAACGCTCTGACTCGAAATCATCACTGTCATATGCATCCAAGTCAATAAAAATATCTTCATACTTATCATCATCATTGGACTCAAAAGTCGTTTCATTTGATTCTTTTTCTGCTTTAATAAACGCTTTCTTTCTTTCTTTAGATGTACGAGTACATCTCTTATTTTGTCTGCGTTCTCCAACATCCCGATGCAATACTACATCCATTGGATCTTCAAACTGATCCAAGTCGATGAAAATAACATCTTCATCGTTCTCCTCAGGCACACTTTCTTTTTCTTCAGCTATTCTTCTTTGTAGTACAAATTTCTTCTTCTGCTCTCTATTTGCACATCTAGTGCCTGAATAACTCACATCCCATGATTGAATGCTCTCATTCGTTGTAGTGTCTGTTGTATTCTCTGATAAATCCATAGCATGTTCTCCAGGAGTGCGTTTTTCTTCACTCGAAGAACATTCTTGCTCTGAAGCAATAGCTTTTTTCGTAATACGATTCATTCGCTATAAATTAGTTACAATCACAGAGTAAAACATACAACTCTAATAGTACTTCAAAGGCGTCTACAGGAGACATAGGGAAGAAATCAAGATGAGAACAAGCTAAATGAGCTGGTTCGTTTTCCGGTATTTCTCTATCCTAAATAATGTCATTACTGTTGCTTTTAAACTGACAAAGAGGTACCTTTTCTTCGAAATCACGGACTACAGTTTCCGAAAAGAATAGCGCTCTATATTGTAACGTATCTCTTCTGCATAAGAAATTACCAACAGTGCCTGAGCCCTGATTTAACAGTACAGCTGCCCACTTCTTGGTTGGCCCATAAGTCAACGAAGCCTTTTGGTAGAATACTATTAACTTTAGATAGTCATTAAATTTCTTGTACCTGTTCTAGAAGACCTCCCCATAGCTTTCCACTACGGCTTATTTTTAGCCATTTAACACGTCTAACTGGAACCACAAAATCACCATAAACACTTTCAGACTCATCACGAACAAGCCCAAGGTCACTGTCTGAAGCCCACAAGACATCACTCAGTACTTCACCAATGACAAATTCCTTTGCTTTTGAAGATCTAGCTATAACACGATCACCAATCTTCATTCGAAAGCAAAAAGCGCTAGGGTTGGAAAAAAATAAGAATCAATACGCACAAGCAATAGGGAACTTGGAGATTTCTAACGTACTCCATGCTGTTAACAAGGCGGCCATGGTGGCCACCATGCTTTATGACATAGGCATTGTCAGCAGGCCAAACCTCTGTTTTCATGAAGGCAACTCTTTCTTTATCTTCCATGGCGCTTAAAGAAGGTGAGTGTTTGATATATAATCTTAAATATATAGTACCTCAACCGTGGGTATTCTTTTATGATTTTAAAAGCAACCCTGTGCTTTATTGAACCAACGAAGCTATTTTCTGGCTTAGATTTGTTATTTAGACGTTAGATGGCGTACCCAAGTCGTTTAAACGAAGGAAATGCTACAGTAGTTGTTAATCCACCAGTCTTCGATGAAGATGAAGGAGAGACGCTAGTTCTACTCTTTATACTCGCAAATACCTAATGGGATACTTGTTACGACAAATACGTCAAAAATAGTGTGATTACGTTCCACAGTGGCGGTTCTGGTTCTGTGCGAGCCTTTTTAGGTCTGGGCTTGCTGTCATTACACTTTGAGCGCTTACGCTTTGTATCCATCCTCAAACATGAAAGTTTAAGTTGAAGCAATTCAATGAAAGTCAGTCAAGTTCGTTTCAGTTTTATGTGTATCTTGGCTTGGTTGGTTACAGTTTGGACTTTTTAAACACCCATTTTGGAGACCGTTTCTCATTGAACGCTCTAAGTGCTTCTTTGCTATTGTACGACATACCCATTTGTTGTACAAGAGTACTTGATTCTTGAGACTTCATAGATTTAAAGATCGACGCTTCCTGCAAAGACTCCATTACACATTGCTTAGAGACTTGGACTGATTCTGGACAACACTTTAATATACTCTTTGCTAAGTCCACGGCAGTTATGAGAAGTGAAGAATCTAGGCATCATTCAGAATGCATGTGCAAACCTCTCCGAAAAAAAATTCGTAAACAAAATGTGGCGTACTTGGTACAACTTGGCTCACTATGCCTAATTGCTTTGCTTCTTCTACGGGGATTGGCTTTCCTGTGAGTATATACTCCATAGCTTTATGGTAACCCACAACACGTGGTAATCTAAAACGTAAGCAATTAAAAGATTTGCACATGAAGCTCATGTATTACCTTGCTAATCCTCCAGCGAGTGCTGCAAGTCCTACCTTAGGCTCTGGAAGTGCAAATAAAGCTGTATCAGAAGCTACTATAATATCACAAGCTAATGCAATTTCGAAACCTCCACCAAAGGCAATACCGTTCACCTTGAACAAATGTCACGTGACATCCAACAAAAAGAAACATTTAAAAAAAAAAGCAAGATTGCTGTTCAGTTGCATCACTTACTGCTGCTATCACGGGTTTGAATAAATTAGGTCGTAGTGTTAAACCTCCAAAACCTCTATGGTATTTCTTTAGTTACCATGAAAAAAAAACTTCGCGTCGGTGTACGTTGAAGGCATCTGAGATATTGATTGTGACGTTTCTGATTTTGTACGTTCAAAAAAAGCTTTCAAATCAAACCCAGCACAAAACGCTCTACCGTTCCCAGTAACCTAGGGAGATTAGTTTCTGTTTTAGCGACAGTTTTAGCGTGCAATGGCAACACATAGCTCGTCTGTGTCTGAAAACCAGTTAAATACTCTATCTAGTTCGCAACAAGCTTCTGGATGAAGCGCATTTAGACGTTTGGGTCTGTTTAGCCGTATTATTAAAATATTTGTATCAATGATCTCAAGAGTGCAATATTTGAGCCCTTGTAGCGTCATTTGATATATTAGTACGTTTTTGAAAAGTTTTTCAGTTGGGATAACTTTAATCCAAAAGTTTTTAAATACTAGTAACAAGAAACGTTGTACCAGGTACTAGATAGTTCGTCTAAAGAATTCTTTTTAAAAATCATGACTTTTCCAACCTATTAAACTGTTATTCTTTGAAATAGACAACTCTGTCTATCGATCTACTATGGTACATTGAGGAATGGTAGGGCTGAACATACGCTTGAGATTGTCAAAGTTTTTTGCAAGAAAGGGCCTGTGTCTGGTTGTGACTTGCTTGCTTAAGTTGTTCCGACCGTTTTTGTAAGTCACCTGATACAAAGAAGTCATTGATGGCAACAACATCTACTTTTACGCACTTAGAAAGCACTGGAAACCAAGAAAAGGTCCCACATGATAAATTGATAAAACTATGTCCAAAAACAGGTCTACCTCTTGTAGCACGCTACGACTTGGCGAAAGCAAAAACAATATTAACAAAAGAGTTTTTGGCAAACTGCAAGGACTATTCCATATGGCGTTATGAGGCTGTACTTCCTGTACGTGGCATGAAAATACTGCATATGTGACACTGCAGAACGCCAAAAACTTTTGACACGTGACATGACATTTGACTACCACTTTACTACTGATCACGTGATAAATTGTTTGAAGGTGTTAAACCAGTTTCGTTTTTAGGTACTTCAAAAGAAGCATATTGTCACCCTTGTACGATAATTAATACGTTACTTTATCGGTTAATTCAGCACAAAGGGAGAAGGATGGACGCGTTTACACGCTTGTAAGCGCCTTGGAGACTCAATTGGATGCCCAAACACTTACATAAAAGATGAGGGTACAAACCCAACAGGATCTTTTAAAGCTAGAGGTCTTTGTCTTGCTGTGCGCCTCCGTTATTTCCTCTATTGTTAACACGGTATAAGGTATCAAAGGCGCACGAACTTGGCGCAAAGTCATTCGTTATACCAAGCGCTGGAAACGCTGCAGGAGCGCTAAGGTATGCTATTGTTTTAGTTATTATGTTAACAGCAAGAAGCGCTTATGGTGCAGTTTGCGGTATACCTGTGAATGTATTCATGCCAAAAGATGTTCCAGAACCTTTTATTGTTGAGTGTGCTACTCTAGGTAAGCCAAACAAAGAAGCTCTTTGAATGATAAACAATATTAGGAGCAAAAGTCACTTTAATCGAAGGATTGATAACAGACTGTGGAAAAGCTGCAAAAGCTGGGATCGCTGAACATGGATGGTACATAAAATTACGTATCGTATCCTGCGTAATTGGTTAATTAAAGGTTTGATGTGAGCACTCTGAAAGAGCCATATCGTATCGAAGGTGAAAAGCATTTTTTGGTTTTGGAATAACTTCTCATTGTGCTAAAGGGAAGAAAACAATGGGATACGAAATCGCCGAACAATTCAACTGGGAACTTCCCGATGTAATCATTTATCCAACTGGTGGTGGTACCGGTCTTATTGGCATGTGGAAGGCATTTAAAGAACTCAAGGAAATGGGTGTAGGCTCTTTCAAAAGCACGTGGTCATGACGGTTTTCTTATTTTTTTCTAGATGCTTGCCAGCGATAAAATGCCTCGTATGGTCTCTGTTCAAGCTGATGGATGTGCGCCTATAGTAAGAGAATATTTATAGCCTTATAGTAGTTTATTAATCGCAGATAGATTAAAGCCTTTAACGAGGGAAAGAAAAACGCCGAAATGTGGCAAAATGCTCATACCAGTACGTTGTATTTCAAGCAATTCTTGTTGACATGTCTTTTTAGTGGCAAGTGGTTTGCGTGTTCCTGCAGCTATAGGAGATTTTATGATATTGAATGCTCTTAGAGAAAGTAAAGGAACTGCAGTAGCTGTCAGTGATGCTGAAATGTTGAAGTATACAAACGAAATTGGTATGACTTTTCTTCACCCAGTCGACTTATCTATTCAAAGGTAAATATACTGGTATCTTTGCATGTCCAGAAGGTGGTGCCGTTCTTGCTGCTCAAGTTCAATTGATTAAAAAGGGATGGATAAAGCCTGAAGAGAAAGTAGTTCTGTTCAATACCGGTTCGTATTCAAAAAAACACGTTCTTTGCTCTTGTTGTTGATTTGTTCTTAGGTACCGGAATAAAGTACTTTGATTGTTTGAAGCCACTAGTACAAGGATTGGAATAGATTGTATTGAAACCTTCCAGAACAAACCTACCACCCCACTAAGAGAAACGCTTAATAAAAAACACTTCCAAACATGTAGCAATAACCAGAGTTGTGTCACTACAAGAAAAACTTTGGTACCAGCTCAAAGTTTTCAGACGACTCAGGTCACTTGTAGCTCGCTTGAGCTTTGCTGTGTTATTAAGGCGCTATTGTACGCTGCCAATGGTATACACAGTTGTAGCTAGTTGTTAGGTGAATATTACCTATATTCTTATTATTCATATTATTCAATAGAAGAACATTTGAGTGCATTAACAAAAAAGCCCTACAAGTGATGTTTAGCATAGGTACAGTGTGTTGTGTAGTGATGACGTGTACAATTTGTGAATTTTTTTAACTTGCAAACGCTACAAAACACGTGTTGTGAAACTTTTTGACAAATAAATTCCATCTGAAAGCAGTTATACGTTGCCAATGGTAGGTATTGACATAAAATGGGCACTGTTAAGTGGCCCTTTAAGTCTTGATCACTTTTGGATACACAGTTTTAGCAACAATAACGTGACACCCATCAAAAGGAATATCAATTCGAATGGCTTGGCTAGAAAGACGTCAAAAAAACATAGTATTCTCTAAAGGTAAACTAACCGTTACTCAATAGACCCACTGCAGTTTTTAACCCATTTTAGGTCCTGATGGCTCACAAGATGGCCGTTTAATAAAGTATACTTTCCAAATGCCTGTACGTAACGACCAACGCGGTAGTAATGTATTACTGCGAGCACAAACAATTCCTTTCGTTTTTGGATGAAAAATGAAACCAAACCGCCTACTACGCACAAAAAACAAATACTGCACCTCTTACACTCTTCTCGATATAGACTGGATTAGTAGGATCAGAACCAAGACAATTTTACGTCTACAGCCCTTGGAAGTGCTATCCGCGCGATGCGCCACAAGCAAAGTACAATAAAATACCAAACGTAAGCCCTATTACCAAAATAAGTTGTTTTCTAAAATAGGACTGATTATCATTTGTTTTAGTTTCCTTGCGTTTTTCTATTTCATGGCACCAACCAAGATGCCATAAATTCTTCTTTGTATTCTCAGAAAGGTCGCAAACAAAGCTGGCAAGAGTTAGCAGATGAGAAACAGATAATCCTTGTATTTGGAGGCACGCACTTCGTACTTGATATTTTTTGGGATCCTTGTTTCTTTCAGAAACGACTTGTGGAGCTGACTAGTTTTTGAATTTATAGAATCCAAGTCATGGCCTGTACCTTACTGGCAGGAGAAAACTGAAGCTGTATGGCAACCTTACGATATTTCTTATGTTAAGGTTATATTTGAACATGTCAAAACTCAGTACTTTATCGATGAAGGTACGTACTTGAAAACAAAAAAAAAACTGAAAACCTCTTTTCCCTTACGATTTTTTAGCACGTGTTTATGGCGTTGGTCACTCGAACGGAGGTCTTTTCATATCAGAGCTTGTAACATCATGCCCACACATGTTCGGAGCTGTAGCAAATCATATGGTACCACGTGTTACGTAACTCTTCATTGCTGACTTTTTTTTTTCCAAGGGCGGATTAGAAGTTCTGAAAGACGAAGCGCTTGAAGTTCAGACTCAACAGATTGCCTCTGTCCCAAGAAAAACACCCATGCTTATATTTACCTCTAATATTGAGGATAACAGACGTTATTGTTATAACGCTAAAAAGACCTTTGAAGAGAATGGATATGCTGTAGATTTTAAAGAAATCGGTCATGTTGTACATGGGTATGTAGACGAAAGGACAAAGATACTGTGGGAGTATCTATCAACACAGAAAAACGAAACCAAAGAGGTAGCAGATGAACCAGTGGCAGAAAACAACGAAGAGGTACAAGCACCAACAGGCGATGGAGAAGCTGCAGATGATACTGCAACAACCGAAGCTGAAGTTAAAGAACAGGCTGATGCTCCAGCACAAGATGCAAGCAATGATGAAGGCGATGACGTACCTACTGAAGATACAGAATCAGATTTAGTTGTAGAGCAATAATAACCTATATTGTCCCCTTGACGTTCTTGAAACTCGTCTCTGGCAAAAAACTTTGCTAACCCAAAGAAATTAAAAAAATAGTAGGAATATAGGTTTATTGCTGGTTTGTCACGTGATAGTAATCAGTAAATGACGTGAAACGCGCTAACCCCTCTTCATAGAACGCAACCACAGCTTGGATAATCCACAATGCTATTTGTCCATTTCAATCTTTTACAGTTTATCGCACTGTATAACGGTTTCAAGTATTGTTTTTTTGCTGAGCTCATTACCGATAGTATTCACGTGAACAAATAAACTGCAATTGTCTAAAACATACCATAAATCATTTACTGATACAGAGTAACAATATAAACCTCCAGTGCAGTGTGAGTTCACTAGTGAACTAATGAATTTTAAGCCAGTGTGTACACATATCAAAACTATAATTACAACAAAGCATCAAAGCATCAAAGCCATGTTTTCAAGGCACTGGGCATATTTTTAATACTCTTACACTATTTAGATCTTTCTCACGCGCTGCCACTGTAAACGCTTTGCGATATCTATCCAGAGGCGCCCGATACGCATCAACCGAGAGTAAAGCAGTAGCTGATGCTGTTAAACCGATTCCTGAACTAAGCCCGTTGGTTAAATACGGTTTTAGCATTTTCGCTCCATTTGCGTTTATAGGTGCGATTTACGGCGTTTTTACACATGTATTGACATTTTGCGATTTTAGGGGCTATAGCTGGTGTCAGTTCTATCGCAATCGTCCCAGCAGGCCATGTAGGTGTTTACGACCTATTTGGAAAGGTTGATGAAAATCCTTTAATGCCTGGGTTTCATTTAAAGAATCCTTTTGCTGCAGTACGTACAATAACACCGCTCGAACCATGCAACTGTTCAAACAAATGCATTGGGTGTCAACTCAAACTCACTTTTTATTTTTAGGTTCACAAGTTTTCAGTAAAAACTCAAAAACTTTCAACTTCTTCCGACGTACCATCAAAAGAAGGACTCGTAGTACACTTAGAAGTTAGTACACTATTCAAGCTTGATCCTACGTACGTAATAAGAAGTGGAATTCTAAAAGTACATGACTAATGATCAACTTAGAAAGGTTGTACAACTTTACCAAAAAGTTGGAACGAAGTATGTTGATACAATCCTTAAACCTCAGTTTTTCTCAGCTGTGAGACAAGTCACGTCAGCTTTTGAAGCTAAAGCTTTATACACAGCAGAAACAAGGTATTGTTACCCTCTTTTGGGATGTAAACTCAGTCTCTTCTGACACGTGCATTTAGGTTAACAATGGGAAAACAATTGACTGAACTTGTCAAGGATATTGTTAAAGATAGAGGCATTATAGTTGAAGATACACCTTTGAGAGAGATTATACTACCTGCTGGAGTAGTACGTTATAGATTTAAACACTTCTATTTGCAAAAAAAGCGACCAAGTCGGATGGAGGAGAACTAACAAAGAGCTCCTTTTATTATCACAACTAATTTAATGTGTATTGAGCTTTATGCCAACTACCATTTATAAGGTCAGTTTTTCCTAACTTGTGTTTTTTTCTTAGAAAGAAAAGCAATTGAAGCTCAGGGTATTGCCGAGTTTCAAAAGATCGTTGCTGAAGGTGTTTCAGAACAACTATTAAAATGGAAAGGTATTGAAGCAACAGAGCACTTAGCAATGTCTCCAAACACAAAAATTGTTGTAGTTGGCGGTACTGATGGTCTACCACTTATTTTTAACTCAAACTCATAATAAAATAAAACATGAACTCACTCGATTGCACACCTTTTTTTTTCTTTGCATTAGCTGCCAACGTTTTGCTTATCTGTAGATCAATGTAGTGAATTCACAAACTACTTTTAAGAGCCAGATTAGTATCACGGATTTACAAGGATAGCTTTTAGCTCAAAGTGAAACTTATGTTTGTAAATATAAAACAGTTTATTCATATAACAAGATAAGATAAAATATCTTTAAAGGTTTGATGAGGGTAGTCAATTTCGTACACGTGTTTTCTCCGTTAGAGACGTTTGGGTAAGACTTGGTATGACTCACATAAATCAACTACAAACGCCTACAACGTGTATTATACAGAACATGGCGAGCAGCAATCACATCCCACCCAAAAATTTCCTTTTCAATTTGTTTTAAAATACTGTAAAACTTTCTTTTATTTTCCAAGTGTTTCTTGTATAATAGATAACAAATGCTTAGCGCTGCGCTAGAGCCACAAGACATTTTGTCTGCCTCCCAACATCGTCTAAAGTTCTTGGCTAGTTGAGAAGAGAGTAGTATTAGTGTTATAACTCTAATGTGTCATTGTCAAGTTTTCTACCCACATTTTTTTTCATTTCGAGAATATCCAGAATTTCTTTTTCGTGCTTAGTAGCTTTAAGCAATGACTTAACATCTTCAGAACTTGCTTGATTTGACTTGAGAAGTGATTTAATATCCTCTATCGTGTCCCTCTTGGATGCTAAAACGCCTGTACCAGCTAGGGGAAGCCAAGTAAGGGCGTACCAAGCCATGCTCGGTTTCTTCTTTGCAACTACATCACAAAGAGCCGAGAACTTTTGCTGATAGCAGTAATCGAGCCTCTCATATGCAAGTAAAAGGTCTCCTGAAAGATTCACCAGGTAACCGTTTTTTTTCTTGCATAGTAGCATACGTTTTTTGTAGTTCTTCAAGCTGTTTTAACATATATTGAGGAGATCCAAGTGATATTGTTGATTCTGGCGGATTCTTCATTTTTTCTAGGATTTCCTTAAACATTATCTTGCCTGTAATAAACACTATTAACAAACGAAAAAGTGTTTACTCTTGATTGATACCTTGGCACGATTCAGCCCTCTTTCTAATCGGAACATGATCCGGGTGTCCGAGGCATTCCAAGTAATGATATTTTATTGTTTTATGTTGCATTTCGTGACCTTTGATGGCAAGCGCTTGATAATTATTGGGGTGCTTGCTTATCAAGCGATAAACCCAGTTTAGGTCGTTCAAATTCTTTAAACGCACGTTTGAACCGTTTATCATTATGAGAACATAGTTCGCACTTATGATACCGTGTTTGGAAAGAATATCCCACCATTCATCCGAATTGTTGTCCAATCCTGGTGTGTCGACAATCTCGACCATGGGGTTGGTCCTCAAAGTGCCGATGGTGCAGCCTTTAGACTCCTCGGGATCAACATCAGGAGGGTGGTCGCCCTTGCCTTGCGTTAAGAAGTTAAACATCGTTGTTTTACCACAACCGCTTGAACCAATCAATACCACTCGTTTCTTTGCAAGCTTTGTGTCGTATAGCTTTTTTGCGTGGTCAAGAGCGATTTTAGCATCCTACAAAACAAAAACGGTTGGACGTTTATAAAATACCCGCTTTACGGTACAATTACTTACCTTTATGGCGTTTTGTTCAGATGTTCGGATAACTGTGTAGTAATCCTGCCACTGTTTTTCTGACCCAACAAATAGAAATTCTTTCTTGTTTACGTAAACAATGACGAAAGCTCTATCTGCTTCATCTTTTTTAAGGGCAGTTCCTACAAAAAAAGTTCGTTATTGATACAGTTCCTTTGTAACTTTTGTTTCAAATGACCATACCTGTTAGCTCTAGTTCTGTAGGCGCGCGGATTTCTTCAATGAGCTCCCACCACAGTAGCGCTACAAATTCGTTCTGCTTTAGTGTAGCCAATATAATAACATCTCCCATGAAGATTGCTTTGTACTCCTTCGTGCCATGTTTGTTTACTAATAAAACTTTTTCTTCCCTGTGCCACAGTTAGGAACTGGATACTCTGTGAACAACTTACCAACTTGCTGTTCTCGCTACATTGCCAAGAGCACCGAGCTAGGGATAAACGTATTAGAGTGATAGCAGTAGAAGTAAACGAACGTTTGTAGGTAGGTTCTTTATGTCACTTTTTAGCTCAGTAGCTGGTACGCTCTGAGGCTCTGCCATGATGTACTTGGTGTCAAATAAATGAACGAAATTTAGTCTTTGAAAATCGTTTATCTGGTCTAGGTAGGTCATCGTTTTTTGCTAAATTAAATTGCTCTAATACACGTGTTCCTATACAATGTATGTCATGTGCAATTTCTAAATTGGTTTTGGTACAATAAAATCACAGATACGAGACCATCACATGCAACTATTAAACGTTGGTGGCCAGTACAGCAACCGAAACTGAGGAGAGGTTATTTTTCATTTGCAATGATGCTATTTGCAATGCCAAGAGCTTTATTTCTTTTTAGACTATTTTTAATTAGCGCTTCATTCCATCTTGTGCAATCTACATTCATTCCCCGAAACTAGATTGTGCATTCGGGTATGATTGTTCAAAATAACTACGTTATAATAGTAGTTGATGCCTTGTATCTCTAAACTCTTGTTATTTTTCAGAATGAATTAATTTTCAAAATCTGTTGGAAAGGTAATAACTACAGTTAAAGGTATTAACGAATCATTCAGCTTATAGTATTTCATTGTTTGCACAAGCAATAAAATTCCATGTCTGGCCAGTCAGTGGGTTGTGGTGATTGTAAAAAATGGCAAAAAGACGCGGTTTTACCGTTTCTTCCACTCAGACTAGTACGCTACACTAATCGAAATGATCACTCAAATCATCCACAATGAACGATACCAGATCTGGCGGCGCAGCGTGTGGTGCTTGCTACGACGTCTGACTTGGTACAAGGACAGTTTCTTTGGCGGAGCTAGCTTGCCTTCCAAGCGTAGTCTCTTTCTAAGAGCCTTCCTTTTTGCGTATATATTGGGGTTTTTCTTGTGAGTCGCGGGCGCTGCAGTCTCCAAAGATTCTAAGAAGACTATCAGCTGGCTTAGAAGCACACCTGACGCTCTCTTCATTAAGTCATCAAATGACATTAAACCCTCATCAATTGCCTGGAGTAAGCGGTAGACAAGACTTAATATCAGTTGTACACTGAAGAGGAAGAAATTGAAAGATTGCTCTAAGGAGAGTACTGGAACTATACCAAACATATACATAATACGTTTTTTATTGTGTCTATAAATGTTGCCAAATTTGTTTATAAACCCTTAAAAAAGCAATCGAAATAAATTGTGGGATACACTTCACAGAAATATCCATTTTAATTACTCAATTATTGATAATGCACATTTACAAACGCTTGTAAACCCTTGTGGTTGTTACCTTAGGGTGTGAGAACCGTTTTGTCGATTTTTTGGATCGCAACATGTGCTTCTAAACGAGTACTACGTCCGATTTTGGATCGAATTTAATTTTAGTTGCTCCACCGCGTTACAACGGTGCTAATAAACATTTGATGCCTTCGTTCTACAATATGCAAAGGACATATGGCGGATATTCGGTGAAATGCGTTGCAAAGAAAAGTAGAACGACGATACAAATTTGTGAAACGAACTGGTTATTTCTTCCATTTTTAGGTTAGCAGATGCTGTTGAAATTGCTGCGAATACTTTTGTCAAGGTATCATGGTAGACGATAATTTGTAACCGTTAGGTGCATCCATTGGTGGCATGGTAAGTTTCAATACTCGGTTACAGTTACATTACTAACCTCTTAATATTAGGTAAGTACAAGTTGTAGTGGCCCTAATGCTGTACGTTATGGAACAATGAAAGAAAATGTTTTAAGTTTGAAAGGTGAGCAAGTCTTCAGACTTGGGTATTCTAAGCAGTGTTAGTCGTTACTCCTGAAGGACAAACTATATCTACAGGGAAACGTAGTAGGAAAAAGAGCGCAGGGTATAACTTACCAACGTTGTATATTGGCGCCGAAGGCACTTTCGGCGTAGTAACAGGCATGTCAACTTATGAACTCTAAAATCGTTTCTTAACACAGTCTCATTGTTCAACTGACCTCTTTAAGAATTAACTCTGAGATTACATCCTATTCCTAAATCAAGGTCACTAGTTGTATCTACATATGATACAGTAGGTATGCAATCCCTTGCTTGTTACTACAAACCATCCAGTTCTCCTTAAAAGTTGTTTACTTGAGTTTAGATCAGATAGCAAAGGTAGTTTCTACTTGCTTAAAATCTGGTATAAGTGTTGGCCGTGCTGAGATTATAGACGCTGTACAAGTAAAGGCAATCAATATACACAATGGCTCAGATATGCCAGAAAAAAACACGTTATTTGTTGAATTATCAGGAGCAACAGGTTCGTTTGCCTGTAGTCTTACTAAACCGGATTCTCATGTAATATAATCTATAGACCAAGTATTATCAGACGCCAAGGCAGTTAAGGCCATTGCATCTAATATTAAGGCAACAACAATCAAGCAAGTTGATGAGGTTGCTGAATTTTAAACAAACACATTTCAACTAACGTCTTCCAACTGATAGACAATGCAAGAGTTGTGGACACTTAGAAAAAGCGCTTATTGGTCATCTCCAAAAAAGTACATCACCATAGAATACTCATTGCAGCTGAAATCAATGTGACATTTCCAAGTGATAATTTCTTGAATCCTGTGTACAAGTACCCTCACTATAAACTCAGCCTTAGACTTTCATGCCTTTGCCATAAAACCATGTGCAAAACGCTTTAACTGACCACTAGATGGTCGTGTTCCGGCCTAGCTTAGCCGGCTACCAAAATCTGTAGCCTGTTAACCTACAGCTAAGAAACTCAGCAACCAAATTTGTAACCAGCAAACCGTTTGCAAATGTGAGATTTGGTGTTGTACCGTGGCACCACCATGCTTTTGTTAAGTTTTACATGCTCTTTGATACAGTATTAAGAAAATGCAAAAAAGGTTTGAGTCTCCCTTATTTTTCTTAGCCGATAGCCGTTCCATTTGGGCCAAAAACTCAAATGGCAAACCGGCGATTACTTTTTATCTTGCAAGCAGAAACTGACATAAATAAATATCCACACATATGGGTAAAGCGTTCGAGGGAGTATAATCAAAATTTAAAGGGTAAATTTTCAGTTACTCGTACAGCTAGCGCTAGACGAAAACTGTGGGTTATGTAATCCACTGAGTTGCGTGTGCTCAGGAGGTTGAAATGGTTATTCGAGGGCGAAGAAAAAGCAAAAAAGTCACGTGCGATTCCAAATTATTATCACGCTATCTCAATGACCAATAGAATGCGAGCGAGAGTGAAATATGTAACACATCTCCACGGAGTGTGATTCCTTGTAAACGGAGATCACTATCTCACGTGAATAAATAAGATAACTGCTCCTCTTCCCGTACTCCTTGGATATAAACCATCACAAGACACAATATTATGCGTTCCGCTTCAAAGGGTTGTAAAATCGACAATAATACTTGCGAGAGTTTGCTTCAGCTTCCTACAGAGATATTAGCACATATCTTGTGTCAAACAACCAAATCACGATTTGCAGCTTGTCAAACCTGTCGTTTTATTGCTTCTATCATTCATGATATTATTGGATACCACGCTATTAGACTTACAACGTTAACTCAATCAAAATCAGCTGTAAAACATCCTGGTATTGTGAAATGCACAAAAGTTGCCCTTAGCGGAGATGTTTTTGATGACAATGTTATCAAACAATTTGCTGGTGTTCATACTATTTATCTTAATGATGACACTTCAGTAACTGATGAAGGAGTTAAAGCACTTGCTGGTGTCCATACTATTAATCTTGATGGCACTTCAGTAACTGATGAAGGAGTTAAAGCACTTGCTGGCGTCCATACTATTAATCTTGATGGCACTTTAGTAACTGATGAAGGCGTCAAAGCACTTGCTGGTGTCCATACTATTAATCTTGATGACACTTCAGTAACTGATGAAGGCGTTAAAGCACTTGCTGGTGTCCATACTATTAATCTTGATGACACTTCAGTAACTGATGAAGGCGTTAAAGCACTTGCTGGTGTCCATACTATTAATCTTGATGGCACTTCAGTAACTGATGAAGGAGTTAAAGCACTTGCTGGCGTCCATACTATTAACCTTAGTTATACTTCAGTAACTGATGAAGGCGTCAAAGCACTTGTTGGAGTACATAGTATTTACCTTAGTGACACTTCAGTAACTGATGTAGTAGTTAAAGCACTCACTGGTGTCCATACTATTGACCTTAGTAGCACTTCAGTAACTGATGAAGGCGTTAAAGCACTTGCTAGTGTACATACTATTAACCTTAGTTACACTTCAGTAACTGATGTAGTAGTTAAAGCACTTACTGGTGTCCATACTATTGACCTTTGTCACACTTCAGTAACTGATGAAGGAGTCAAAGCACTTGCTGACGCCCATACTATTAACCTTAGTTACACTTCAGTAACTGATGAAGGAGTTAAAGCACTTGTTGGAGTACATAGTATTTACCTTAGTCACACTTCAGTAACTGATGAAGGAGTTAAAGCACTTGCTGGTGTACATACTATTAACCTTCGTTGCACTTCAGTAACTGATGAAGGCGTTAAAGCACTTGCTGGTGTACATACTATTGACCTTAGTCACACTTCAGTAACTGATGAAGGAGTTAAAGCACTTGCTGGTGTTCATACTATTAATCTTGATCGTACTTCAGTAACAGATGAAGGAGTCAAAGCACTTGCTGGTGTACATACTATTAACCTTTGTTGCACTTCAGTAACTGATGAAGGCGTTAAAGCACTTGTTGGAGTATATACTATTACCCTTAGTCACTTCAGTAACTGACGAAGGTATTAAAGCACTAAAAGGCGTCGATCATATTGAATTGCATGGATGCAAAAATCTGAAGGCATACAAGCTCTTTGTACTACCAAGAAACAAGTAATAAACCATTACTGAATTACTCATAAAAAGTGTAACTGCAATTAAATACCTATCTCTAGCAATAGAATTCAAAACTCGGAAGGTTATTTATCAATACAGAGTAGACATGATTCAATCTAAAATAGATCTGTAGTGATTTTCATTGAGAGATAGGATAAAATAATATCTTGACACAACATACTTGCAGTTGTATTATCAAGACGACTAGACAGAAATTCATGGTACTGGATTCAAAATGTCGAATTCCGGCAAAGAATAATTATAAAAGCCGATAAAAGGTCGGTTCAGAGTCTTCGCGCGTAGTGGTATGCTTTGGACGTGTTTTTATGGTGCTATGAGACAGTTTCTTATGCTCTGTCTAAAAGCGTCTTAACTATCATGCAATGCATTTAATTTATGTTTATACGCGGTGGTGATGAATTTAAAGGCGCTACGAAGGTGTTACTTTTTTACGCAACAAAGCGGCATTTACGCCAATTGCCTTCTACAGTGTCTAGTACCCTATGAAAAAAAAGCGAATAACCTACAATTAGATCTATTGCTATCAATCTATCTCGGATTGAATCGTTCTATTTATGACAAGCTATGATTTCAAGGCAAGTTCAGCCATTTCATCACGTGCATTGCAATAAAAAAACATAGTAGTTGAAACATTTTCCTTACTACAATAGTTGACATTGCGTGAATTTGTACAAAACGACTCAAGCCGCAAAAAACTGACGTCATTTTCGACTTTTCCATACAAACGGAAGACCGAAAATTAGGCCTCTCTTTCCCACCACTAGACAAACGCAATTTGTTATGCGTTCCTCTAAAATCCCAAACTACCACGGCTACAATACTGACGTTACAGACAAGCCGCCTAAAAAAAAAACTCTGCATGTAGTTTTACTAACTTCGTGCAACTTTACAAATCACTATTCTACGTCTAATACAACCAACGTACCACCTTATAATGGCAGCACCCCCAAAGAAGAGAATCTCTCTGCGAAAGATATCACATAGAATGCCTCATTACGAAGTCTTACGCGAAAGTACTCCAGGGGTTTCATTCAAAGACAGAGTAGAAAAGATTCCAACGTACGACGAAAAACAAAAACAAGCTGAAATGGACGAAGAGTTCAGGAAAGACTTTTTGAGAGGTCGAAGACCAGTTGAGCAAATAATCGAACCTGGATGGTGGTGTCCTCTACAACCTGCTCATTCTGGCGCTTCCCCGATCAAAACCAATTTTAAAAATAGTTAACAAAATGTAACAAAGTAAAAATATGCCCTTCCCATGCGTTCATGGTTTATCTGACTGTCACTTAGATCATCACGCACGAGTAGTTGAAAAAAAGCGCCAAGTTTGAAAAAACGAACTAACTACTTGAGTCTTTGCAGGCGGTATCTTTTCGTAGTGCCAGACATATCAAGCAAGTTTGTAAATCGGTAGGTGCTGAAAAAAACAGACAAACCAACTACTTCTACTGGCAGCACCACTTACGCGATGCGAGCTTATGTTAGTTTTCTTGATGGTTTTTGAGAAGACTAAAGCGACAATTTGCTCTTATTTACAGGTAGAATACAGGCAGCATGTACAACGCAATGCGTGTTGTATTTGGCTACTGAAAGAATCGGGAAGAACGTAATCAAAAAAAATCAGTAGGCAAAACCGACAACGCACCTATGACAACTTTAGACGCTCACCACCACTAAAAGTATTACAGATTTCATATTAGAGCACTATCACCTTGAAAATTGTTTAAAGTAAACAAGCACTTCAAAAACAAAACCAAATGGGCAGAAAGAACTAATTAACGATGGCACGTGACACTTGATATTTGATTACAAACCGTTTTCATACTTTATAAAAATTCGAGTCGTCTACCCATGCGCCGCTACGCACTTCTAAATTGTTCGGTTAGTGCGATTTCAAGCTACGCAACGGTAATTATCTTTGTTTAGTATGTAGACGCGCCATTTAAACGAAGGTGATGTCTATAAAATGAAAAAGTAGTCGTTGCGCTTTACGTAAATTTATCGCGAAACGAAACAATTTCTCCGTTATCTTTGATCACTTGTGATTGGTACTACCATCTCTGTATAGCTTCTCAAGTTTTTTCAATGGCGAAAAACGCTAAACAGATTTTGATCTTTTAAAAATTCTTTAATAAACAGAAATTTCCGAAAAAATGCGATTTCTACATGTCAAAGTTTTAAAAATGACATCAAGACAACAACGCAGAATGAAATCAAGCAGCAAGGCCCAGAACGTACTATGTGATTACAACAAGTGCGTTAAAGCAGAAGGGGTTAAAAGAAAGCCATTCAAACGGTTACAAAGACACCTGTCGTTCTCACCTTCAGAAGTTGAAGCAGCTAAAGGTATTTGCAACCTAAACACAAAGTGCATACCAATCTGCGCAGTAAAATCGTTTCCACCCCAACTAACGTACGCACGAATACCTCTTGATACCACGTAAGACTAACACAAAGCCACAGCGATGAAAATACGCCACCAACAACCAGAAATAGAAAATCAAAAGTTGTAAAAACTGGCGGCAAAATCAAAAGAGTTTCAAAGCGTTCAGGCTCTTCAGCGATGAAGCTCGTCGCTGCACAAGGATCAAAACCTTGCCCTAACTGCCACGTGCAAAAGGCTACGCTGTGGAGGTTATGTGTATACCACGGGACTATTCAACACTTGTGTAACGCTTGTGGGCTTAGAAAACAAAAAGGAAAATTTTGCCAGGGTTGCGATTATGTCTATCATTTCAATGAAACGAGAAATTCTGCCGTGTGGACAAAGTGTGGTCATTGCGGAAGGATGTCTCATACTGATTGCATAGATAAAAAGGATATCGGGGACGCGTGGGTATGCAATTCTTGCTTACTACGGTGACCTAAAATTGCTGAACAACTTTATAAAATGTGTCTGTCTACTTGTAAATATAATTCTTTGTGTATAACATCATGGCGTGTATGATTAATTTGGCTTCGTTCTTGGGCATTGTTTTCTTTTATTCAGTCGGCTTAAAATAGGCAACAGTAAACGAAGCTGCAAGCAAGCGTACACTCTTTACAACACCATAAAAAACGTTGTTTTGTTTCAAATAAATTGAAATGATCACTTTCATGAGCGCAAACGACATTTGTTTAACTGTTACACTTAAAGAAACACAATAAAACGCAGTACCATAGGATAGGTGGCTTTCCGTTAATGACGTGTAGCTGTAACTACCTTTTTTAACCTACCTTCTAAAAAACATATGAACACCAAGTTGCGCGTGTCTATGCTATACAACACTATTTCCAAACCTACCATTAAGTCCCCAAATGTATACTCCAAAACTACGCGCTTTTATACTTTTTTTAGTACTTCACAAGCAAGCAATATGGTACGTATCAAAAAGCATGTAAATACAAACAAGTACACTATTGAAAACCCTTTGTACTCTGGTTTTATACGAAGCTTTTAATCGCGCTAGCTCGTAAAAGAGCACTCCATTAGCACATCAATAGCGTTCATCTATCAAACGTAGTGTAACTTGTGGTAGGAGAGAAATTACAAGACAAGATTGGGTTTACTCGTGAGCGACAGCAATTGTTTTGTTCTAGAGGTAGCCAATATCGCTTCTACCACGAAACGACGCCATCACAATCAAAGAAGTACATCTACAAAAAGGAAACGCTCTTCGTCAAAAGCAAAACGTCAGAAGTACAAAAAATCACGTGCATACAACAGTAAAAGCGCTCGTGATGTCGCTCAAGAGTTTCTCCTTCGTAGCCAAAATAATGAGAAAGGCAATGAAACGAGGAGAAAGCGCGAAATGTACAAAAGAACAAGAGAGTCGCACAGTTTAACTAACTTGAGAACAAAATTAAACAAAGACACTCTTGGTATCTCAGAGAACAAGAAAGGAGCATACAAGTATCTACAAGAAAAACCAAGGTGGGGAAAAGAAACAATGTTTTTAAAACGAGCCAGAAAAAGCGGCTTAGAGTCAAAATCAACTCAAAACAACGTCAGGGAGCGTTAAGAAAACATAAAAGAAAAGAAAAAAAAAGAAATGTAAATGTGTAAATAATCGTTCAACTACGTGAAAAATAGCTTCTATTGATTTGTTTCAGGAGATGTTGCGACAACACTAATCGTCAAAAAGATACTCTTTTTTATTCTACAGCGTGCTGAGTAACTTTTCCAGATTTCTTATTTTGGAAGTCAGTTACGTTTAAATAAGGCGTATGTACAGTAGCACAGCGGTAGGAGTTATACACTCGGTTTGTGGGGCAATCTACAACTTTTTAAAAATCCAAACCGAAATGTAAACCAGCGCTACGCGTAGTGCCCCATTGTTGATAACCGCCGATGTCGGTCTTCACTAAAGCTTTCTCTGCCATCAGCGCGCGGAATCCTCAATTTATCAAGGAATGGCATTCTATCAGGCGGTTCATAGCTATCCGCGGCTCGTTTCGATAGCGAAGCTCCGTAGTTGAGAAGCGTTGCGCTGCCATTTGAGCCTGCAGCAACGAACCTTCCTTGTTTTGGGCTTGTGCGTTCTATATACACTGGTTGCGACGCGTTCATACAGTTTTCGTTGTCTTTATCTTCAAAATGTGGTTTAGGAGTAGTACCGCCATCTTTTTCTTTATCTTCCTTAAAAATCTTCTTTACGGAACCCCATATACCTAGATAGTATAAACGTTACGTCTGAGGCGAAACCAAACAGTCACATAGTTCAAGGGAAAAATCCATGTTGCACAATGACGCAATTGCATAAAGCGTATATAGACTACTAGATTACGTACCTTTCATTTGTTTTTATGTAAAACGGAGCGTACTTGAACAAACAAGCGTTTGTTGATCTTTGTGTGAATTAAAGTGATCTAGATGATGTAATTCACAACGGGAGGTTGAATATTCTGGAAATAAAGAATTAAGGCACAAAAAGGAAAGACCACTTTCTTTCCTAAATAGAGCATCTTTACCACGCCTAACAAACGATTTAATAGTACAACGATTGTTTTCTATGCAATTTCTCCCAATACTCCGTTTCTGGATAACAGAATTGGTATAAATGACGTGGAAACACTAGTAGTATGCAACAAAATGAGACTTTATAGGATGGTTGAACTCAAAACCCGAAAACTTTTCTGCAACACAGTTTTCGTGGAAGAAAGAAAAAAACCGTTAAACTCACAACAAGAGGCGCTATAATTTTTTGACTTTGGAAGTTTTAGTAGTAAGAGAGTATTGGGTTGTTAATTGAGAAGTATTTAGGCGAACACGATCGTGTAACTCTACGAAAATTGTTAAGAAGAATATCGTATTTATTTCGATTTTAGAAAGCATGAACAGGTCTCTTTGCAAGCCATTCTTTAAGTATTCCTTGCTCAATAGTGCTTCGTAGTTCTTTAAGTTTAGGTGCTGATTTATCTAAAGCGGCAATGATCTTATCTTGAGCTGTAAAGTAACCACAGAAGGTCACCCAAGCGGCATCAGCGATGCTAGGTTTCTGACGAAAAAAGTCAATACAAGTTTACTAGCAAGACGTTTAGCGTACATCTCCAATGAAGAATCCTTTGCCATTGGCTTTGTGTATAGCTTCCAAGAAACCGACATGTTTTGGTAGTGTTTCATCATAGAAAGTTGCTAATGCCTTTGCCTTCTCGTCTTCTCCGACAGTTCTTTTTGCTCCTTGATAAGAAGTCAAAATATCAAGAATACCTTCTCCGACAGAGTCAATCAAAGCTCCTTCAATGTCATTTGATCCAAATAGACCAAATCTCTTAGCAAGAAATCTCTCAATCGCATGAGATTGAGCAATGACAGTTGCTAAAAGAAAATAATAAGAAAAGAGTACGGCGTAAAGGAAAAAAAAAGTCAAACATACTCTTTCCATTCTCTGTAACGTGAAGAAGTGGTACTTGCCCAAACGGTAATGTAGGTTGTATTTTTTCATAACCCTCAGGACCTTCTATTTTAAATCTAACATAAAACTCATAAGAAACCACGTGGTGAAACATGTAAAAGCAAGCAAAAAAAAAAACAGAAAAAAAAAATCACTTACTTTTTAAAACCGAATCTCTCATCTGTGTAGGCGACTTTTGCTAGAGCGAAAAGATGTCTAGAAATCTCTGCACGTCCTCTGATATTAAAGTATTGAAGCTTGTATGTTGTCATGCTTGTGTGTGTTGAAAATGAATGATAATTTGACACCCAAAAAAAACATTCCGCTCTTTCTTCCGCATTCTAGAATGGAGAAACAGGCGGACAGTTTTTCAAGAACGACTCAACACAGAGGTTGGCGCGAGCATCCTTAATACCACGTCATTGGACGTAACCAATAATATCAAGACTCAGTAATCCCGCGGAATATTGCGTATGCTCTCAGAATTGCCGAGTCATAGTACAGGTGATATTTCAACTCACATGGCCATGAATTCATAGTATAGCAGCGCTGAAAAGCGGGTAATAAAACCTCCAAAACGGACAAATTTAGACCCTACAACTAAGAAAAGGAATACGCAAAGTACACTTACAAATTGTACGTTGCGGACACTATGGTGCGACTGCTGAAGGGTTAAGGCACTGGCTATTCACATACTCTCTTAAAAGTGGCAACACTAGCATTGTTGTAAAGGCTTGGTAGGTGTTCATACAATGTAACACAAACAGAGGCTATTTTGTAAATTCTTTTAATATTGTTTTCTTTTCTTTTTTAATTTAATATACACCAAAGACGCGATCACTGGTGGCTTCGAAATCCACTGTATACCCGATAGCTTGGCGGCAGAGCAAGTTCAAATAGTCTATAAGTACACGTGCCCACTTGAAGGTCGAAATTGTCCAAAACGCCATCAAACAGAGCTCAAATAGTTCCCTTTGCGTTTCAATAAATTGAAGATTTGTCCAAGCAGCAAAGTAAATCGGAATAAGAGCGATAAAGTTCGGTTGCTTGCAAAGGCTTGCTTGGATAGCTGCCTTTTGAGCCCTTTCAGCAGCCATTTGGTCATCCCCAGTTAACCAGGCTTCCATAGCAGCCAATCCTAGAGAAAAAGATGAGTTTCGAATTTTTTTTATTTTGATCAATTTGTGCGCGTTTAAACATACCTTGGTCTATTAGACGACCATAGCTTCTTCCATCTTGCTCAGCGTTACGGTACGCAGGTGATTGCAGAATTGTTTTCAATTCTCTAAAGACAGGTAATGCTTGTTCTTTTCCCATTTTTGACGGCTTTAGGGTAGGTGGATGCTCAGGGTCAAGTTCTAAAACAGAATGAATTCAAGAGAGCTCCAAAAATCGAAGATTTTGAATTTTGACAAAAAAAATTCGTACCTTCTTGAATAGATGGACAGACGTATATCATTGTCATAAGAAACAAAGAATACGCTTGAATATCATTACGCTGCCTGTATTTGGCAAATTTATACCCATTCTGTAAAGTATCCAAGTCACGATGAAATGTTAACCTCCCCCAAATAAACGAACTGTACACCGCAGTATTTAATACATCAGCGGCGCCATCAGCAGCAAATTGTTCAAGTATTTGTCCAGCCTTTAAAGAAACACAATAAGCAAACAAAATGATAAAAACATACGATGATAAACGATGGTAGAAGTAGAAGAAAAACAAAATGAAAAAGACAAAAAAAAAAAAGTTGTCAAATACGCACTGTGGAGTTATAGTGATTTGCGCGTTCAGAATGCGCTTTGGTACCAAAATACATTGCAACCTTATTTACACCATCAGCGAGAAGTAGTACTTCGCGCTTTGTTGTCCAATCAACTTCAATCAAAGCATCCGCCAGATTCTTGGCACAAGCCCAAAAACTATTACAAATATCGATACATCCACTGATACTAGCACCAATCGCAAGAGAGGTATAGATCTAAAAAAAATTTGAATACAAGATCGAATAGAATCGAAAAGAAAAATAAACACACAAAAAAAAAGAGGAAGAATATTCGCTTTGTCAAAAAAAAAAAATACCTGTAGGCTCTGTGGTGATTGTTGTGTGTATGAATCGAACAATGAAGAATCATGGCTGAAGAAATCTTTATCAAATATTTGTTTAAACGGTGACGGGAACATTGGGTCAAAAACCTTTGAGAGAAACTTGTCAGCCGAAGAAAGTAAAAAAAATGTAAAGAAAAAATACTCACCATGCGATACTTGTGGACCATGTTGTGTAGAATCATTGATAAGTAATTAGCATGTCTTCTCGGTGGGTTATTATTATTAGTTGCTACTTGAGTATCCGGTATCGAAGCACCTGGGGCAGCATTCGCCCGAGCATTATTATTCAATTTTCGCTTTTTCCTTTTTTTTTGGAATTTTTGTCTATCAGTTTCTGTTACTTTACCAAGAACACGAATAGCATCTCGTGGACTACATTCATATGTCTTTTCCCCTCTCTTAATGAGTATTTTAAGGACAATACCTAAAGAAAAAAAAAACAAATGAGAAACGACGTAGACAACAATCAATACAATTCACAACAAAAAAAAAATCACAAGAAGTCGTAACTTCTTTTTTGTCACTTTGTGTTCTCTTTTAGTTTTCTCTCTAGGCTTATTATTCAGTACCTTCACAATTCTTATGTATATGGCAAGCATCCTGGTCATCATTATCATCGTCTACATGATTCAAATGGTGTTGCTTATTTACACCAACACAACATCCAATACGGATACGGAACTTAATTTCGCCATGTTCATCCACAATTCTACATAATTCATCAATAACATTCTCATGAAATAACAAAAAAAAACAACCGAAAAACAACCAAAAAACCCAAAAAAAAAAGTGAAAAAAAAAATGTAAAAATAGAGCTCAATAATTTAATAAACGACATTTTTAGTACTCCCACACCAAGAATTTAACCAAACAAACATCAAAAAGGGACCAAAAAAAAAAACAAAACAAAAAGTTAGGTAAACAACGAACTAAAATAAGAAGTTTTTGTAGAGATAGTTAAAGTAGTGTAAAATAATTACCCTTCGCCTGTAGATAGCACTTGTATGAGTTTTGAATTGTTTCTATCATCAAGGTCTGACCATATTGTTTTTTCGTCTCTTTTACGCTTCCTTTTGGTGAGGATTTTGTCTTTTTCCCTACAGCGTGCGCATTTACGTAGTAGTTTGGCGCTCGCACCACAAGTGCCCATTATATTTATCATTAACGCGTTTTGCTTGTTTTGATTTAGTTGGTTCGTCGGATTACGCCTGCGACCATCGATAAAGGTGATGGCGTCGTTAAACCGAATGTACTCACCAACGTACGTTGGTTTACTCTAAAGCGAAACGTTAATGCTTGTAACGCGATTAATTGGCAATCAAAAGCGCATTGGGCGGCAAAGATTAAAAAAGTCCAAAAACGCACGTTACTGTCGGTGAATCGCAAAGTGACATGGTACCACTGTAGCCTGTTGAACAGAAAGTCTTGCATGAGACATTCAACTTTTGGAACGTCTGCCTCGAACCGTGCTGGAGGTTTTTGTGGCTGTCTTTTATGGTACGGTACGCCTTGGCCGTGATGCGCTTCCATCAGTTGCATATCGTACGCGTTTGGGTTACTCATCTGTTCGTAAGCGGGTTTTACATCATAACCGTAGTCTGCGTTATACGGGGGTTGTTGTTGATACCCTGGGTAATTCATAGTATAACTTGGTTGCATTGGAAGGCTGTTTGTACGAGGAGAGTAGATATCGGCAGGTTGAGGGTACGCGGCCGCATTTTCGTGGTTATATACCCCAGGTTTCATTCTGGCAGATCACATTAATATAATATTCTGGAAGCACCGACAGAGGAGGTAATGGTGCAAAAATAACTAGCTATGTTTACCTATCACTATGAGGAGCTTGACGGGACATCCTATCCATCAGTTGGCATTTAATTATTCAACAAGTGTATTTTAAAGTATTCGGGAGACAAGTTGCGCGGTCGGCTTGGCTTCTGGGAATCAGACTTAATCTGAAAAACTGCGTAATACTTTGCTGCTTACAGTCATCCCGGAGGGGAAGTGTGGTAGTTTTAGGAATGGAACGCTCATTTTTCTTTTGTTTTGGATATTTCTTTTGGGCTGCGACGAAACGGCGCAATAAACTACCCAATAACAGACGCTATTATGTCGAAGCTTTATAAATAACTAATTTTTCTACTCCGCACTTTTGGACGGAGTTACAAGTTTTGTGGTTTGTGGCTACGCAACATGAACCGTCAATACCTAATAAAACATTTTTCGGCATCTGTGAGCAGGGAGAAACCAATGACTGCACACAAAAGAACTCTAGGAATAGCAACAGAATTCTGACGCTTTTCTATACTAGTTTGAACGTTGTTTAGAGGAGTGTGCACGTTCAACATACACAAAAGCCCGTTGCGGTGATCTTAACAAAATTTTTTGGTAGTACTACGTCATAGTTCAACCCACGCGAGGAGAAGTGCCAAGGGTTGTGCTGGAGGCACTCTTCTTATCTCAACGGTCGGTAAGTAGACGACCATTTCAACGTTTGCTTCTAATTTCTACGCGTGTACTGCAAAGTTCCCACACGTTCACTACACTGCCGTTTTACCGTACTTTTTTTTTTGTTTGGGAGGAGTTGTAGTAAGCGTGCAGCTTCATGGTTGCACGTGATGCTTTTTGTCCTTTTACAGTGAAGAGTCAGAAACCAAATGAGTTACAAAGTGTACTGCAAGCTAAGCAACAGGCGTATCACGTCAGCAATGACCAGTGAAAGTCTTTCTGTTTGCTATTTATTGCGTAAATTTCAACAAACACTTTGCCTGGCTGTTTTGTCATTGAGAACGATCAAAAGCTATGGAAGAAACTGCTCTTAGTTACTACTTGAAAGGTGATGCTATTACGTTGCGTAGTTAATTGACAATGTTTAGCACTTAAAGCTGAGCAATCTAATAAACCGCACGAAGCTGTAAAGCTGTACAGGTTGGCTTTAACTGATTACGGTTTTTTTTTCTTATTTTTATGCTAGACGAGCCTTTAAACTTGACCCAGAGCTAGAATCACGCGTAAGGATAACATAAATGACAATAACAGTCAAAGTCATTTAACGAAAATCTCTAGATTCCCTTGGACTACTTTGAAGTCGATAATGTATTCTACGATGGGCTGGTAAGGCGTTCACGGCTTTGTTTTGACTGATACAGAAAAAAATAAAGGGAGAAATCTTGCCATACAATAAAAACGATGAGGAAGCCCAGACTGCTGACAAGGCCATCGGAACAATCACCTACGATGTACGTCCAAACAATCTTAGTATCTTTTAACTCTTAGAAGCTCCCTAAAGTGCCAAGAGACAAGAATGGATTCGTTCAAAGTTTTACTGTTGATCAACAAGAAGAATACTTGGCGTTTTTCGAAAAATTTGGATTTGTTGTCGTTGACAACGTCCTAACACAAGATGAAGTTGATGATACAGTAGATGAAGTATGGCAATACCTTGAAGGTGATAAATGGGGCTTTAAAAACGCTCAGATGGTACTTAATGGAGGAAAAGAAAACATGTTTTGTAACAAACGTTTTAAGGTTGATAGAAATAATCCTTTGACGTGGGATGACGATTCATGGCCTCGTTCAATCCGTGAGCTAGGTATTCTAGGATCTTCTGAAGCCAAAGGTACTGTAAAATGATGGGTACAATCTTATAATTGTATTAGGGAAGATGGCGTGGAAGAACAGAGAGAATCCAAAATTATATTCCGTCTACAAAACGCTCATGGGCCGTGATGATTTATGGGTTGCTGTAGACCGATATGGAATAATGAGACCTACAAAAGAGGTTCCTGAAGAAAAATTGGAGAATGTTAGAGCACGTGTTAATACAGTAGTACGTAGTAATGAAACAACAGTTCAAAAAAAAGTAACCAAAATTAGGGAGAAAATTTGAAACGAAAAGATCACCCAGAATGGCGTACAGACGCATCATGGATGCATTGGGATCTTAACGTATGCTTAACTTAATAAATGGAGCATAGTAGATTTTAATTGAATATGTATTAGCCGTGGAAATGGACAAGTTCTCGACAAGGAAAAAAGTACAAGTTTTCCAATTTCATATCAGAAAATAACGGAAGTGGAAATGATGGTATTAGATACTCCTCGGTGTACACCTTCTTACCTCTTTATTTAGGAAATAAGAAACTACAAGGATTAGTTACATTGACTGAATCAGGTGAATTCGATGGTGGGTTCATCACAGTACCAGGTATCGACCATTGCTTTATTTTTTATGTTCACATGATTTTTTGTTTACCTTCTGTAATAGGATTCTGTAATGTTTTAGCGGACTGGTGTAAAAAAACATCTGGTTCACTTTATCATCAACGTCATACATCTACAGATGATTTTGTATATTGTCCTTCACGTACTACTATTATTTACTTCATAAGCTCAGAGTTAACGTATGTTTAGATGATAAATTATGTGGTCAAGGAGAAAAAATTACAGCAAGGTATTTTTGTTGTTGTTATTGTGATTTCTTACGAGCTATAGACCGGGGTCACTCATTGTCTGGAGTAGCGAACAACCTCATTGTAATTTCCCCAATTACAGTTCTCGTTTTAGAATAAACCAGTACATCAAAATGTTCCCGCAACATGTACTAGTTTATTATTATTTGTTTTTTTATTAATAAGCTCAATCTAGGAGGGTGATGATGGAACAGAGGTACGTCTTAAAAAGATAAAGGAAATGTTACCAGATGACTATAAGCCTTCTGAAATAGGTACGTTGACATCAAATGGGCACATGTATAATAAGTTTAGGCGCAAAGCTCTTTTCTCTTGACTCCTGGCAAAGTTCTAAATAAGAATAACAATCAATAAAAAGTTTTAATAAATTCGGGTATCTGAGCCACCATTTTACCATCAACCCACGTGCGCTAGTACTTTAATTGTCCGTTATAGTACCAAGATTTACTTTCGCCATGTTTTTTACCATCAACCCACGTGCACTGGAATTTTAGTTGTCCGTTATCGTACCAAGACTTACTTTCATTCGTTTTACCTTCTATATTTATGTACTGAAATTTTAATTGTCCGTTTTTGTACCAAGATTTACTTTCAATCCACGTGTGATGGTACTTTAGTTGTCCATTCTCATACCATCCTTTACTTTCGCCATGTCTTTTACCATCAACCCACATGCACTGGCGCTTACACTGTCCACTTTTATACCAATACATCCATATTCCTTTTCGCTGCAATGTTTCATCAAAATGTGTATTAATTGCAGCTCTCTTTGATAGAGTGTGGTATTTTGTGAATACTTCCACATTGAAAGTACAAATGTAAGTTTGAAGTTCACAAGGAATATCCAGTAAACTCAGAGAAGAACCTAGGTTACTACATCTTTTTTTTATGCTCAGGTCCATCAGGCTAAAAAAGATATTAGGAGTATACTGAGAACATGACGTGAAATAAACCGTTTTTTTCAACAATGTTTGCGCTACTTTTCGCGAGATTGATTACCCACGTTGGCAATGAAGGTAACGGTTCGAACGAAACACGTGATTTCTTAGAGAAGTCAATGTCTCCGATTTGCAAAAAATAGTGCAAACCTGGTTTCTTTTTGAGGAATGTCAGTTTAGATGGAATGAAGTCTTGTTCATAACATTGTTCGTTACAACTGAGGTATTTATGTGGTTTTACGTACCAATCACTAATTAATTAATGTAGATTAAACGTTTATAATACAAGGTATGTGAGCCGTGGGTGACTTTTTCACCGGTTGTTGACAAAGTCTGACTTATTTTTCAAAAGGAATATTTGTTTCTAACCATTTTTATTTCAATAAACACTACTGGTGCTAAGGTAGGTTATGAAACATTTGCTAGCTAATTCTGGTGATAATGGTAAATTGTTTCTGAGAGTGATATCTGTTCTTTGGTGGTTGTACATGAAGCACAGTACCATAACATGTATAGTTGCATTTTTATGAACTTTTTTTTTATTTTAGCAACACGGTCTAGCTGTACATTCTAGATTAAACCTAAGAATCCCTCTAAGATATTGATGTCCATCTATTCATGTCGCATGTTGTGCGAGTTTTGTTATTTCGTTTATAAGAATATCAGAAACATCGCCCTAGAGGTAACAATCAAGTTTAGTATTACTTGACTTTTTACAAGGAGTCAAATAATGTACCTTGGGTTGTTTTCGTAATTCATCTATATTATTCCAAAGTGAAGATTGTACGTGAGCTATAGCTTCATTTTCATGAACATCGTGACCACGGAACTAAAAGTATGAGTAAGTTGTTCCTCAACAGTTACTTTTTTTTAGTTTTTGGGACTTTACCTTTGGTGAGCCTTTTGGTCCACCTCTTGACGGATCCTAAACACGAGGGATTAAAGGGTATTCACGAATTCAAGCAATCTACGTACCACTGCTTTGTCAATAAACCCTTGAAGTTTGTCCATGTTCTGATCAATGAAAGGATTCGCAAAAGTCATGTATGGTTCCTTTCCACCAAACGTTGTGGAATTTGCCATTGTCATCAATATCTTCGATATCAGCTTTAAAGCACGACCACTATTGGGTTTTGGCAAGTCTGCATGGGTATTAATGCGCATATTAGAGGTTTTTAAGAGTATCTGTACCTTGTGCCAAGCCATACAAACTTGGGCTTAGAATAGCAGGACAAAAGTAACGAAGGAAAATAAATCCGGATGGTGCACTATTGCGATGTTTTTAATGAATAGAAAAGATATACCAGTCCATGTAATTACCTATACGCAGCACGTGTATCATCTCCCCATTTTTTTTGTACACCTTCTCTCATAGTTTTAAAGATTTCTCGAAGAGGCCTAAAACCTGTCAGTACATTTAAGAAAAAAATAGGATTGTTACGCTGGCAAGTTTCTTTCTGAGCTTAGTATACTTTGCCAAATAGCATCTATCGTATAGTATTAACAACAAAGAATGAAAATTGCTTTGAAAACAATTAGTCACGTGCCTGTTTTTTGCATCAATCTTTTGCTGTTCCTTATGAGCTTCGATTTGTCTTTACATTTTGTTGGATCCACCTGTTTTGGAGGTAAATAAAATGGATGTGGAAGTCCTTGTATTACCTCATGTGAAGATTTGTAGTCTTTGTATATACTTGCTACATGCATACCAAGCGTTGATTGCAATAAATCAAATCCAAGAAGGTTAACATAAGCATCAACAACAATAGAAGCTGCTGTGTTTTTTCTGAAAATAATACTTTCACTGCCTAACAGTCTCGATTAAATATCGTCACATCTACCACTGAGAATCAACGTACTTGTTTCTTCTATTTCCTTAAGGACTAGATTGTTTATATATTGTACTGCTGTTCCTTCGTGGTGCAATGCAGCAATGATAGAACGGAAGATTGGCTTTTTAGCACCAGGTCCTTTTGAGGTCAAGGCGGTATCTACCAAATCAGCGATAGCTGGTTCAGATATCAATGCAGCCAAGTCTTGGGTATAAGGTTTTGGCAACAAGAACGCAGTCTAGGTCATGGTAAGCTCGTTGTGTAAATAAAAATAGACCCAAGAATCGTACAAGGCATTCCATGCGTATTCTAATGGATCCTCTATTCTTTTTTTGTTCTGCTCTTTCAAGCCTTTCAAGATTCATTAGAAACTTAATCTTGATATAAAATCTTACCCAGCGCCTTTACTACGAAGTTTGAACCAACCGTCGACTTTGTGCTTACGCTTTAAATCTCTCAGTGTTATCGCAAACTCTCCTAAAAAAACACTTGAATAAAACAAAAAGCGGTCACTTCATAAGTATACCAATGTAATCGTCGCCACTTAGTAAATCTTCATCGTACACTAAGTACTTAATGACTTTCGAACCATCAGGTACAATACTAGTATTATCAGTAAAGCTGTGAATGGTAGGGAAACAAAAGAGTGGCGTACAAATGATATTCTTGCATCCAAGAAGGATCTAACGATTTTTGGATTGTCTTCGTTCTAAACAACCTTTGGTCATCAGCTAGTATCCTTACATAAGGGTCGCTATATCCGTTTACATCCATTGCAGGAAGTTCTTTAGCTTCAGCAACTAGAAAAAAAGTTAAAACCAACACACGTGTCTACTCTTGGCTATTTCAGAAAATTCACAAGCAAAGTCTGAAAAAAATACACGTCACCTTTTACAGTTACCCAACACTTCTCTATTGGGTCAAAATTCTTTGGTAATTTATCTGTCCATTCATTTCTTTTGTTTCCTGTTCTTGCTGGTCTCTCACTTTGAGAACGCTTAAATCCGAATGGTTTTTTTGCTTTTGATTTTGGTGGAGGGTCTGAACTTTTGGACTTTGTTGAGAGCATTGGTGCAGGCGAACTATCGCTTTTTATTACCCCATTACGTACTAAGACGCCATCATTTGTAGAACTAAAGAAGGTCGCACAAAGCTAATAAAATGGGTAAATAAATAGTAAAGAAGTAAATGTTTTTGAAAATCATACTTTAAGAAAAGTTTGAAGACCTCTTGCGAAGCCAAGTAGAACTTCTCTATTCGCTGAACTACAACTCTGTTCCATATAGTCTAAAATACCCGTCGTTGTTGCTGTTATCTTAAGCAAAGCTATACAATGTATAAATAAGAAACCACGTGACAGGTTTTAAAGGCGAACGCGCTCTTTTTATTTTTTTATCTTACCTCTTTTAACTGTTGATCCTGTCGATGACTTTACAGCTGTTCTCATTGATTTTTTAGCTGAACCGCATTCGTGACCTTCTGTATCTGCTATGGCTAATATCACGTGATTAACATGTGAGTAAACGTGTTTTACGGCAAATTAAAAAAAAAAACCGTCAAAGTTGGCCTTACATTGATACATTTTAAGAGCTGATACAGAGAGCAGTTTGAGAGCGGGTGAGACGGTCTTCGCATCTGGCTCTTCGTTAATTTTTATTTCTAGTTTAACGTGGTATGCTTTTGCTGTAGCAAGAAGCGCAAGCATTTGTTCTCTCAATTGAGCGAGCTGATCCATTACTGTCCCCAAAAACGCCGTTTTGTTGATTACAAATTTTTCGGGTGAAGTTAAGTAGCCTTACCCTTAAACCCGATTAAAAAAACCATACCACCGCTTTCATCCATTTAGAGATAATTGACCCATGTCGTTGGAGGGCCTGACTTAAACCCAAGCCAATAAAGTTCAACATTAATTAAAAAGTTCACAGTTTGCCTTTTGTTTCGTATCAATTAAAAAATGGCTTACACTTTAACTACGTTTTAATTATAACCAACAACAAAATCCCAAAGAGCCGAGAAGTACTAAGCTTTCCATAGCATATAGTGGTATCCAAGCGTGCCATAGTTTCATGGTAGTACCATCAAAGGGTTGTGCGAGCACCATGTACATTAGACCGAGAGATACACATATTGGTACTGCGACTATAGCAAAAATTATATTGTAACAGCACTCACCTCTATACGTCTAAACTGGGTTAGCCTTTTGATACTATGCATCTAAATAATGATGATAACCTAAAACATACCGAAATTTGAGTCAACAAAATCATTATTGTAATGAAAGCAAGGTAGAAAATTGGTGAACAGATGATTGCCCTAAAGAAATTATTTTTAGACTTTTTGAACATTATGACAGTTACACAGTACCAATCTATGTCGTATACGCCTTCCACTTGTAGTGATACTAAAATAGACACCACAATCAGTGCAACGATAGTATTTGTAGGCAATACTTCGTATAATCGTCTACAAAACTGTAAGGAAAAAACCAGAACTTACAAAAAAAAAGAAGATTTGTCTGTTTCTTATTATTCGTAGTACTTGAAAACTGCTGTCTTCCTGTTCGTATCTTTGTAATTAAAATCGTGCTCATAATCAGGCCTAAAATGGAAAAAAGAATAAACACAGAAATCACGTGTGCACAACGTGATAAAAAATGTAAAGAAGACGATCAAAAATCATCAAAAAAAAACCCTAAAACTTACCATTTGGAAGAAGATACAATGAGAAATAATGAAAGAACAAGCCATAGAGGCGCACAAACAATGTACGTTGATATATTGTTATATTGCAATTTTATTGGCACCAATACTCTAAAAATAAACAATAAGTGTTATGGTGTCTTCTATTAGTGCGTACTCAAATGCGCAGAGCGCAGCAACACCAACCCATAAGTATACAAGTCCACCAAGCTCTCTTCTATCCCAATGGCTTGAAGTCTTTTCTACAAAGTACCAAGCCTACCCGTTGCGTAAGTAACGCGAATAGTATTGTTTGTAGCGTACAAATACAAAAAGTGATAACGTTGAAGCCCATAATGGCGAAAACACCTAAATTACGTTTAATCTGTAGTCCAGTATTGCTATTAAACGCGTACGCCTAACCAATTCCAATTTATTACACCATCGACTCTGAGAACGAATAATATGGTCCTGAAGGTAGATCAGTACGCTGATAATGCGGTTTTTAATAGTACCAGAAGCAAAATACCCAATAAAGGAGCATTAGCATGAAACCTTTGCAACAGTGACCCATTCTTGCTATTTAAATCGTAAACGACCTCTAACGTACAAATCAACTAAAAAAAATTTTCATCAGTTCACTGATCGTTTTTCAACGTCAGTCTTCACTGATTTCCGCATTTAACCTAAAACACAATCAAGGACGAACCCATTGTTGGGTTGACCATTGTTAATTGGAGCTGTGTTTTGATTAATCCGTTTACATTAAAATCCGTCTTTTAGAGTCGTTTTCGATCACGTGATTTTTGTTGTATCTGCTTCTTGTGCAACTTTCAAAGCATACAATACACGTCTTCACATCAGTGAGTGAAAACACATTTGGCAGTAGGTACCGACGTCGTCTTTTCTTTGAAAGTCTAGTGGTATTTTTGAACAAGTTCTATCAATGGGGAGCGCGTTAGGAAAACTGTTTGGGGGCGTCCAAACTAGGTCCAGAATACTTTTGTTGGGTTTAGACGCTGCTGGTAAGGTAAAGTACTAGAGCCACGTTATTAGGTTAGCTAAATAGCCTTTTTTGTAGACAACGATCTTGTACAAGCTTAAAGTGCGGGTTTTGGTTTTTGGATATATTTTTTTCACAAAACTTTAGCTAGGCGAGATTCTGACAACGATACCGACCATAGGATTTAACGTTGAGTCCGTTAGATACAAAAACATTGACTTTATTGCTTGGGATACTAGTACGTGGTGAACTAATTTATTTCCGTTACTGACAAACAGTTAGGTAGCAGATCCAGTGCACGTGATTTTTTTTTTAGTGTATTGTCTAACTCAGGTTTAGCTTCGACCTTTGTGGAGGCACTGCTATGTACAACATGGTAAAAGTAGCGATGTTTAACTATCATACTTACTGGTATCAGGTGTGTCTGCAATAATTTACGTATGTGACTGCAATGATAAAGAGCGGTTGCCTGACCTAAAGGTACAAATCGAAAAAAACACGGAATACTTCAAAGAAGAATTTAAAGATGTTCCAGTACTTGTATTTGCAAACAAGCAAGGTATGCAATTTTTTTACTACAATAAAAAGAACTTATGGAGCCGCAAACAACAGATTTACCATTGGCAATGAGTGGTGACGAGGTATTTGTTTTACAAAAGCACTATGCTTTCAACCCTAATAGCATATTAGATTGGTAAAGTCTTAGACCTTGACCAAACAGTGTCTGGTGATTGGTTCATACAAGAATGCTCTGCTTTTAAAGGTGAAGGCCTATACGAAGTATGTAGAGTGGAAAAAACACAATTAGTGAAAATGTTAACAAAATACAGGGTTTGGATTGGGTAAGCAATCAATTAAACAAATCACAGCAACAACTGAAGTCACAACACGCCTAATCACAGTGACAGTCAAATAGACCGAGTTGCTCCATTAAAGAGAAAAGTGTTAATGAGATTCGAATGTCGTTAATAAAGAATCAGAGAATAAGACAACATTGCTTTATATTGCTTTATAGTCAGCAAAACGAATATACAACGCACCGAAAGATCTAACAACCCTATAATAGGCTAATTTCAAGGTGTGCAGCACAATTCGTTTCGGGTTTTTCACATGTTTTATTTTTAATTCTCATGAATTGTACTTTCCAGAATAGAGCGAATACAACAAAGACAATAACAACCAACAATGAGTAAACCATCTGACGCTAAGCCTACTTTTGAAAAGACAGTTCAAGCTGCAAGGAAACATTATTTAAAAAGATTTGGCTTGAGCGCTTTACCAAAGGATTTAGACTTTATGATGTACCCTAAAACGCTGTTGTGTGCGGCAAATGGCGATGGTGAACTGGCACCAGCTGAACGTAACCACGTAATCGGTGTAGCAGCGTCTTTCATGGTTCCTGGTGCGTAAATGAAGATTAACATGCGTACTAGCTTTTTGTTCTTATGAAATTGTATAGACGCTGTGATAGACTTTCTGGAGACCTATGAGGCGAATGACGATGTAGAAGAATTAATTAAAGACGTTGCGTCGGTTGAGGGCATGAGTCCTATTGGACCACTAATTTACCATGCGATACAAGCGTCCTATGCTGATGGCACTTTCCATGATGGTAATTGCAAATAGTGCTATGTTTTTCGATTTGACACAATTGTAGATGAGCGTGCTGTTGTTTATAAGATTGGAGCGAAGCTTGGGCTTAAGAAGCAAGCAGTAGATGATATTATTAAGCTTGTAGAGGATGAGGAAGCCATCAGACAAAGGCGCATTAAACTCTTTTCAGCATGCTCTAAGAAATAAGCTGCGCGGCGTAAATTGTAGAATAAAACAAACGTTGACTTTTATTAAACTAAAGTTTATGTAAATACTGTCAATAGCACCACTATGTCAGGTAAACCTCCATTGACGCGATCACAAAGTGTCGTAAACCGACCTGTAAGTAAAAATGGTTAACTTTTTCCAATCAACGCCCTCATGTCAATATTCGAGTTTTTTGCGCTTATTTACGCAATAACAACTTGTTAAATCATTAAATCGCTGAAACGAGCTTAGAAACCCAAAATGGAGAAACAAGAGGAGTCTCTGTCGCTAAAAGGTAAGAAATACGTGTCTAACTAAATATTAACGAGAGATAGTAATGCGGCTGTCCAAACCCAAGTTCAGGCTACGATTTCCTATCTCTGTTGAGCCACGTGAGTTGGCTGGGGAGTTGATGAACCAAAATGACGCAAAAAGCGCAAAAACCGTGGTAGGCGATGACGTCACGGCGTCATTTGGGTTGTCACAATATTTGGTGCTGCCAGAAACGTTCGGCGACATTTACCTTGGAGAGACATTTAGATGCTTCATTTCATTACACAACGACTCTTCAAGAGTTGTAAAGGACGTTTGCATCAAGGTATGGTCATTTAAACCTCTACTGGAACTACCACATCCACATTCAAAAACCGTTACAGTATTTGTAATGGTCAAAAATACTCATTTGATTTGTTCAGGGCGAGTTACAGACAGCTTCAAAGCGATTTCCTCTGTTTGACAACTGGAAGGAGCCAGTTGAGCAATTTGCTGCTGGTGCTTCGTCATCTTACACTATCGAACATAAAGTAGCTGAACGTGGCATACACATGTACGTACTTCATCTGCAATTATAAGTCTGAATGAAACTTTTTTTTGACTAAGTAATTAAATAGATTAGTTTGTACAACACAATACACGCTACTACATGATGACGGGCGTCAAGAGAAAAGAACCTTTCAGAAATATTATAAATTCCAAGTCACAACGCATTTTGCTCTAGAGACTAACGTCCACGCATTATCGGTATGTTACATGAACCACATACATGTATTATTATTGACAAATAATTCTTCTGACTTTTTTTTTTAGAATGGCTTTGTTGTAGCTGTTCATTTGTATAATACTGCCCAAGTACCACTATTAATATCATCAATTGAGCTCGATCCTGTAAAATATTATGATGTCATTGATTTGAATCCTAAACACAAGGATATAATAGAGGAGGATAAAGTGTGGTACGAACATCTTTATTTTTTGCTCTTTTTTCAAGAAAAAGCAAAAGCACTTTCGAAATCTAGAACGAAAAATATCTTCTGAACTTTGGCCTTTTTTTTTATCATTTCCTTACCGGAAAGTATCTTTTCGAGTTTTGTTAAATCGACCAAACCAGTTTAAAAATTCTTTCTATAACTAATGGATACGGCCATACAACCATGAAAACTCCGTGTCTCTTTCCGAACCGCGAAGATAAGCATGGTATGGCCCTGCCAGTACTTGGGTCCGTGAGGACCAGGGAACGTAGGGTGCTGTATTCATTTTGCTTTTTTTTGTTCTCTATTGTTGTAGACTCATTATTTGTTAGTATTGACTGGCAGAATATGATGTATATTAATGCTAGAGCTTACAGACAATTTCTTTTCAAGCTTACATTCAAAGATGCAACAGATCCTCAAGTCAAAGTGAGCTTTTGTCTTTAAATGTTTTTCACAATTGACATCTTTTTAAGAAAGCTGCTGTACTAGGTAAGTTAAGGATAGGCTGGAGTTCAGCAATGGGTGAGAATGGTATGCAAGAAGAGACGCTTCATCAAGTTGTACGCCTTGTATTTGTTGTTTTCGACCAAGTTTGGATTGTTTTCAATTTTGAGCATTTTTTTTGGTTTGTTTGTTGCTTATTGCCTTGTATTTTATAGCTTCCATATCATCGTATGGTGTCATTGCTTGTTAGTGATATTACAGGGGATGTTAAAGTAGATGTTCCATTTTCTGCAAAATTTTCAATTGTCAACAAAACAAAGTCGAAAATACGGCCCTTGATTGAATTTTCAGCACGTCTATCACAAATAAAAATTATAGGACTGTCTGGAAAGGTACACGAAGCATAAAATTTGTTCACGTGGAAGCAAGAATAGTTCGACAAAAACAGTTGCTTTTCAGTTGTTTTTTTCGAAGCATTTTTGTTGATATTTTCTCCTCATCGATGTGCTCCTTCTGACCTTGTTTTTCCCTTTGTAGGTTCTTTCAGAGATTTCGCCTGGTAAATCTGGTAGCATTACACTAAAAATGATTGCATTGAAGACAGGGATACAAACATTATCTGGCATCAGTATAAAAGATAAAAACTCAACAAATGTTCACAAGTTTACAAACATTTTGCAAATACTAGTTGCCTAGCTAGTATAATGACGTTCACTTTTGGAAATACCAAGCAACGTTACTTCACAGACTGTAACCAAACCAAAAAACATTGTAAGACTAAAAAAAACCTTTACTTTTCAGTACAACTCTGGCTTTTTTTTCAGTCACTACATGCTTTTTGTTATCCAAACTGCTCTCATATATTTTAAAATGCATATTTCTATACATAGAGTGGTTGGAAGCAATATATTGAGTTAAGATATCTACATTTTAGCGGATCCAGGTCGTATTAGCTTGTGCCAGTGGTGACGTTTTTTTTTGACAATTTGAGCCAATCTTTTTAGGCCGTGTCACGTGATCTTTTTTTTTTCTGTCTCAAACCACTTTTTATTACTTTCCACGCGTAGAAATAGTCAGAACTTGAGGTACAACATATTTTTCCTTAATTTTGTGTATCCTTTTGGAACATCTAAGTATGAGTTTCTTGGTATTCCTTTAAACACCAGGTTGCGTTAGTCAAAAAAGAGTCAAAAGTCTCTGAGATACTTTCTTTTTGAAGAAAATTTTATATTTTTAAAATACTCACAATGGCGGAAGCTACTACTACCAATGAAAGCCCGTCTGATATAGAATGCTTCGTGTGTCCTATATTAATGACGGTAATGGAGTCACCAGTGATAACACCATCAGGAAAGTCATATGAGCGTCGGGGGATAGAAGACTGGCTAAAAGACCACAATACGGATCCTCTAACTCGTCAACCGCTTAAAAAGGATGATTTGATCCCAAACCTTAATCTACGAGATGCAATAGCCACGTGGAAGTTATTAGACATGGAATGGAAGCAAAAATCAATCAAGCTCGGAGAGATGTTAAAAAAACGACAGAAGGAAGTTACCAGCAAAAAGAAGCTACAGCCAACAGACAATTACCTGCAGTTCAGAACGCTCGTTAATCTGGCAAAGGAGGGTCGTCGTACTGAGCATAAATTCGAACGTTTGAAGGAGCAAATTCCAACCCGAATCACAGGGTCGCTGAGGTCAAGTATCGAAGCTGCTTTGTTAGCAATAACTCGAAATGACGGAGAACTTGCCACATCCATTTTGGAGCCACTTGTGAAGGATGTACGGAGGTTTTAGTTTTTACCACCTTTTCGTAATAACCTATGTATAGATGCCAGATGATGATTGGCTCAGAGTAAAGCTAGGACTTGGTTACCAAAAGATTGGAAGCAGAACTTTTGATACAACATTCTTAGAAAAAGCTATCGAGGAATTCACTAAAGCTGTCGAGACCAACAAGTCCAACGCTGAGGCACATGATAGATGGGGTTGGACTCTTAGTAGATTTGTACGAATACGTGGGGCAGACAATAGCGGAAGTATGTCAAAGGAAGCTATTGAACACTACAAAGCGGCATTGAGAATTGATCCGGAACATGAAGAAGCACTGTTTCATTATGGCGTCGGTTTGAGGGATATCAAAAAAACACGTGAAGCAGTAGCTATATTCAAGCGAGTCACAAAGAAACAAATGTTTAGAGCTGATGCTTATAAACATCTTGGGCAGATGGCAAAGCATGATAAGGACTATGAACAGGCAATATCATACTTCGATGAGGCTATTAACGCTGAACCTGAGTGTGAGATATACCATTTTATGAAAGGAAAGTGTTACTTGGATTGGACACGTGTTATGGATAAAAACTCTAAGAAGCAATACCTATTTCGAAATGCAAAAGATTGCTTTGAGAAGAGTATGAAACTTAATAGCAGGTAAAGTGTCAACAGTTTTCAAATACTCACAAGTTGTGAAAATCGTTATTTTTCTTGTTTTTTTCCTTCACTGACAGTTTTGCAATAGTTACCATGAACCTTATGTCGACTATGGGTTTTGTCTCACCAAAATTGGTCCACAGAACTATGACAAAGCGAGAGAATACTACGAAAGAGCTTTAAAAATTGATCCCATGAACAAACGTGCTCTACGCTCCCTCAAATGGTTAGATAATCGACGCCCAAGGAGCTGCCGATACTAATAAACAAGGAACTCCTTACACTTCAAGTATAAACTGCCGTTATAACAGCATGGCTGTTTAGAGACCTTGTTACCTAGAATAAAAGCTAATCGTCATTTTTCTTCAGCGTATTTGCCAAAAAAGCAGTAATTCTCAGTGAACCTTTTCGTCAAGTTTTCACGTGGGTAAATTAAACAAAGGGACAATGGGCTGGATGAGAAACGCGTTTTAGACAGTTTACGAATAAATGCGTTCTAACTTAGAGATTCCTCTATTTCCTGTTTACTACCACGTGATCTATTACAACTACCAAAATTTACTAGGGTACCGTCACCTGTCGTACAATTTGTAGTTTCATGAACTACGAAAATTGTACATGACGCCATTTGTAGAATCAGTTAAAAGGGTATAGGTAGCGAAGGCGTCTCCAAAGCAACCATACGAACAGGGAGTTGTGGTAGCCCGGCTAAATATTATACCTAGTGCACGACCAATTTGTGCTGTTCATTGAAAGGATTTTTGTCAATTACTGTTACACCAACGTGAGCTGAGCTACATCACTTGATTATGTAACTCAGTGTTTATAATTTTCGTTCGTATATACGTGTAATGGCGCAATATAGTAGTTCACAATTCATTGCTTGATGTGATATCAAACAAAAAAATATTAAACAAGGATGGCAACGAAAACAAGGAACGCAAATCCAATGAGAAAACACGTCTGCAGATGGCGATGCAAGAAGTTTATTGCCTCAAGAAACACGGCCAATTTTTCCCTTCACTCAACTTTCCATATTGCCGCAACGTGGTCGCACAACAATGTAGAAGATTTCGAAGTGAAAAAGAATAAGAAAACTTCAAAAACTGCAGAATCAAACCCGTCTTTATTGTCAAGTGGCATTAAGAAGCGAAGGACGCAAGGGCAACGTAAAGCACAACCGACTACAGCACATCTTTATTTCTCCTTTCCGAAGGGAAATATTATTCAAAGCCTACAGCCCAAAACACGGAGAACATTGTCAAAGATGGACATGTTGTTCCTAATGAACTAGAAAAGAAAGAAACAAAGAAATATCTTGTACAATAATAAAAGTTATTTATACACGTGTGGGCCTCTCTATCTTGCAACATTCTTTACCCATGCGTTGGTTGTTAACATAACGATCATCTTAATAATTTTGGGTACTCTAAACTTCAATCACTGCTAACACGATATTAATACTAGGGTAAAGCTAGAACGTGTTTCGGACTATAACCTTATTTATTGATTACTAGCCTCCTACTGAGCGCCATGGATGTATTCTCAATATGTTCAGCACTAGGGCTACCATGTTTGAAGCTACAGTGATGCAAGTGCCGGCACATGCTTTATTCCTTTTGGCACCAAAAGCAAAATTAAGTCGAAACTGCTTGCTTTGTTATGCGCCAGATGTGGCACTCTCGGCAGATACCAAGAGTTAAACGAACTATGTATCTCAGAAAGTGCATATTTTTTTGTAAACAAAATCTTGAAAGAACTACCAGAAGTTGAAGATCTGACAAATAAACACAAAAACAGCAAAAAGTTGTACAAACTTGAATGATAAGTACAATAGAAGTCACGTGTGGGAGGTTTTTTGGTCAAAAACAGTCACCGAAAAGTCTGTAGAAAACTACACAGAAATGGCATCGAAGCGTACTCCTCCTTCTCCGGAATGTACTTACAGCGCAAAGTTATTTTCACTGCCTCTCGAGATACTCTCAAATATTATTGTGAGTAACAACCTCTCGTGGCAAGATTTAGCTTCACTACAACAATCAAACCACTTTCTAAACGAAATGATTCGAACCGACGAAGAATACATCTACAAACGGTTGTACCATCAGAAATGGGGTACCGACGCCGAAAAAATAGAGACTCTAGTCCACGACATAATAGAGGAGAAGCTTAAGAAAAATTTATACGATGGATACTCGCCACTGACAACGACTTTCAAAATGCCACCGACTTCGTATAATGTTGATGCTAGCACGTGGAAAGAGAAGTATAAAAATAGACTTGTTCCTAATATTGTATCAGAGCTGACTAGCGATAAGACAAATATTCATAAAGGAGAGACAGTAACATTCAAGCTCGTACTTGAGAATATTGGTAAAAATGAAGAAACTATTTTTCTTGGTCACGGTGTTAGTATTGATGAATGTTCTGTTATTGAAGGCGGAAGTGCTTTATATATATGGAAACCTACTGTCAGTGATCCACGTAGTTATCTCAATAACAAAAAGGATTTTTTTGGAACAAGTTACTGTTTGCCTAATACAAGAATGCAAGATTTTTCAGCCATTTTGAAGCCAGGAGAAAAAAAAAAGTTTGAAATACCTTTCTTGTTTAATATTGCCAAAGCACCCATACAACTGGCTTGTATGCCTTTAAATAGGAATACGGGTATCTTTTCTCTTCAAGGAAAAGATTATCACACTCATGTTGCAGATGCTAACACACCTGATGTGTTTCCACTTCAAGTATTTTTTCAGGTAAAAACCTATAAAGCAAGGTACATTATGGCCTATGAAGAAGTTTATGGACACTCTGCGTTGATACATAGCAACATTGTAAATCTTAAAATGTACAAGTCATAAATAGATTACATTTTTAAGGGGCGTTATTTTGTATACGTGTACCTTAACAACATATTGTGATGTAAAACTTAATAAAGAATTTTCTTGTGATACTTTGCTAGCCATTGTCACTGTTTTTTAGCTGTTTTTTACCGGCGCACGCAATTATCGAACAGGTCTGATGGTATAGAATCGGGGTAAGGCGTGAAGAATAAGACACGTATATTTTCAATGTAGTCAATGATTGGTTTCTGAATACAATTGGGTCTTCGGCTTAGCACAGCAATTCAGCGGGTTGTTTTGCACTTGAAACAGTTTTATCCATACTGGATATCTAATGAAACAGCTGATGTTAAGTAGTAATGTCCGTACTGCAGTGATAAAGGTCTTTATTATTGTTATTACAAGTTGGAGTTAGAAGCATCTGTGAAGCTTGAACTAACACCTGTATTCTTAGAAAAGAATGATTTAGCATTAAGAATAGCTCCAAAAGTTGTTTTATGTAAGAATAAAACATTTATTGTGATGACTAGCAAAGCACATTAGCCTGGGTTCAACAAATAAAGAATGAACAAATGACGTACATGCACCAAGGTTAATGAGTGAAGCTATGATTGCAAACATTGCAAATCTTTCTATGCTTGCAACTGCAACAGCGAAACATAGGCATGCAAAGAAAGTGACGTTGTATACAACAAAGAAAATAACACGTGATTCATTAAAAACCTTAATTGGTATCTTTCTTATTCTAAAAGCCAAAATACTGCAAGTCAAAAGCAACAATCCCTTAGTACACGAGTTAGATTTAATCCAAGTGTCGTCTTTTAAACTAACTGACGTACGTTTGCAGCAGCAATGATATTTCTGATAATCAAAAATCCCGTAGTTGTAGAGCACTTGTAATAGTTATTGCTAATTCTTATTGAGTCAATAACAACGAGAGTTTGTTTTGATTGGTGAACAATTGTCTATGAACTAACATCAGAGAGAACGCACATACGATAATACTAAGCTACGTACAAGAACAGAAAGACATATAATATGACAACCGACAATGATAGCGACCCACATGAAAACAACAGTACCAGATATTTTAAAGACATCTGTTGACTTGTTCGAAAACAATCTTTCCAACCGAAGTGTCTTTGCAAAAATAGGTCTGTGGAGAACCAGTAAGTACTCAATTAACAACTAGTTTTAAAGTTATACACATACGCAAACAGAAGTAGAAACCCGATGTCAAGAATCCAAGGTTGAATGACACATGATGCATCAGTAAAAACATTTGGCATTAAGGTGAAGACACTTCCAGCAAGGATACAAGCGCCCAACAAACTAATTCCCATGAACACAGGGGAAGATGCCTATCCAGTAGTTATGCATGAGTGGCGGGGTATGTTATTCTAGTACCTTTACGGCCCGTTGCTTGATGTTGAGAACCAAGAATATAGCCCAACCGATGTACACCACAATAAAGAGGCAAGACATTACAGTAACGGCAAGTTCTGTCCAATGACCTTGAGATACATTCAATATTTGGCTTATTCAATCCGTATCAAGTCCGTACCATATTGAGGATCAAAGATACGTTCTTTCCATGTAGGCATTGGATAGATTAAGTCCTTGTTTTGAGTGTCACTTGGTCCTAATTACAACTAACTGAGCAAGAACGGTGCTACTAAAAGTCTTACCAACAATTTCGAGAGCACCACGTGTTTGGATTTGTACATGCAACCAGTCTTTCTGTTGTTCTCTTGTAGAACTCCAAGAGTACAATCCGTTAAGTGTATCAAGCTTTGTTCTTAGTATGATATCATAGAGAATGTCATCAACCTTTGGAAAAAAGTAAGAAAAAAGTTACATTTGCAAACCACTTACACTTTGGACATCACATCCAGTGCTATTAGAAGTTGTAACCAGTTTATTGTCAGAATTCATCTATAGCAATGCGTTAAGTAGAATGGGTGAAAAATCGTGTTCACTGTACCATGAGGTTCGTTGGATTGTTGGCAATAGCAGTTTTTACTGCGTTGTAGATTACAGAGTATAGACCAGCGAAACTTGCTGTGAAAAGTGAAAAGTCTACCTCACCTGCATCTCTGAGACGTTCCCTGAAGTTACTCCAGTTACCAAAGGTGCCAGGAGGGTAAGTAATATCATCATTGTGCTGTAAACAAAAGGTAAGAAAAGGCGAAGGAAGTGGAGAAACAAAAACTTACTTGTGCGACAGAGCTCGTGTAATGGTACAAACTTTGATCAAAGACATCCGTGAACAATGATATAGCCTCACCAATGGCAAGATATCTAGGCGTATAATCGTCTTCTTTGAGAGTTTCAAGAACTTGACCAGCACTGTCAAGCAACAAATGACAAAAGAACCTAAAACTCAAAGTAAGAATGAAGATAATGTATCCTTTGGAAAACTCACCATGCGTCAGGATCTAGAGCAGCTGCTGCACGTGCATTAGCTGAATGATTTCTTTTAACTTCTTCAGGGAAATCACGGTGATCTTGAGCAGAACCAGCTGGTGAAGCCTGAGCTGGACCTAGAGTAGACACATTAGTACAATATATCAAATCAGGAAAACTGATCAATTTTGCGTTCATGCGACGTACTGTCCATCATAATATACTCTCCTACAACTTCCATACCAGCTAAACGTAATGCCAATCTAAACTCGGCGTTCTTACATCTACAGAAGGATTTTTCGTTAGATTACTTTGTGAGAAACAAAAAAGGCTGTCCAATCCATACCTTGGACTGAGAAAATCACGAGGACTTCCGCTATAAAATAAAGCAACAGTTTTCGCTCCAGCAACACGTAAACTTTGTATAGCAGTTTTATGAGAGTTATCAGTACTAGGACCTGCGCTAAGAGCGTAACTAGAGCTCTTTGCAAATACATTAAAAAGATTACCAATCGACACTGTAAAAAACAGAATTAGACAACAGCACAAACGACATAGTGATCTATGAGCGACCTTACAAATTCGGAAAAAAAGATAAAAAAGAAATCAATAAAAAACTCGGTCTCACTCTCAAACGACTCGGAAACGTACGCAATAGCCTCTTGCGGCTATCAGCTGAAGCAATAGTCTGAAAGGTAGCTACAAAACTGCTCGGGTTGACCACAATTGTTGTTTTTGGGTCATCGAATAGCTCTTCGTAAATGCCTGCAACAATAGTGCTGTTTTCTGTCAAATCCTGGCGTGCATCGAAATGAAATCCTATTTTTTCTCCATTGAGGTCAAGATATAGGTCTTCCTCTTCAATTATCTGTTCTATTAGGTCTATTGTACGTCTACACTGGTTTAGAATACAAACAAGCCAAAAAAAGACGTCAAAACTTCGCGCAAAGTACCGAAGTTCCTCGGTACGTACAATATCGGTAGAGTGTTTATTTCAAACAGAGTAGCACTTAGCACAGTGCCTATAAACATTTAACGTTAGAATACGCGTTTTTGAACGAGATTCGACGACAAAAAAGGTGCAAGCGTACCTATTGTTATATTACGTTGTGCATTAATAGATACTACTGAAACAGAAACAAAAAGTAACACCAACACGAGGTGATGTGACAATGACATTTTTTTGAAAGAATGGGATCCAAAAAAAGAAGGTGAAGCCTGTTTAGGTTTTCGGCGTTGTAGACTCTGTGTTTGCTATTAATATCAAGGTGAAGAGCTTGTGTTGACCTGTTGCAATAAGTACAACAATGTATGTAAAGGCCCGAAAAGCCCAACTAGTACAGAACATCTTTTTTAAGGAGCTTACAAAGGCGTGGTAAACTACTGAAGATCAATAGTTCGTTTTGTGAGAAAAACTATGAAATGAGTTTTAAAAGAGCGATATACGCGTTTAATAGGCGCAATTTAGGCTCTGTACAGCGTTGTAGCCGAAGAAGGTTTTTTACACGTATTTTTGTATGGTTTCGATCAAAGCCTATCTAGAAACTGTCTATGATTCTTTATACTGCGGTTGGAGCTATTATTCGTTGTTTCTTTTTTTTATTTTTTTAGGCTTGGTACCAAAGACTTGTCCAAAGCTGCGTGTAAGTAAACACTGCTACCAATGAACATATCTGGTCGACAAAAACAGAAATCCAACAAAGCTATTTTGGAATGTCTAAAATAGGACCCAACATGTAACTACTTAATGCGGCAGACTCTCAACAACAAGAAAACATAGCTCCTCTAGTAATCAAAGTTTCTAGAGTGTGACTAGTAGTCAGAATAGAACACGTGTATTCGCATGTTTTACTTTGCGGACAAAGGCAGTTTGAAGTCTGCCATAAAATAATTCACTTCTTTAAACACTTTTTTATTACCAACTTTTGTTTTTGTTTTTTAGGCTAAGTGGCATGAACAAAACAAGCCAAAAAGTATACATACCTTGTTCAGATTACAAGTACAATACAGACCAAGTTAAAGCAATCAAGAAAAGAAAGCTTGTAGCACACAAACTAACCTCATTGCTCGTATTACTGCCGCTAGTAGGCGCCATCGTTGTTGGTGTGCTCACTGGAAATATTGGTGCTAAGGAAGATGGATTGTTTTGTGGCTCTGAAACAGGTGCCGTAGTTGATGGTGCTTCTGTACGAGGCGGTGGACAAGTGAATATGTTCAGAGATTCATTAGCAGCAATGAAGGATGTTGTTGTATTGCACCCGGCAGGTAAACTTCTTTCAGTTTGACTGACAACCTAAACGAATAATTTAATTGCTATAACCATACTACATCCTGTGACTTACAAATGCAAAGCCACAGAACTGGTCTTGAAGCCAAGCTACTGTAGTTTGTTTAGGATCTTCGAAAGGATTGATTGGTAATGCACTGTCAACACGTGATGTAGTAGATGATAGTGCTGTTGTATAAGTTGTGTTGGTTCCGTTTGTGTAGGTTACAATGAATGCGCGTTCTGCTGACAGCGATGCAGTGATTGAAAACTGGCTTTGTGTGTCAGGTATTATCGTAGTTGTACCAATCTCTGTTACTGTTGAGTTTTCTTCACATTTGACTTGGAATTGTATTACTTTTATATCACTACTAGCAGATGGCAGTTGTTCGTCATAAATTAACGCAAATTGTTTGGATATCGGATCATAAGCCAGGCTCATTGCATTTCCTGCTGTTCTACTTGCATTTACGAGAACATGTTTAAAAACAAACTATGAAGAAATGTCAGAATATGCAGGTTTTTTTTCTTTTTCTTGCGGTTGACATACTGTCTTGTTTCCTTTTAATGCTGATATTTCAATATTAGTTTCATCAGAGCCTTGATAAGCGGATACGATACACCCATTATCGCTGGCAGAAAGAGTACCAGAAAAAATTCCAGAATCAGTAACTGAATTCATGCACAACAAAGTTAGCTAAAGAAATGTTGACTTGTTTGATACGTACAGACACTATCATCAGTAGTTATGTTCCTTGACACAGCATCCACATATATTGGAGAAGTTTTACTCATACCAAAGTTATTATTGACAACCACATATCTATTTGAAACTATGTTTCAATCAATTAGCACTATGGAACAACATCGTAATAAAAGCAATCAAAAAAGTATTTACATGAATCATATGTGAATCCATAATCTAAGGGAAAGGTCACTTCGTTAGTTAATTCAATCGCATCTGATACCTGGAATGCCTATATACTCCGTTAATAGAGCAAAGAAATAAAGCATCCCGTTACAAAGTCGTAAGCAAGAGCACATTTCAACAAAAAAAAGCGACTATTTAACTTACCCCTGTTGCATTAGGACTTATGAACCCCATACGGCATTCTAGTGTCATAGATCGGTGGCAAGTAATATAAGCAAACTCATTGTTTCCATAAACAAGACCGAGAGTAGTAACACCACCAGGGATGCGGAACACATCCGCTGTATTTGAAGCAATGCCTACCAGTTTGTAAGAAAACCAATAATTAAAACAAGATCACTAAGTCGTACTCTGCTGTGTTCCAACTACCACTACTACACCATCGAATGCTTGAGAGAAAGGGTTTTTTATAGTGTTGTTTTTAACTCGTGATACGATGCATACTGTAGGACCGTTGCCTGCAATATCACCTGCTGCTACTTCAGGACGGAAAAGGCTTTCATTGTCTAGAAGCGTTTCAACGTTATCAAGTCCCCTAACATCACCCCATTTATTGGCATTCAACGTTCCATGAGCTATTAACACTTAGAGGGTACTGTTCTCAACAATGGCGGGTACGTACTATTGAATACAATTAAAACTAATAAAAGAATACAACTAGAAGTATGCATACGGTGTACTGACTGTGGTTGTGGAGTATTTTGTGTTTTAAAAAACAATCAAGTCTTTGTTGGTAATTTTTGTTAAAAAAGTATCACTGAAAATCGACTTTGTATTTGTGTTACCTAGAACAACCCTTGATGTATTCATTTTATCGTTAATTTGTACTTTAAACAAATATTGTAGATCACGTGGCCGAGGTTTGAAAATTCGAATTTTCTATTCGTCGAAAATGAATTTCTTCAGCACAAAAATCAAAAAAAATCAACACAAAAATATTGGCACACTTGCATACTGAGGTGTCCTCATATGTCTTGCTTGACACAACACTGTCGGGAGTAAAGAATTAGTATAGTACATAGTTCTATAACAAGAATCTTTACTTAAGTACATCATAATTCTTCGCTTTTTCTAAGGTTTTCTCGTTGTAAAGGCCTACTTTATTTACGCAGTTGATGTTCTTGATTCTGGTGCGGCGACGCTTCAGATGACGTCTCAAGCTTGTTCAATTACTTGTTCATTTTGATGACTTAATGAGACCTCCGTGGACATCCGCTCGTAAAAAGTTTACATCTGGCTCTACTAAACCCGAAAACAAAAAAAAATTAGTTTAACTGTTGCTTACTGGATATATAATAAACTTAAAATCAATGTTATAAATTGTGGGCGATCCGCTCAAGTGTAGGTGCACATAGGACGATATTTATCGCATGATTCACAAGATAAGTTATCTTCATGCCCAATATAATACAAAAAAAAATAAATTTAATAAAAATATAAAAATGCGGTTCAGCTTTTAACCTTCAGCTAGTATCAGCACAAATTATCTGATCGGCCTTTCTTTGCATCATAACCGCATTACTTATAATAAAAAAATTCGAAAAGATATTCATGACAAGGAATAAATGGGTAAAAAAAAGTCAACGTACATTAAGATCAAATCACTAGCTACGAAAAACATTCTTCACTCTCTTTCTCCTGAGTAACTCCATAGTATACTCGCCACAATTAAAGATGAGCGTACACACTAGCTTACTATATTAGAAGCTATAACCTACAATACACTTAGCGGAAAGAAACTCAAAACAACCAAACCTTCTACTCTATTTTTTTTGCTGTGTTTCTTGATTTTAGCCTAACACGTGTTCTGGAGTACCAGGCCTCAAGAATTGGGATCCACAGTCATCAACGTAATATTCTTATGAACGACCATGCCCTCAGTTGTGCATATGGCCATTAAATTATCTTCATGCCACGCAATATCACAAACAACACTTCCCAAACTCATTCGAATTGGTTTCTAAATAAACAAGATTTCAGAATTTGTTTAAAGCAAACGACATACGTCTGGTGCATCAAGGTGCCAAAATACTACGTCTTTACCATCAGCTACAGCAACATAATCTTCCCGTAAGACAAGACGCTCTATAGGATTAAACACATGAGCAAAACGCAAACAGAAAATCACAAAATACAAAAAATTAAACAAAAGCTGAGTTGGACGCTTTCTGATTGTACCTATACGATCTATATTCGTAACACCTTTGTATGTATTCAATACTACTGCATTCTTATCGCCAAACTGGAATATAATCAGAAAGATAAAGTACACAAAGAAGAGCAACAGCTTGAAAGAAAAAAGCGTACATCCACAGCAACAATTCCATCTGGTGTTGGAAACGAGAAATATAGGGTTCCATCTGATACAACAACAGCCCGAGGTCCTCCAGCAGATGTTACTGAATTAGGGAAAGTAGTACAAACAAAAGCGTCAAGCTCTGTTGTGTTCTAAGCGAGATAAGAAAAGAAATACAAAAGAAGTCTTTAATTCTTACTGCGTATTGTAATGGTTGTGCACCATCTAGAGATACCACAAGCTCCTCTAGAATGATACAACATAATTCATCAGAACTAGAAAGAAGAAGCATATCAACACCATGGTCAACCAGTTCGATAAGTGTAATAGGGATTTCAACCTTAACGAAGATATTTTAGAACTTTTTTTTTGTTCCTTTCAAAATAAAAAAACAAAACTGATCCGTACCTCACTCTCACTATCGTTGGTGAACTTGAAATTAAAGAGTTCTTTTCCATGTAGATTAAAAGCTCTCATATAATTCTCATCTGTAACAACAAATACAACAGGAACCTTTGTAACATTCTGGAATTCTACACTGAAAAAAATTAATTGACAAAGAAAAAAAAACAAACAAAAACTTCTTCTCCTCGTTTTAGTTTACATAAAAAAATACTTGGCAAGGCTTCTCAAGAAGGACCAATATGAAGGATCATAAAAAAGTATAAAAAAAAAGAAGTGTTATTCATGTGGGTAATTGCGAAACAAAAATTGTTCAGTCATAAAAAAAATTAATCACGTACATGTTAAATGCAAGCAAAACAACACGCTCTTTAATGTTATAACCTGTACCCAATTCTATACATTTGAATGTATTCTGAATATACTCTACTTTGACAACCTTATAAACTGGATTACCAGTGAAGGACATGGCTACAAATTAAGTCAAAAAAAAAAGCCCACAAGGCATGAACTCGAAAAAAAAACTTTCTCTTGCCGTCCATTAAGTCAAACAAGAAATGTGGAATAGCGCTCAAAACTATCTGTACAATGGTTCTAAGAGAATTCGGCCTGTGATTACGTACCAAAGTAGCTACCATCCGAGCACCATTCAAATTGGTAAATCTGTTTATTATGGTAAACCTCAGAAGTCCACATGGTATTATTGTCAAGGTCTATTAAAGAAACAGAAGCGTTATTAATAGTGTTCACAATAACAGCGACATGATGTTGATTCCCTGGTCTGAAAGCCTAAAACTCATAAATAAGGATAAAGACGCACAAAGTAAAAAAAGCCAAAAGTGTCAAAAAAACGAGCTGAGAACAAAAAGTAGCAATTTTTGGTATACTCGCTTAGATGATTATCAAGAAAAGCCCCTTTGGTAAAGAACAAAGTAGGTGTTGTAAAAACAACTAATTTAACGTACACAAAGTGCTGGTTTGTCTTCACCAGTATCAAAATGTACAAAACATTGTAAAGGTAAATTACGTTTCTGCTCATTACTAAACGGATCCTCAATCTTTATTCGTTTCGTAACTGTCACTGTTTTATCCCCTTCGTCATCATCACTATCTCTCTTACGTTTATTCCCAGACGCTGCGTCACTACGATAATTAATGACAAAGAAACTGTGCCAAAAGTAAAAAAATCGTAGACGAAAATGTCCATGTTTTTTAGCTGCACTTCAAATGATTTAAATTCTGTTACTCTCATCATGAGAATACGGGTTTTTATAAGTCTTATAGTTTACCATGGAGGTAAAAGAGAGCGTAAGAGTGCAAGTCACTCGAACAACAGTGCTTGGAGGGAGGTTTTTTGAATGAAATAATAAAAGGGTCTCGTTATGCTAATTACGTACGAAGGTTGCTCAGCGAATACAGATTCTAGTGTACGGTTTGGTTTTGATAATTTCATGAGTGTTGGGTGCTTTGTTAAATAAGGTTTGATAATTTCGTTGTAAAGTACTTCACGGTATTCTCGTGATACAGAGAAGCCAGCAAACTGAGGATGATCTCTATGAAAAACTTTTGAGCTGACTTTGAAGTAATTTAGCTCTAATTACGGTACCCAACTGATGGCATAGATGCCGCTTCTAAGTACGTGGCTTCAAAATGCGTTATAGCATCAGAATCGTTTGTTTTTTGTTTTTTTTGAAATTCTTTGGCGCGTTTTAGTAGCTTCATTGTTGTATTGAATTCTTTGTTATCTATAGCTTCTAATAGCATTTGTTGCCAGAGAAAAAATAAAATATACGTTGAAGAGTCACTGTCGTCATCAAAACTGGCGCTGTATTAGTATATAATAGCTTTTATGATTTATTGTGCCTCTCCATGTATAGTTGAGCATCATTTAGCTTACCACTAGCGAATAACTCGTAAAAATGCCTCTCATCAAAGAATAGATCTCCAGTAGCCTCCTCCAATCTTAAAACTTAGCAAAAAAGGTAATATTCTGTCTAAACATACTTATGAGCTGCGCCATCGTATCCTGACTTCGCTAGGTACGTGTGTACCGCTTCTAGAGTGGCTTTGCGCATGAGTACCGTGAAGATTGAAGTACGCTCGCTTAATTGTCACTTTTTTACGTTTAAACACAACAAGCAACATCTAATGCAGGAAGAAACATGCCCAAAGTGCGGATCTGATGATATTGTTGTAGCTGAAGCTGAGGGCGTTGTTTGTTGTGGAAACTGTGGGTTGACCTTAGAAAACTCGAGGATTAACGATTCTGTTACATTCGATGGTATTTGTTAACAACCGTTGATAACAAAATGGTGCTAAAGTACTCGTTAGGGGGAAGCGAAGTAGTAGGCCAGAATGTATCAAAATATGACGGTACTCTCCAGACGTACCAGTCTTCTACTGGCTATAAACGTAATCTTCGTCCAAATAGAGAGCAACGAATGGTACTAGAATTACTTTTAGTTTTAGAATTAATACAAAACACTCAAAACCAGAAAATAACGCCTCTGACGCGTTCCTCATAGGCTATGACGTATCGGAACGTTGATATCTGTCGGCAAAAGCTTGATTTACCCAAATCTTACGCCACACACGTTAAACATATTTTAACGAAAGTATTTAAAGACGAAAAAACAGGATGGAGTATTGTACGGCCGTTTGTTGAACTTTACAACAGAATGTAGTTTCCACAAAAATTTGCTTTCTCTGAGCGAATTAACCGTTCCTAGGGTAAGCTAGGAAATCTACGCATTGGGGCAGCTTACTATGCTACCTGTAGAGTCCACTCAAAGGCTTGTACACTGATATCTGTAGCTGTATGTTTTGTTTCTTGATTGAACTTTTTTTGTTTATTTTTTTTTTGTTTTCTAGGATAAAATGCAATGTGATATGTTTAAACTAGGCTCTATTTACCAACAAATACGCCGAAAAGCTGGTATGGTTATAAAAGAATCAGATCCACTAGACTACCTGGATTTATTGGCGTCACAAATAGATGTTTGTACGTAATTATCCTTTTTTTTTTTTCCGTTACTGTTGAGTTCAGCCTTCACCTGCGAGTTAGGTGATGTTTATACTGTAGTATAACTTACTGTTTTTTAGCTTCGTCAAAGCAAATGGTTATAAGTGGACTTGCAAATCAGCTGGTAATACTTGCTAAACAGGACAGTCTTTGCACAGGTTTGTATTTTTGAACATGCTGTTTCAATATTCGTTTTTTTGCGGTTTGTTGACTTGGTTTTTTAAACCTAGGTCGCCGTCCAATAGTGATTGCTGGTGCTAGTGTTCAAGTAGCTTGTGCAATAAAAAAAATAAAGCTCACAGACAAAGATAACACTAAAATACTTCGGTACGTTAATATAAACATAATTACAAGAAAAACACTTCGTTGTTTCCATTCTTCAATTAAAAGCAACCTTCTCATTTGTTAAAACACGGCTTTAACTAATTGTTACAGTGCGCTTAAGTGTGCTAAAGGCACTGTTAAATCGAGGTATAAGGAGATCGTTGGTTGCCTTCAGAGTAGATACGAAAGCTTAATGAATGAGCCTATTAGTCTTAAAAGCGTAATAAGTGATGGGGAGTGGATCCTAGATATTTTGGGAGCTTTTAAAATACCTGATAAAGATGGAAACGACAAAGCCCCAAGAAAAAGAAAAAGGCATGTACCCCCAAGAGCTGCTGAATCAATCAAGGAAAACAGTTTTTTTTTCTTTTTTTTTTTTGACTTTGACAAAAATTACGCTTGTAGCGTCTTGTTGGATTTCGTTTTTAGTGTCTGTTTGTTAATAATAATACTCTCTTTAGGGGTCAAACCAATTTAGATACAGTAGTCTCCGCCAGAACGAGAAAGTCCAGAAAAACTTCTTCGACTTCAAAAAAGGATAAACCAGAGTCAAATTCTCCTGAAAACTCGCCTGACAATGGAAATAACTCATCAAATAATATTGAAGATCCAAAAGCGCCCTTGAATGTACTCAAAAATCGACGGCCTCCTAGTATGCGAAAATCCGCAGCAAAAATGGCAAAACGGAAAGAAGCGGTTGCCAGGGCGAAAGTAAGGTTAGGCCTTTTACAAAGCTTGAGATCATCGGGTTCTGGACATGTGTTTGACGATATAAGTAAGAACCCTTACCACAAAGAAGCCTTAGGAGAAGAGGATTTACTCATTGAAAAACTGATACTGAGGGTGAGGAGGGAATTCCTTTTTTTTTTTTTGTTGCCGAAGAAGTGTTCTTTTTTTTTCGATGGTTGAGAAAATTATTAATCAAGTTTTTAGGGCGTTTCTGAGGATAAGATCATTGCAGGGAATTGTAAGGTTCCTGAAGAACCTCTTAGGGTTATAGATCTAGATTCTCCAATCATATCTGAGGCTGATATGCCAGACGAAGAGGTTTCTAAGTATTTACGAACAGAATCTGTAAGTTGGTTATTTGATTTTTTTTTTTTTTACTAAGTTGTACGACCTTACACCTCCCATAGGAGATTAAATTAATGAATCAAATCCGAGAAATGTAAACTAAAAAGAAAAAAAGCTGGCTTGTAAGTTTGTACAACAAGACCAAAGAGCTTTTTGTAACAAAACTGAAAAAAAATATAAATTGTAACATACCATCACATCAGCTCGGTTAAGTCAAGGTCTATTTGTAGATTGAAAATTATTATCCTACAAACTGCTCCACACTGGTACATAAGCAATACAATGAGTGCCGTTGCACATTACTATAAATGTATCGCATGCAAGGAGCCATTTGGCGTAAACAATACAAATCGGAGTGATGAACCGCAAAGTTACACTGTTAAATGCCCTATGTGCCAAGCCAACGTAATTATAAGGCTTGTCCCGCAAGCAATCGCCGGTAAGCGTCGTGACGTACTTAGAAAACGCAAACAACTTATCTCCTTGTCCTTTATCCTTTGTAGAGCGTAAACACAATTGTTAAAACGCCCTCAAACGACTAGGCGGGAAATACACTTCATTGAATTTTTTTGAAACCGTTTCAATAGTGTGACGTTGTATTATTCTTAACAGCTCTCTAATATACTCAATTGTATTCTAGAAACATCATACACTATGCTGCCTACAATAAGAGGTCCTCTTACAAGAGAAGAACTCACAAAAATGACCGTTAAGCTTCTTCGTCAAATATGCCGAGAAAAATCACTTCTGGTCGGTGGAAGGAAAACCCAACTAGTTGACAGGATTATAGTCGCTCAGAGTAAAGAAAAAAACAATAACACAACAAACTCGGAGCAACCACGTGACGAAAAGAGTAAAATGAAGAACGGAGATTCAAAACCAAGTCAATCATCTACACCGCCACAAAACTGCGGTATCCAAAGCAACAAAGCCAATAGATCTTTCGAAGAACCAAAAGAAAAGATGAACGGCGTACATCTCTAAAATCTAGCGCTTTCCTAAGCGTATACGATCACTCTCACAGTTGCCGTTTAAACAAGAGGCAAAATGCGTTGAACTGTGAGGTGAAAATTGTAAAATCTATTAGTAGGCCTTTTTTCTCAACTTCTACTACACCTACCACCCTGTACAATAAATACAATTATCTCATTTTTATCCCGCCATACAGTGAATAAGTGTATACAATTTTTCACGAAGATGAAAACTGGTTATTGTTTTAGAACTCATAAATCCACAATCGACTAAATGGCAAAGTGTTCGCTACCACAAGAGCTTCTAGATAACCTAAAGAGCGTACTAAAGGAAGAATGTACTTTAAAAAGTCAGATAGGAGCCAGTGCGGGGTTACAACACCAAAACTACCTTGTTGAAACTGGCACGTGTTAGGAAACGCTGGAAATATGATTAAACCTGACTCTTTTTCAAAGCATCGGGAAAGCAATTTGTGTTGCGTCAAAGTAGCCAAACTAGTCAGTTTGATACTGCTCAACGAGAAGTTAATGTATTGACACACCTTAATTCTTCTGAAGTGGCGCCAAAGGTATGCTTCTTGCATAAAAACTAGTCAAACATGGTATTTTAGCTTGTTCATCATGATTTCTCTGGAGCTGTGGTACCTCAAAAATGGATGCTGCTAGAGTACATAACGGGTAACCAAAAAAACTATCTCTGTTTTTGTTAATGATGCATTACAGGAAGTCCTTTGGATATGGTAGCGATGGCAAAGCCAGAAGTTGTAACTGCAGCTGCAGAAGCTCTGAAAAAGGTACACAGATTTGAATGAAAAGCTTGCTCAACCACTTAAGATTCATGGTACGAGTCCTGGAGACTTGGAAGAAGTAGATAAGCCTCAAGAGACACTACTGTCATCTGATAACATACAAAAAGCTTTTCTTGGAGATTGTAGCGGTCACGATCCAGCTGTTCATAAAACACTCAGAGATCTTTATGCAAAATCAAAAGAGGTACTACGAAGACCACAGTTGACACTTAAGAAGCTATAGGTATTTGAGCCTCTTGCCAAACAGTTCTGGGCACTCCCAAGAACCTCGTTGATTCATAATGATGCACATGCCGCAAATTTATTGGTATCTGGTGATGGTTCAAATACAAATGCTGTGTTTGTTGATTGGGAAGGTACACATGTCTTGAACGAATTGATGTTTCAATGTTATTTTGTACTAATGCAACTTAGGCGCTGGTAAAGGCTGTGTTTATGATGACTTGGGTACATTTATTGCAGCCAATCCATTGCTTTCAGCAGATGCTGAAGCATTGTTTTTGAAGGTAATTGTTCTTGTTAGTAAAGTTGTTGACTTATTCTATAGACGTATGGCATAGACACTCAAGATGCGTCTATAGTATCAATGATTCGTTGCTTTAAAGTGAGAAAGTATGCAAAGATGATAGCTTTTTTTGTTATGGCTGTATCATCAATGGGTGATGGTCCAATGAAGGATAAACTAGTTAAAGGCATACCTTTCTTTTGTACAAAGATGGGAGCAGAGCTTGATGTACTTTCGGGACAATAACATTGTATCAACAAGACAGTGGTTACTATCTCCACTAGTAATAAACTATTGTTCTCGAGTTACACTAAGTGACAATAGAGATTAATATCGTTGTTTTAGGTTTTCGACAGTCTCTTGAAATAATATTGACAAGCAAGACTGTGCGGCATAATAAAACTGTACTTCTGAGGTTGGCTTAATATTCTGATTGCGTTATCTTAAGTACAGCTCCCCGAAATCTAGTAAGAGAAGTGGCTGGAGTCTTTTTGTCTGTTGCTGTAATAACATTACAGTGTCTAGTCACTCAAAGCAACAATACTTAATTTAACCTTTAGAAGTTTCACGTTGTGTGAGCTTTGGCAACTTGAAAAAATAAAAACAAAACTTGAACGCCTACTACTTTTTTTTTTTTTGGCTGGTCGTTGGGATCAGAGAAACGTCTCTTGTAGGGACGTCTTTTCCCAGTTGGCGCCTGGGAATACATTGCGTATTTCCGTTGCTTTTGGCAAGCGGCTATGGCTTTCCGAAGGGTAGCGTCCGCATAGTCTATGATGGGGTTTACATATTAAACTTACTACTGAACCTCAGTCTTTTCCCGCCGACCTGTCTAGCCTTTCTAGGGTCTATAGGCTGATTGCTGAAAAAAAGTTAAACAGTTAACGGAAATTGTAGTTGAAATACTTACTGATTAATTTTTCTTTTTCTATTTTGTTTTTCTATTGAAAAGTTAATATAACCGCACTATACAAGTATCAACACGAATTGTAGTGGGGGTATCCTAGGTTTATAGAGTGCTCTCGATTTTCGCGTTGGTAGAGCTAATTTTAAAACGTCAACTACAAGTAGGCAACAACATCCTGGCCACTCTCGTCGTGATGTTTTTTTGATTCGTTCCGTACTTGTCTGTCTTTTGTGTTCGTTCTTTTTACTACTCTCTATAAACTATCCATGAGTTAAACAAGCTCATTGAGATAAAAAAACGTACTTTTTAAATAAAGAGAAGCTTGGAAAGGGTTTGAGGCAGAATTGTTGGCGTAGAATTGCCATCTTTCGCGTTTGAAGATTGCTTTGATGCCATTGGCGTACGTTGGAGGTTTTGAGTGTATTTAGGTTTTACATTGCAAAAACTACTCATTATCGACCAAAAACTGTTACAATACATTCCTGAGTCCACACAATATGCGTCAAATCCCATTAGATATACTGCAGTAAATTAAATTGTGAATTATTTTCAAGTGTTTATGAGAATTATCAATCAAAAAAGGAAAGTGACCAACTATCTTTACCAAAAACGTGTTTTGAAGAAAATAGTGAACTGCTATATTAACCTTCTCAGGCCGTCTCAGACTGTTTGTAACGATGTACGCTTACAGCAAAACTCCTGCAGTGTCGCGCAATTAAAGACTGGAAACGGTTTTGAGATAACACGTGACAAGTGTTCGTGGGAAGCTGTACACCAAGTTTTTATTCAATCGGGCAGTTTTTCACTTTTTCTGTAATCTACTCTATCGCCAGCGATGATACTCCGTACTTACTAGTACCACTGAATACCAGTAAAAAACCAATTCTTCTATAACTTTAAACCGTGTGATACGGTCGTGCAAACAGTTGAGTATAAACTACCACCAGAAACAACTTTCTACGTATTTTTAAACTTGTTGAGTACAATGACATAACTTTGTTAGCGATGAACACGAGTTTTGTGTATGTTACCACGCTGAAAAAATTGTTTTATGAAACACGTGATAAAACTATTTTAGTTTTTGTCAAATTACTTTTTACCTTACCATACATACATTCTATTATCTCTAACCGCCTAAATGATAGCTATAATTCTAGGAGTTAATGTATATGTTTATAGTTATTAGTACGGAGTTGTTATCGCCAGAGTAGATTACAGAAAAAGTGAAAAACTGCCCGATTGAATAAAAACTTGATGTACAGCTTCCCACGAACACTTGTCACGTGTTATCTCAAAACCGTTTCCAGTCTTTATTTGCACGACACTGTAGGACTTTCGGTGTAACCGTATATGTTTACAAACACCCCTGAGACCGCCTGAGAAGGTTAATACAGCAGTTCACTATTTTCTTCAAAACACGTTTTAGGTAGAGATAGTTGGTCACTTTCCTTTTTTGATTGATAATTTTCATAAACACTCGAATATAATTCACAATTTAATTTACTCGCAGTATATCTAATGGGATTTGACGCATATTGTGTGGACTCAGGAATGTATTGTAACAGTTTTTGGTCGATAATGAGCAGTTTTTGCAATGTAAAACCTAAATACACTCAAAAACAATTACAGCATACCCCAATGGCATCTAAACAATCTTCAAACGTGAAAAAGAAATGGCGAAATCACCAAGCAAAAGAAACACAACAACAATTGGTGAGGGACCCAGAGATGGGAATGGGCCGAAGATCGAGGGACTTTCCGTTGGCTTTGGGTACTACAAACTCTTATTGGATTGTTATTAACTTTTACATAGTAGTCCTAGCGAACCGCTTCGACGTGCTCACCAGAAGATGGCTAATCCAAGCAAGTACATGTCCCCTCGCTGTACGTTTAACTTGTAAACGACAATCACATGTTAACGTTTTATAATAGCTCGAACTACACAAAAATCGAGGGCACTCGATAACCTCAGGATACCGTCAAAACAAAGTATGTCTTGATACTTGCACATGTGTGGTTATATTAACTTTTCAATAGAAAAACAAAGCCGAAAAAGAAAAATAAATCAGTAAGTATTTCAACTACAATTTTCGGTTAACTGTTTGTTAACTTTTTTTCAGCAATCAGCCTATAGACCCTAGAAAGGCTAGACGGGTCGGCGGAGAAAAGACTGTCGTTCAACTTGGTAAGTTTAATATGTAAACCCCATCATAGACTAATATCGATCCATAGATCACTATATAAGTAAGACTAAGAAGGACACCGATGCGGACGCTACCCTTCGGAAAGCCATAGCCGCTTGCCGAAAGCAAAGGAAAGACGCAATGTATTCCCAGGCGCCAACTGGGAAAAGACGTCCCTACAAGAGACGTTTCTCTGATCCCAACGCAATAAAAAAGTACGTTCCGTATCTTTCCCGGCTTCACATAGAGTGTATCAATACGCTTTTACCGCAGTGGGTTATACTCAAAAGACTTAATTTGTTAACTCTTATTGTAGATTTAAGCTAAGAGCTAAAAAGAGCCAACATCTTCGGCTTAGTCCAGCCGAAGAACTCGAGCTACGCAAAGCTAGAAGGAACCGTCAGCGCCGCTCTCACAAATCTTAGTCCATGGACTTCGATTGGGAATATGCAAACTCCTTGGTTGCTCAAAAATATTTGTTGTAAAGTTAAAAAAAAATTGTGTTTTTATTATTTCGTTCATAGTTTCCTCAAGTAGAATTTCAACTCACAAAATTCAATTCTTTTTTGAGGGTGTAGTACACCTTTGCTATTATGAGGCGCTTATACTGCTAATAAGTGATTACTGTCAGTTTTTAAATTTGATGATTGAAAAGTACTTTTTGAGTATCAAGCAAAACTTCGTGTTGATAATGAAGCCTTTAAAATTGTTTTTATTGCTATCTCACTCGAAATATACTGTTGCAACATCTATAAGTTTCTTATGGGCACTAGAAGGCACCCTTGATACAACAACAGTATGTTCCTCATTGGATAAACCAAAATGTGTATATACAGTTATCTTTACAGTTACACCTTCTGTGAGTATCTGCTTCGAAGGAGAAAACATGCGGATTAACACACGATAAGATCCGTTCATTGCATCTCTAACCTATAAAACAGTGTTCATACAAAAGGTCTCTTGTAAAACAGCACGTTTTTTTTGTTCCAAAGCAGTTTCTTGTTAACACGTACCATGTATTCAACAGGCCCATAACCTTGAGAAAAATCCCTTGACATCAAACCACCGTTTTTAGTTGTATTACAGAACGAATAGCAAGCAGTGTTATCAGGCTAAACCTCGTTAAAAACTTTCCACGCATTTGTAAAATCCGTACCTCCAAAACATAGAGTTCCATATCTACTGCGTCTGTATCCCAGGCACATACAACGCGCAGATCAACATGGAGTTGTTTAGACATCAAAGCGCTTATCTTTGGTATCTTATGTATACGTAGAGCGTCTACTCTTTGTACTATACTACATATATCCATAATGCAAACCGTCTCAACTTGACTATATGTCAAACCAGTTAGCGTTACAAGATCTCCATTGGTTTTGTTCTTACTTAAATCTCTCATCCCAAGAGCCTTCAACGACATCCATTAAATGCTTCAGAGCGTCGACGTTTAATCCTAATGAATGAAAAGCATGTGCTACATCTCTATGCGACTGAGGCTCTTCAGGACGCATCTTTAGTATTCTCTTATATATTTCCAGTGCTGAACGATACTCCTTTTGTTCTTCAAGAACATACGCCATCATTCTAGAACAGAGAAAACTGTTAGGGTATCTACGACTACTCATAAAACCATACCTGAGATACTTTGGTTCATCAATCGATACCTCTGCCATATTGCTTATAATGTGAAGAGCTTCTTAGGTTTTCCACTTGTAAACAATTTACATGCTGTTTCAAAGTACAACATTGGGTTCACTTGTTTACCATGTGCTTCATTGCAAATTATTTTATATTTTTTCAACACATCAGTTCCGACGTTATTCTATTCGTAGATATCAAACAGAGCACTAAATTCGCTTTTTCTTGATTGTACCTTTTTGCTACCAAGAATGAACTGAGAAGAATACCGAGTTTGTGGCCTCTCGACCCTAACAATACAATGGCGCTTCGCAATATTGATTTTCTCAGCGGATATGTATGCAAACGTCTAAAGCGTAGTTTTAAGAAAATAATAAGATACTGGTTATTTTCGTACATTTCTCGAAATGCTTGTTTGATCTTCCTCCGAGAAACTTTGTTGAATCTCGCTCGCTTGTTGATCACCGCCTTCACATGCTTGCATAATTGTAGTCCAGTATTCTAAGTTTACTGTCAAGAACAGGATAATTGTGTTGTGTACCTTGAGATGTGTTTAAAGGATTTTCCGTAGTTTGTTCACTAGTGAACTCCTCTGCAAACAACGGCTGAATTTTCTGGCTGTTTTGAGTTGTGACATGTGTCGTTATTCGAGGATTTGTGCTAGGATAGAATACAGTTTTACGATATTCAATTTTCTTTAACCATGAGTACAATAGTACAATAGGCACGCATAACAGCATACCAAGATATCCATACATAGCAGCTAACATACTGTTAGTATACCCCCGCAGAACTCGTAACGAACAGTATAAGCGTTCCTTCACCATAATGACACCACCAGTAGTAGCGCTAAACGCGGTACATATAGCGCTCCATGCATAGTCGAAAGGTAAGCTAGAACGAACACTTTGGATTACATGTGGTGCGTGGTTCCTTATCATGTTCCTTATCATCAAGCCAATACTTACAATCGCTGCTAGCATTACAAACCATTTCCAGGCTTGAGTGCATGTTATGCAGTTGCTTTTTGGTTTAAACTTTTGGTGTTGTGGCTGTGGCTTGATTTCTAGCGGATAGGCAGCTGCTAGTGCTTTCAAGTCAACAGAATATTCTACACCCAAGCGCTTCAATAAACAACTCTTCCACAAAAGTTAGATAGATATTGCAGAGTGTAGCTTACTTTTCCTACTGCCGAGTCTCCTATGTACGCGACTAATAATCATATTAACCACCTGAACTGGTGATAAAAAAGTTACCTTTGAATATGAAGGACGATTTTTTTGTGTTGTATGCCATCATGTAAGTTTCTTTAGAAATTAGCTGATCAAGACTATCGAGTTTTTATTGTTTTTATTTGTACCTTCATACATGGCTAGTGCTGCTTCATCTAATCCTTGCATTGTTTTAGCGGATGTCCTAAAATGCAGCATATTGTGTGATTCAGCGTATGCTTGAGCTTCTTCTAAAGAGACTACGATATTTTTTTTAAATCAACCTAGGAAAAATATTAATTTAATGCTTACCAAGCGAAAAAATACTCTATGTCTATCATGTTGTACCTTGTTTCCCAGCAATATTTTTACTGTATCTCCAGTACATTTTGTTTTTATTTCATTCTCCCACATACTGACATTTTTGAACGATTCTCGATTTGTTAAGTCATAAACAATCAAGAACTACAAGCGTCAAGTTAGAAATAGAGTTTATCGTTCTAATACACTTACAGTTGTAACGTTGCGATAGTAAGAAGTTGTTATCGTCCTAAATCTTTCTTGTCCAGCCTTTAGAAGGAAGTTAGCAAACCTCACGTGCGCAGTGGTTAGAACATAATATTCGTACTGTATCCCACATTTGAAACTTTGCTCTGTTACCGTTACCCAGATCACAGCTAGATATTTGAAAATCTACTCCAATAGTGGATATAAAACAATCCGTAAAGCTACTACCACCTGTACGCTTAACAGAAGACTTTGGTCCTTGAATGAATGAGAAAAAGTAAGAACAAAACGAGAAACTTACTAGCTTGCTTTTTTGGACGTTTTTGCTTTTGTTTCAGTCCTCTTTGAGAACCACTCTCTTTCTTTCCACTTAGGCCCACACAAGAAAGGAGGTTTGTTGACGCCTTTGCAATATTCCTAATAGCACCAAAACGACGACGAACTGATGACGCCTGTGAGAGATGTGTACTACCTCGAGATATGTTGCTGTCTACTTGAGATATATTTTTGCTGATATCATTTATCATTTCTCTTTGGTTTTGAAGACTATCAAGCACGCTACTTCCCAATTCCTCTGTTTCGATTGCAATTCTTTGAGCATCCTGTAGTAACCTTGAGGAATCAGCTGCTTTATCTTGATGAAACAGAAGAGCTTTCCTTTTTGCAGATTTGCTGTATCTTGATGACTTTGGCTTTGGTTGTTCTTTTGCTTTTGCTGGTTGTTTCATTTTGGCTGGTTTGATTGGTTTGCTCCTTGTTGGTTTTGGAAGTCTCTTTATATCGTTTTTGAACACGACCAATTCGTCTTCTTTATCTTTGAGTGCTACTGCTTCTCTTTTGCTGTAATTGATGGTATTTAAATAAAAGTTCTTCGTTGGTTCCATTTTTTCCTGTGTTGTAGTATCGCTTACAGAGAGTTGATGTGGCTTGATCATTTGTGTTTGTTCGTTATATTGAGTGCTAGAATTAAACGCGTGATTGTAATCAGATAATTCAGGAGAAGATAGGAAGTCGTCATTTACTTTGAAGTGAAGCATGTGGTCATGTTGCGATCCTTGAAGACCCCACCTAAACAAACTTATGAGAAAATATTGAACTTAGTCTTCAGCGAGTACCACGTCTTTCTTCGCTCCCATAGTGCCATCACTCGATTCATTTTTTCATGATGCTTGTTTTCCTTTGATTGTGCTCTGATTGCTGATATTTTAAGAAACTCTCTTCGAATATCTTTCAGCGCAAATGGAGGTTCAATGTCATATTTCAAAAACTAGTAAGAATTGTAAGCGACCGGACTTAGTGTTTGTCATGTACCTGATCAAGCGTGTCAAGTACCAGCAAAGAAGTTCCTTCTGTCACCAAGGTGAACTCTTTGCCTATGTCAATAAGTTGTTCTTCAAGCGTAGAATCAGTTTCAGCGTCCAAGGTCAGCACTTCAATTTTGCGCTGGTTCAATATTAGTGTATTGTATAAAAATAGCACCGTACTTGTGCCCAAAATCTGGCCACCAGCATGTCTGTATGACTTTTTCCTTGGTTCTTTGATGCTTTTAGAGTAATATCTATAGATTTAGTGATGGCTCTTGACGCAAAAAAGCCAAAATGAAGCGTTATAGTAATATTTTTTTCTGGTATGTGATGAAGTTTTCCACTGATATTTAATACAGAAGTAACTGGGACAGGTGCGCTAGGAAACACCTATTCTTAAAGTGAGAGATTTTTAAATATGTAGAGATCATACTTCGTGTATGTATTCTTCAGGGTATGTAATGTCGATTAGCCCAAATGTCGGTTGAGTAATTGCTTGAAAAGCGCTTTGAATGTCTAAAAAGTTCTGGCTACAGTTGAAATTTCCTCCTCCACTCTTACGTCCCCATAGCCTAACAAAGGTAAGAATCAATCTAATCCTAAGCGCTTACTTTAACTTCATGTGGTTTGCCATGGACGAGCACGTGAAAAAGTACACAGGTACTAAAAATACAGTCAATTGCAACAGTAGTAAAAATTGATTTTAACCTTTAAATTCTGGTAGTTCAGGCGATCCAACTGTATCAAAGCCATCCGTGAATGCTAAAAAATAGCTGTAATCAGTTTGAGAAGAGCACTTAGAAGGTGCTTTTATGTGACTCAGGTCGCTTCCTACATGTATGTGAGGTGTTGTAAACTCAGTTCATTATGTACCTCCATCATACCATAACGAAGATAAATATGTACATAACTTCTCAACGTCACACAAAGAGAAAGTCTTGGGCTTTTGGCACGAAAATGAAAAGCAGAACAAATGGATCAACACATCTTTAGTTCCGTACACACGCAATAATTTGGATAGAATTTGTTTTAGACATTTTATGGAACGTGTGCAATCTCGGTGGCTGTAAGACCTGAAAGTGTGTTAAAGTTACCTTATATGCTTGGATATTAGTCAATACGTACGTGTCCCAATAAATACCAATCAAGGATGGTAGTGTTGATGTTGTCACGCTTGGAATTTGAACAGGTTGCTTAATAGCAAAGTAAGAGCCTAAACGCGTTAATATCGGTAGGATGAATGCCTTAAAGAAAACGCTTACCTCTTGCACTGGTTTCACTAAGCACGTTTCCTGTAATTGCTGGTATTTCAATATGAACGTTCTCGTTCAACTTTATGTTTCGTTTACTTGATTCAAAAATCCACCCATTTGGTTTGCTGTGCGTTCTGGAATCTTTACTGAGTGCGCCCGTACTCTTCAAGATGGGCTTAGTAGCTCCGTCTCCATCTGCAACATGAATCTTGGAAACTTATTAAAAAAGAACTACGGAAGTGAATACCTTTAAACTACACTTTTTTATAGTGGACGCTGCAATGTTAAACAAGCTCTTGTAGGTATAGCATGAACCAGATACTACCAAATCTTTTGTATAGTGCACTCGAACAGTCCTACTACCCTTTGAAGGTATAGGATAAATCCTTGCTTTGAATATATTTCCAGCCTGGAAATCACGTGTCAGCCCACGTGTCAAGCGAAAAAAAAGAGAATAAGCGTAGGAGAAGGCGTACAACTTGTTCAACAATTGCTGGTCCTTTCGACTGCTTCCTGACCTCTCCTTCGAATGCAATCCTGAGTGGACGTTAGTTTGCTTGGTTTTTCGTCAGATTTTATTTGAAAAAAGGTTTGTAGCTTTAGAAATACGCAACTAGCGCTCTGATGCGTAATTAAGCGTACCTTGCTTTTACTTTAGGGCATACAACGCCTGGTACCATTTTTCCGTTAATGTCGACAGCATAACCGCAAATACTTGCGCCTTGGCGTTTATTTAGATTATAAATGCGATTGATCGTATTTTCCGCACCTTCAGGAAGAGGAAACACTAGTTCGCCTTCAACGTCACCGTCTGTACTCTTATTCGCCCAAACCATTGTAAGAATAGTTTCTAGAGGACTATAAGCTCTTTATCAACTTACATCGTACCAACCTGACAAGAAACCTCGAATGTTAACATCTATGTCTATAAGCTCTGCAAGTAGCTGTTTTTTTGTTGTTTTATTGACCAATTGCACTGATGACATTATGTACAAAAGTGTACTCTAGAACAACTTATTTCTTTGAAAACATTGATCACCAAGTTGGTAAAAAAGACTACGACTGAACCGGTTCACAAAGCTATTGACTACTTACGTGAAAACAGCAAAAGCTTTAAAGTAGGCAGAATGTCAAAGCTTGCCGACGCTGTTATATGTTCTATTGATACACTGTACATGATATGTGGTGTTTGTGACAGTTTTAAAACAATACTGAGTTTATCAAGTACAAATACAACTATTTCACTTACAATACGAAACTACAACACATCTATGCTTCTTTTAAAACAAAGATGGCCAATTCTTCATTGGGGTCCCAAATGTCGTTGGCCAGTTGACGTATTGACCAGCTCTTCGTGGCAAGATGTGTTTTATTTTGCATCATATATTGAGTATCAAGAACACGTGCGCAGCATTTATCTCTGTTTTTGTTTGTTGATGTTTTCACAGGCACCTCTTACAATTAAGTGGCCGTTCTATACATCATTTTTAGATATTAGGACGGGCTTAAAATACTCGGGTAAGGTAGAACTTATACCTTTCTACTGGCGGCTTGAAGCTAAGGTTTTAAGCTACACTGTACATATAAGTAGAATGATGCTAGTATCAGAAGATGGTAGGAATTTGTGGTCGCATTGGGTTAGCTTCTCTAGCTACAGGAGTCACCTGATCACCAAGGATATCGTTGTCGTTGCAACTACCGAAAAGATAGCAGGGGTTGACACCAGAACAGGAGAGGTAAAATGGGAAGCAAATATTAGCCTTAAGAAACCTCGAATAGCTTGCACAAAGAACCTTGTGTTTTACATTGATAATGAAGCTTCAGGTTGGTTATTGTCCAGTCGTTCATTATTTTGCTTGAGTTTATATGAAGGTACACAAACTATAAGAAATGAAGTACGACTAACATCACTTCAAAAGGAAAAATTTTATGGAAAAAAAATGTGATTTCACGTGTTCCAAAAGATGGAAGATTAGAAATTCGCGCCAGTGAGAATCTTGTAGCTATTCAAAGAGTGAGTCCGCTTCAATCAAAAGGTGGTGTACTATCCATAACGGAAAACGCTTCAATCTACGACATAAGTTCATTTAAGTTTATTGGAGAAGTGTCCCATAGTTGTAATGATTTCGAGTGTTGGAATGATAAAGTTATTATCACATCAGATAAAGATCTTTATTGTTACACACTTACAGGAACCGCATTGAGTCTAACGTGGAAAGTGCAAGTTTCTACACGGTTTGCAGATAGCCTTCTATTATTTGGAGATGGAACATTACTCACCTACACTTGCTCTAATAATTGGACTGACGGTGTTGAGTTGTCTTTGGTTGAGAGCGATGGCACTAAGAAATGGTCATATTGTGTTGATACAGATGGTGATATGAACTCTAGGAGTCTTCGCAAGATAGATATTGATATTCGTTCTTATCATGGTATATCCGTAGTCGCTAGAGACCAGCATTCCACATGTGTAGAGGTGGTGACTTGGAAAGGTAAACAACTTTTTAGCAGTTGAAGGTTCTTTAATGTACCATTCATTACAATAAATGCTACAGCTAGTTACAAACATGGCTACATCAAATAAAGGACCACTATCAATTAAGTGATACGCCCCTGTACGATATTACTTGTATGAGTATGCAATCGGTTTTTGTTGAAACTGCAGTCAACTTTGCCAAGCGCAATGTACACGATAGAACATGAGCTTGAACTCAAATCTTCCAGTTCTATAAGGGTACCTCGCTTGAAAAAAGAACCAGGTAGAAAAGGAGGGTAAACAACTAATCTGGACTTTTTGGCAGACGTAACTTAACACCAACCCTTGTACTTAAGTCAAGTTGGTACGCGCTCTAACGTTTGCATCTCAGCGTAAATTGTATACCAGCTGACGTCCTTTAGCAAAGTGTATCAGAGCTACAAGTGTAGCTGAATGCTTCGGCTTAGTCAACCCAAATTAATAAGAATTGGCCCGTATCCACAAACCTCAACGTAATGGTATTGTAGGTATACCCTACGATCAAGGTACGTGAAACATGTTAAAAAAATTGTCGTTGGACGAGGTACTTTTGTTTACAGCTTATGGTAGCGTACTCACAAGAAGAATACTTCAAAATTGACCAAATTAAACTGGAAACTGTAATATGGTCGAATTGCACGTGATTGTGGTCAAAGGCGTTCTGATAGCGGCAAACTAGTTTTATTAAAGCTCCCTACAAGGCATGGCAAAACTAATATTAGCGCTACTATTGATATTCCTGGTGGCACCTGTCCACACGGGACAAATAAAATACGTCGTATCTTTGATGCTTGAAAACAGGTCTTTTGATCACTACCTTGGTATGAATCACGTGCTTTTATCCAAAACTTGATATTTTACAATTGTTTAGGACATTTGGCAAAAGTCAATCCAGAGATTAACGGTCTACATGGTAACGAGACGTACGGTTCATAAAAAAACTTGTTAGAGTCTTCTTTTTGTTTAACAACTTTTTTTATAGTTGTGTTATTGACCCAGCAGACCCTTCAAAAGGTTCGTACAAAGTATCTTTTGACGCCCCAGATGTATGAAGAGCTTTCTAAACTGTTATTTCCTATTTAACTCGATATTTTAGGTAATGGCATTTGACCCAAGCCACGGAGTTGGTACGAATATTAGTTTTTCATTTCCTAATTTTCTAAATTGTAACGTTTTGTTGGAGAACTTGAGACCTCGCTAACGTTCACACAAAATAGAGCCTGTCACCATTCAAGTTTTCGGATCTATGACACCTGTCTCACCAGCGCCTATGAATGGATTTGTTAAAGATTCTCCAGGTACTGCACGAGTTTTTGTGGATTTTTTTCTGTCAAAAAATGAAGGTGAGCGCTATTTACTAAAAGTAATCAAGCGCCTAAAAAGGATATCATGCGCTGTCTCAACATGTCCATGACTGCTTCGTTATCAGCAATCGCTACAGAGTTTGCGCTATTCGATCACTGGCACGTGATATTTTCCCACGTACATTAATTCTGTTCTTACATAGTCTCTAGGTATGCTAGCGTTCCAGGACCTACTCAGCCAAACAGAATGTTCTACCAAACTGGCACATCTTACGGTACAGCCCTTTTTCTTAATATTCGCTTTTCTGATTGTTTTTTCGTACAGGAGCGACGGCTGATCTACCTGTATCTATGATTGAAGGTTACCCACAGCGAACCATCTTTGATGACATTTACGAATCAGATAAAACGTTCAATATTTATTACGGTGACGTACCAGCAAGTCTAGAACTCTCAAGAGTCAGAGACGTACGATATTTTTCATACTCTGTCGAGATTATCTAAGTTGGTTTTTTTTGTAGTATCCTCTCCACATTCTCGAATACGGCGACTTTTTGACAGCAGCAAAAGAAGGAAAACTACCAAACTTTTCATACATTGAACCGCGATACTATACTTTCTTTGGTGCTAACGAAAACGATCAACATCCACCAAACTCTATTATTCAAGGTGAATTTCTCATCAAGCAAGTATATGAAGCAGTTAGAAACTCTCCACAATGGAATGAGACTCTATTGGTACGCGTACAGTTAGTTTTTTGAAAGTTGTTTTTTGACTTTTCATTTTTAGCTTATTACGTACGATGAACATGGTGGTTTGTATGATCACGTGTCAACTCCTCTTAAAGATGTACCAAACCCAGATGGTAAAATAGGTAAAGATGGATTCACATTTGAGCGTCTTGGTGTTCGTGTACCAACAGTAGCTGTCAGCCCATTGATTAAAAAGGTAAGACATTTTCTTAAAAGCGAAAGGTTTTGTTTTAACTCCATGTAGGGCACAATCGTTCATGAGCCTGCTGTAAATCACTATGATCATACATCCATGATCGCCACAGTGAGAAAGATTCTTGACTTGAAACAACCAGCCTTGACAAAAAGAGAAGCTTGGGCTGCCACTTTTGAACATTTGTGGGAGGACAATGAGCCTCGTACTGATTGTTTCACTTCTGTTCCTCTCCGTGAGAATGAAGAAGAGAGCTATGCTAAGTTCGAGGAGACTGAAAGGATGCCTTTTGTCTCATCCTCACTTGAGCAAGTTGCTGAAGGACCAAAAGACTTGACCCCTATTAACGGACTTCAAATGGAAATGGCCAAAATAGCTTGGAGTTTAACTGGAGGAGATACCGATTTGACGAAACTCAAGACTGCTCATGATGGCGTAAGTACTGACAAAGAATCTTAAATCTGTCAACTGAATTACTAACTAACGTATTAAGGCTGTCTACGTTAGAAGCCAGATGAAAAGATGGTTTGATAGCAAGACTGGTGAAGGCCCTCAATAAATAAATAAAATCATGACTGATTGAAACCAAAAATTAACGTTCTGTACTTTACTGTTAAGTTTCAAATGTGATTGTCTGTGATGTACTGTAAAGATTGGTGAGAGTGAAAGAGGTTAGTATAAAGAGAAAACTCAAAGATTAATAGTGAGATACACGAAAGCGACGTTCTTGGCGCTTGTACATAAAATGACAGTTTGGAATAAGTGCTCAACTCATAATATTGCCACAAGGAGAATAACCGCCAAACGCGTTAGTACAATAAAAGTAAGACAGGTTGCGGTAAGTTAAAACATCACGTGTTCGGTGATGACCCTATAACGTACAAAATAACTGTTTCTATGCCTTGTTAATTCGTATCAAGCAAGGTGAAGCAAGGCAAAAATACAAGAGAAATTGCGCAGTTTTTGATTATTTTACAATAAACCACATTTATTGTACATTTGGTTACAGGTTTATCGACAAAGTAATTTTGTTTTCATCAGTCATCTTGACCATTCATAGCGGATTCCTCAGAGCTTCTATTAATATTTGTAGGACGTCTTGGCATACGCGATACATATGAAGATGTCTTTGAGGGACTGGCGCTTGAAGCTTCCTCAACAACAACTTTAATGCCAGGATTGACAGTGTCTTGTAGAGATAACTTTCTGCTAGAACCTTCTCTTCTTACTTGTTTCTTACGCTTGTTTATCTGTTCACGCCTTGCCAAAACTAATCAAAACTTATTAATTTATTTACAAGCACAAAGCAAAATGTCACGTGCCTTTTTTCATTTTAGTCTCGCCTTGAGAAATACGACGAATAAGGGAATCGTTGTGTGCTATGAAAGATGTTAACTTAAATTAAAAAAAAAAGTTTTTTCTTACCTTGCAGGCTATTAACTGTCTCTTTCACAGCTGAAAGTTCCTTTAGTAATTGCGCCTTTTCATCTATTTATAATTAATATCGAGGTATTTAATGTTATTACACAAGTACCTGTGAGAGCGTCATTGTTTTCTTGAAGTTCAATAAATTGAGCTACAAAAGCCTTTGATTCCCTATCCCTTGAATCTCTGGAGGTCATCTCAGCGTCTTGCTCTAAAGCATCTTCTTCTATAGGCTTTTGTGCCCAAAGAAACCTACGAGGAGAAACACCATCACTAGGTCTCACAAGTGGCATCGAGCAACTAAGCATTTCTCGGTCAGTTGGTTCTTCTCCGCTTGATCCATCAATATCATCAATTAAGCCTTTCTTTTCCTTCTTCTTTATACGCAGCACATATGCCGGAATGAATTGTGCTGCTAAACAATAGTTTAGACATTAAAGGGGTAAACGGTTTTTGGTGTTTTTTTGAAACACGTGATTTTCACGTGCCTGTGCCAACTATTAATTCATCTTTCCAAAATTTACTTATTGTAGTTGATTTTCTTTGTTTTTTATTTTTTGGTGTTAGTTTACCAGATCCAATATTCTTATTTGACTTTGTGCGTTTAATATTATTTTCAGGAATAACTGGAAGGCCATCATTGCCAACAACGGCATAGTGACTTTGATAATTATCCTACAAACACAAAATTAAAAATAAAACCCACACGGAGATGACTTGCCTTTAAACTTGTTGTAGCTAGCGAAATACTCGCGTCCTTCGGATTTTCTGTGGCCTACACAATGCATTAAATAGTTATGATTCTATTTAAATTGTAGACATACTGGGTATGGTCTACCAGGAGCCACATAACACAGTATAATTGTTTTTTCTGTAGTTTTTGCATATTGTGTTACGTATGAAATATTGCTACAATGTGTCAACAACAAAGTTTAGCGTATTGCGTATACGTACGATGAGAAATAGTATCCTTCGCCATACCTAATTATTGTGTGTTACGAAGATCACGTGTACAAAAGAAAAATGGTACCATCCAAGTGCTGTTTTCATATTACTTAAATTCTCTTGGAATATCAATTTAAGCGCTTCCTCTTCTATACCATGAGCCATCAAGTACACAGGCTATATAAAAATTCCATTAGTGTATTAAAAGCTATTTTCATAGTATAACATATGGGCACAACGAAGGATTATTTGTTTCTTTTTTTTTTTTTTTTTCACGTGCAACTTGTGGTTTTTTCTTGTTCCATTTGTATTGATCTTTTAATGCGTTGAAGCATCGCAAAACTTTTCTCTGTGCGTTGTTATACTTTTTACCAGACGCATCTTTCCGTGTCGAATTATTGGTACCTAACCTGCAATAACAATATCAGATGACCTCGAAAACTAAAAAACAGCTCAAAATTAAACAACTTACTCGTCTTTTTCAAGTTTATACGCCAAGTCAGATGTATATTGCTCAAACTGACTAGTAACCCACGCATTATGAGCCTTAATGAATATTTAATATAGTGACCAAACGTTAATATAAGAAAGTGTCATGACGTGCCATAATTGCTTCTGTAATTTCAAAACCATCCGACTCTTGTAGTTTAAAAAAGTAATCTTTGAGCCTCTTCAGTTCTCTTACAGCCACTGGGTCGTTCTTATTCATTAAATTCAGCGTTCTTGTAGCACTCCGTGAGCGCTTAGAAGAATGTCGCGATCCTTGCCTGAACCCTTGAAGACCATCCATCTCGCGCCAATCAAAATGCCATTGCCATGTCATCGCAAAATCTAATCTAAAGTTCGGTATCCAAGGATGTCGCCCATTCTTAACTCCTACGGAAAAGAATTAAGTACGCAGTTTATGATAACATAACGCTAGTATTGAGGTACCTTCCTTGGTGTTCTTGTATTCACTATAGTACTTGTCAATGTGTGATTTTACTTCATTCGGTTTACTCCATAGTGACGAAGGTACATCACAAACTAAACCAAGCTACATTGTATGACATTCAAAGTACAGGTACATGTACATGTTTCGTACTTGTAAATCAGGAGATATCTTACATGCTGTTCTATCCTTGTAGAAGTCAATACTGAAGTTTGTTTTTGATTTAATCTGTCAACCGACGTACGAACTGTTTTCCTGTTATCTTGGTGTAGTAGATCTCCCACATGAACGATAAAATGGATCCTGTCCTCAATGCAGTTTCAGCATAGTCATGACCAAACTACAAATGTCACGTGGTATTAATGAATGCTTAGTACCATATTACAAGCCCATCCAGTTAATTGTTTGTAATTATTTGTTGAGCACTTCTTTTGTGGTAATTCTTTCATCCACTGTTTAGGTGGTTGAGTGGAATGTAATAGTATATTAATAGCGCTTGATTTATTAGGTATATTCATAAGAGCAACCTAGACAGAAGACAGTTTAGAAACTTGTTATCAAGTTTTTTTTGAATATTTCTCGAGTACCATAAGTGGTGTCAATCCTGCATTATTCGTTTTATTTACATCTATCCCTTGATTTATCAATATTCTTAGCACGTGGCAATCAGGGTTTTCAAGGCTCACTAAAATAAGATCTTTAAACACAAACACAATTGAATAAAAAATTGTGTTGTACCTGCGTGATGCAGTGGTGTATTTCCTTTCTTATCAGTACTATTAACATCGATGCCACATTGATATAATGAATTTATTGTTCGCTTGATACCTTTACGATCAATACCTAATTTCAAAGTCACGTGAGAATCACGTTTTTTTCAAGTTTTTTCAAAATAACAAGAAGAGTTGAAAGAGGTTGGTCTAATACCATTATTTGTTCGCCAAACTAATGTCCAATCTGCTCCGTATTTGAGCAACATTTTTGCTGCTTTTATTCTGTTCATAGAAGCTATAGAAAAAATGTTTGCACTAATAAAAGCACAAGATATATGACGTTACCTGCATGGAAAAACGGTGTACGCTCTTTAGAGTCCTTTAAATCAACACGTGCTTTCAATTTAATAAGCTCTTCCAAACTCTGTAGCTTATTCGCAATAACTGGCACAAGAGCTTAGCGATTGTACAACAGAAATTGTGTTGGTTTTACCTGCAACATGAAGTGCACTATATCCTTGACTGTCTCGTGTATCTACACCAGATCCTAGGTGTACCAACGCTCTTAAACAAGGTACACGTTCCTCTTCAGCTAATAATTGATTTCAATACGCCATAAGGAAGTTGTTTTCTTCGAGGTAAAATCCTCTAACCTGCTACATGTATTGGTGTCCTTCCTTTACCATTTTTTACGTCTAACTCAGCGCCCAAGTCTATCAAAATTGATACATTCTCAACGCTACCGCTTTTTGCTTAATAAAACGTATATTTAGCTCGTGACTAATGCTAGCTAAAATACGCAAAACAACATAAAAAAAGTAACATTTCAAAAAAAATTCAAATATAATTTCTGTTTGTACCTGCAAGGTGTAATGGCGTATTATATGCGTTTCCTTGAGCGTTTATAGAAGCACCATGCATTGTCAATACACGAAATAAATCTGGTGGCGTCTTAGGATGCATTGAAGCAAGATGTAATGCTGTAATCTAAGGAGAGAATAAAAAGCTAAAAATAATAAACTTACGGCATGAAGCCGTAAAAAAAAAAGAAAAAAACAATCCCCCGTCGTGAAAACTTTAAATCACGTGTGGACATGTACAAAAAAAAAAGATAAAATAACCTCTTACGCCTATTTGCTCGTCTTTGTAGTTTAAATCGATCCGTGATTCTCTTATAAGCGCACGAAGTTCTGTGACATCTACTCCTTTTTCTGACGCTAATGCTTGTAGAAATAAGCGGCTATAAGGCGCCAAAAAGAGTTAGTTAACGAAGTTTAGTCAAACAAAACAACAAAAAAAAAAAAGAGAGAGGTGGTGTAAGATGCAGCTAATGTTGTCATAACCGCCAATACTATAATGAAAAAAAGATAGCACTTTAAAGCTCAAAGGAGAACTTCTTTATATTCTCCCATACTGGCCAAAAAAAAAAGCCAACTGCAGTAGGAATAATAGGGTTGATGATATGTTGTATCTTTTCTTTACTGGTTTTTGTCAAACAGAAAACCTCTTCGTGTAGTTTTGTAAATAAATTTTTTTTTGAAACTTTTTTTTTTAACCGTACTATATTCGCTCTTCTACCTTCAACTCCTCCGTCTGCTCTTCGCTAGTCTCACTAGAGAACTTTATACTCTCATGGGATTTCGAAGAGCGATCTTGCTGTACATTTACGCGTTTTGCTACCCTGTGTATTGTATTACCCATCAGGCTTGTATATCCCTTGTTTTTGAAAAAAAAAATAAACCAAAAACCAATGAGAGATGCTTGATAACTAAAAATGACGTTCCCAATCACGATTTTATTGACTCTTGTTGACACTATTTTCTTTAATACTATGTACATACGCCAATGCGAACCAGTACGCGACGGTTGGGACACGTGATGCAAAAAAAACTGTGCTTTAGGAAAACTTGCCCGCAGTTTTGGTAGTAAAAAACACAATAACGTTTAAACTCACTACTATGATACACGTGACTCCAAAGAACAACTTCTGTCACATTTTAACTCATTACAGGTTTTGATAACTAGCGCTAGCCCGATAAACAAAAGTTACTGCACACCATGGCTGAGGTTCCATCAAAGGGAATGGATCGCTCACTGCTAACACAAATGCTAGTGCCAGCTAAAGGTCGCCACGCTCATAGGTGGTGTACCACAAATAGTTTCTTTGTGGAGCTATTACTTTAGTAGTCGTAATTGTTAGTAATGCACAGCTTTCCGTATTGGTTTAAGTTAATCAGATTTATTCATTTCTTCATGTTCTTTTAGTTCTTTTGACAAATCCCTAAATAGGTTCTTTCCTTTCGTTTCACGTGTCCAACCGATAGGGTTAGCATGTTTAGCGCTTTCTCTTTCTTCAATGAGTTTATAGTATCGTTTAACGAATCTATAATTGCCAATCGGGAAGCCATGCCTTACCAAGTATCTAAGCAATGGAAAAAATGCACAATCAGCAATCGACATTTTCTCACCACCAAGGAAAGTCGTTTTCTCAAGATAGACATTCCATAGATTCTCCATTTCGTGCTCAATAGCCTTCCTAGCCTTTATGACTTCAGGGATATGTGGTAGATAACAAGCTTTCTTCTCAAACAGGTACTCAAGCGGATCAATAAGCATTCCGAAAGAATCGCTTTCTGCTTGACGCATGTACACAATTGCTGCTTCTCTAGGATCGCTTGGAACCAAGGAAACAGTCTTGTATTGCTGTTCAAGGTACAATAGGATGGCTTGAGACTCGTACATGACCAGAGGATCGCCTTTTTCGGGCGTCTAAAAAAAAAAAGGTTAAAAACGGTTTTTACGCTTTTATCTAACATTTGTGTCATCTATCATTGTTGGTGTTTTTCCTCGTGGATTGATAGCGTAGAAGCGAGGTATTCTCGTTTGTTTTATTGGTTTTGACATAACTTTCAAACGAATAGCTTTATACCTATCGTATTAGTCAATACATATGTTAAAACCGCGTATGGGGTAATTTTAAACGGGTCTTACTCTAGTTTTTTCTCATGAAGCGCCATCATTACGCGCATTGAAGGAGTAGAACCATTAGCCCAATACAAGGTTATTCCTACATGGTGTTATTTATACTTCATGCTTGAACACAACTTCAGCTTTTAATTACCTTGTGGTTTATGGCTAAGGTCAAGATGTGGAAATGGGCCAGTCCGTGCTTCGGCCATAGTGTTTCAACGTTAAAAAACAGCCAAACAGTTAAATGAACGCAGTTATGAGAATTTTTCCGTAAATGTCACAAAACACCATGTGTACGCAGTTTGCATACCTTACTATGTAGCACATACTCTAGCGATCACCTACAACATTTTAACAATTAGAACGGTTGCATCAGGAATGACTCAGGCACATGTTCAGTGAACTATTGCGAGTAGTTGTAGCAGCCAACTTAACGCGCTTCCCAACTCACTATTCGCAACAGTGTAATATGTTTCAGGTGCTCAAGTATAATTCGCGGTCATACAGCCGTTATTCACGGCGACCAAGAACACAGCGGCGGTTTAGATCTAAAGTAATATCTAAAAACACTGTTATTAAACGATCACGCTTTGGTGCTACCGCTTTAGCGTTTTTAACGGCTTCTGCTGGATTATTTCTCTCAGTACATAATTTTCCTCTGTTTCGCGTCTATTACGATTCCAATCATCGGTAGGGAGTATTCGTCACCTTGGTTGGGTTTCCAATTGGATCTCGGTTCATATTTCCTTATTTCGCAAAAGTACGCCTCAAACTTACTTCTAGTACCTTGCCGTACCAATGAAAGTACTATTAGCTTGGTTTTTATTCAAAACCTAAAAAGAAAGCAACGCTGCCATTTGGTAGAAGTGAGGAGTTGTCACATTTAGAGAAATTACTCAAACGTACTCCTAATAATGTTTACATACTTGATGGCGAAGAAGAAATTACAGAATTTGCAAGACATATTTCAGATAAAGCAGATAGATCACTTTATATCGTACGTGTCTGCAACACGTGGATTTTATTCTTAAAATCACAATAATATATATGTTCTTTAACCTCTTGTGTTGCTTCTTATTGAACACACAACCCGTCATGAGCATTTATGAGCTTGTTTTTGTAGTATAAAAACAATGACGCTTGTTACAGTTTTTTTCTAATTTTGTTTTTCTAGTGCTTCAGACGCTCAGTGAACGTCAATGCAGCAGTATGTGGTATTTATTACAATAAGCATCCTTTTGTAAAAATAATTGATTGAGGTTGGTACTAGGTATTCAGGTTGAGCGAAAATGTATGGCTCCCAATGGGTATGTTTTTTTTTTTTGAAAAAATCAAACTTGTCAACTCTTCGAACAATATTATTTGATTAAAGGATTGTAGGTGTTATTGGTGAAGTGACAGCCGCATACTTTAAACTGATACAAATACTCCTAAATACTCTATGTTCGAATAATGGTATGTGATATTGGCGAAAAGTCTCAGACTTTTTTTTTAATTCTAAATACAAAGCAGGACAGAGATATGCTACTACGTTTAACTTTTTTGAGGTACACGCTTTTTTATTGTTACTGTTCACTTACCTGATATGTTATCAAGCTCTTTGAGTATATATTACGTGGTGTAAAAATGATGAAGGTGGGACCTGGAGAGTATCCCCTCGTTGTTATTGATCAAGTACTCATTTTTTTTTCACCTTTTTAAAAGTATCTTTCTTTGTTTTCTGACGTTTATCTTAATTGCATTAAATTGTTTTGTTGATATGTTACCAATTGTGTTACTGATATTAAGTTATTTGAAGCTTGATACTTTGATTACAAGACATGAAGGAGCAGAAGAGAAAATAACAAAGGATGTGTATCTTTCATTTTTACATACTGTTTCACGATGGGCTGTAAATATTTGCTGTGATTTACACCTTTGTCATGTCATAATGGTTGCATCGAAAGAGTATAATGCAGAATCAATAGTTAAGCGTACGCCAAGAGGTTTTTCAATGTCACCTAAAAATATCAAAGCACTCCCTGTTTTCTTCTGTTTTTGTTGTTAATAGTTTTAATTATTGTATAGATCTTCCAGGCTTGGTAATTATTTGAGAATGTAATATTTATTACACCCTAACTATGTTAATTAGGAACGTCACTCAAAAATACTCAGACTTGAACCATTATCAAGGTCTAGACAAAATTCTCTCGTGACTAAACCTTCTAACTTTTTTGAAGTGATAAGAAAGTAGATTTTCTTCGTTTGAGCTTGAAGCATGACAGACGCACTGAAGTATTAGAATATTATGAGCGTGAGATATTAGCGTTTTCTAAAACAGAAGAAGATCTTCGTTGGGTAGTTGACTCTGTAAATGAAGCAAATGAGAAAGGTACCTTCACGGTTCGTTTTGTCTTTTTCTTTTCTGACAAATCACGTCTTGTAGATGCACTAATCACTGTTGTAAAGTCACTAAGAGAACTTCACTTTCACCCTGGCATTATAAAGCTATAAAATAGACATGAGAGTATTACGTAAAATGTACAATAACTTATTTCAAATAAGAAAAAAAATATTACTTCGAAAACCAGACTGTTAACTTGACATGACTTGACAATGGTTTCTCCTTTTTTGTACTTGTGGGAAGAAATACGCTTCTTTTTGACAATTTAGGAAAGAAATGGCATTGTCTTACCAATACTATTCTTGTGAGTACCTTCAAACTTTCTTTTAGCTTGACTAGGTAGTCTAGATTCTGCGCACTCAGGTAAAGAAACAAGCACCTGGTACAGTGTTGATTATGGTCAAATTTTTGTGTGAGAACCACGCTAGTTTACAAAAAAAACCTGTGCAAACGCGTACCTTTTAACGAAAGACAACTTTTTGTAGTGGTCAGGTAATGGTGATGCAGTTCGGAGCTGCGGTTTTCATATTTTAGTCTTCACCTAGCTTGTTATTCCCTTGATACAATTAAAATGGACAAGAACATTTTGCTCGCTCATTTGGCGAAGGTGCTTTAACAAAAAAACCAAAACGGTGTTGTATTTTCGTGCACTTTTTATCGCATTATTATGATTTGAGCACGTGCTTTCAAAACTATCTTTGAACTGTAAAAAGACGCCTAGAACCTTGCTTGCGTGGAGTTCATTATTACCTAGCGCCATATCTTTTGTGTACTATTCTTTTGGCTCCTTACACGAACCTCACCAGTTTCTATGGCGTAGCGGTACAAGTAAATACGATCACATTTATTATTTGTCAGACTCGCTTTCAAAACCATTTTACCGGGTACACCAAACCATGCGCACCTTATCATACCTAATACTCGCTTCCTTGTTTACCGTAGTATATCTACAAACCATTCAAAGAGTCCTTATTCACGCATCTCAGAGCTACCGTCACCCCAGCAACTATTTCATTGGCACCAGTAAATCACCTAGGAACGGCAGAAGCTTAACGCTAGAAACAATCCATAAAAACGTTGTGTTTTATGAAATACCGCTAGCACAACAGGGATACTACGCGTATTCAATCGAAGCGAACACAGATTATTGTATGGACAGCAGTTCAGGTGTTGGAAATGGGTTGAATCTCAAGTTGTGGAAGTGCGATTTCCGAAACCCTAATCAAATGTTTCTAAAGCAGCATGTTAATGAACCCAGTTTTGGGTACATTTACAGGTTAAGAAGTATTAAAGGATCCTATTATGTCGATAAAGGTAATGGTATCAGTAACGCTCAGAATGTACACATGTGGGCTGGAAGTTTTGATACTGCTGGTAATACAAACCAAGAGTTTTTTATAAATGTTCTCCCTAACAAATAAACAATATTCCAATTCAAAATGTGTACAATACACTTCGTTTTGTCAACTTAAACAAATGTAAAGAATACAATTACTTGTTCTTGATTAGCGTTCAGGTTAATGTTCCTTAAGAGAACTACTCTTTCCGCTTTTGGGAAAAGTACAGTCGTAGTTTAAAGTCAACAATATTGTTGCAATAAAACAAAATAAGTCATTTCAAAAAAAACTTGTGAGACCTCCCTGGCTTAAGTGCCTCTGTTTGTATGAACTACCGTAACACATACAAACACTGTTCAGGTACTACCCTACAACTAGTCAATTCGAACCTCGCACAAAGTAATTTGATAGTCCTTGATAGTCAGCACGTGATACAGAAAGTCGAAATTTTTTTACTGTTCCCAATAAAACTACAACAACAATGCCGAGCGCGGGGATGATGGTTACGTTATATAAATGGCTTCCAAAGGTAAACGATAAAACCTGGGCTATTGTCATCCTCATACTGAATATCTTTCTCCCTGGTACATCCACAACGCTTGTAACAACGAATAACTAATAAAATTAAGGTATTGGGACGTTAATAGCGGGATGTATGTTTGACCACACTAAAAGTATTCTTGTTGGCATCGTTCAGTTCTTTACTGCCTTTCTACTTATTGGCTGGCTATGGTCTGTAATTTGGGGAGTATTAATTGTCAAGCAGAGCAAGTACGTAAAGTTTTCTCAACCTCATATCTTTTTGCCATAATTTTTCAAAAATCACGTGTTTAGTCATTTCAACGCGCAGTAGTGCGTACAGTATACTTCTAACACTGGGATTTTTTTGTAGCTCTCACTTTTCATTGTAATATGGAAACTCCGAAATATGGCGTTTGCGTGTTGTCTACCAACCAAATAAATTCACAAAGGATCTTTTTGTTGGTACTGTAAAAAGCGAAGAATGAGAAGAATAGTATCCTGAAAATGTTGATAATTTTCCTTCTTCGGTTGTTAGGTGTGAATCCATTCCGAAAATAGGCTTCCCACCATTATTTGATAGTCTCATGTTCTCTTTGAAGCGAAACCGAGTGGTTGGTGACCGTAGGTATTTCTTACATAATTCCGATCCATTCTTTTTTGCTATGTCTTTTTCTGGGCTTTTATTTACGACTGTACAGTGCCTACAGCGCAGTTGATGTCCCTTGTGCCACGTATTGGTTGGTTACCAATCATGCTAGATAGGCACCGGGCAGTAGGGTTCGCTTTGTGAGGCGATAAGCTCTTCTTGGAAGGTTATTTTATTTTGTACTCACAGGATAGATATGTGAGTTTTTTTCGTTAAGTCTCCGCTAGTCACAAATGCAAAAAACGAAACGAAAACGTTAAAACACCTCGAATTCTAACCACTATGAGAATAAGTATTGTAGTTTTTTTGTTCATCGTACTAGTACTAGCGAATCATTCGTGTTTGGGACAGAAGAGGTTTGAAGATGCATATAGAGCCGCTAAAAACATGAATGAAACCTCTCACGTGCGCAAAAAACAAAATTCGGAATACAGTACCATGGTATTCGTTGTTTTTTTTTAATTTTTGATATAAAGGTTTGTGGGAATAGAGAAATAAAGTGTAATAGCAACGATGAAATAACAGAAATGTACTGAACTAATTACGACATTTTTATGAAATCGCAGCCTTATTAATTCATACTAGAACGTTGAGATGGCAGTATCCAGAAATGACACTTGAAAGCGACGCATTCGATCACTTGACTAATACTCTAGAAATTCTGTACGCTTTTTTTTTTTTTGATTCACCAATGAATAACTTCTCTTGTATCTCTCTTATATATTTTAGGGAAATACACAGCGAATCAAGAGCAAGTTGGTCGTTTGAATTGAATGTTGGAAAACTAACAAACCTCAGAGAAATGTACACCAGTTTTTTGAACTAAGATCTTTAACGTTTATATTGCAGTTTTATCCAAGGAAGCAAAAGAGCTGCAGTTCTTAATTCAGATATTTGCTCTTTAACAAAGCTCACAGAATTGTACGTTGTATACTAATGTATCAGGTATCTAAAATCTTGTAGGTCTTTAAATTCTATTATAACAGGAAGTATACCTGACTGCATTGGAGACATGGTGAATTTGGAAAAAATGTAAAACTATTTCGACAAGAACTTCTGTAAACTGACTTTTCGCCAAGCATTTTGAGGGAAAACGACCCTGGCGTAGCGCCTAATACTCTCGTAGGATCTATACCTACTTCACTTCTTAGATTAAAGAAATTAAAATATATGTACGACAATCATCGTAAAACTATCATGTGACTGTTTTTTTCAGTTCAATCGCAGGAAAAGGAGTTACCGGATCTCTTCCTGCAGACTTTTTTAGTGAACTGACAGAATTGGAACACCTTGAAATCGCTACAACGTCTCTTGAAGGCAATCTTCCAAACATACCACTAACCTCTAAGATAACAACCTTGTGAGTATTTAAAGCACTTTAGTTTGCTAATGTTACCTTTCTTAGCCAAATATCCAATACCAAAGATTTAACAGGAACATTTCCTAGTTCATTGTACGATAATGGTCTAACTCGTTTGTGCGTTTTTCTCATCTCAATACTTGCAACAATAGAACGAATACGCACTAACATCTTTCTTATTATAGGGCACTCTCTGCGGACTCGGATTTCGGGAAAACGTTTGACATAGCGCGACTTGCAGAACCGAATTGGATTGACTTGAAAATATTGTAGGTCTTTTTTAGTGCTTTAAAATACTAACTGTTGACCTTTCAGAATTCTCCGGCAATTTGATTTTAGAACTATCCCTGCTGAGATAGAAATGCTGGTAAATTTAACTCAATTGTACGCATTTGGTTGCGAGAGGCCTTGAAACAACACCTGAAATAGGCAAATTTTTTTTGATTTACGCTAAAATTAGGACTATGAATTCTTGTGAAGTAAGTGAACCACTTCCAGACTTTCTTGGTAGTCTACCCATCACACACTTGTAAGTGTCTATTTTTGCATCTAGAATAATTCCATGACTAAACGTGTTTAGGAATCTGGCAGACAATTTTATAAATGGCACAGTACCTCCATGGGTGTTTAAAATCAATGAAGTGTATGCTCTTCCTTCTTTATTCGTAGTTTCTGTATAACCAGTGTAACCCTTTTTTTTTCAGGTACCTCAACGACAATATGCTTACAGGATCGCTTCCTCAACTAGATGAGACGAACACGACACTGGAAGAAATGTATAACAACAACTCAAACTTATTTTTTTATTTACTTTTTCATCAGTGACTTGAGTGACAACATGTTAAGTGGAGAGCTTCCATGGGTACTAGGTGATTATCTAAAAGTGTACACAACCAATGATGATTTTATTTTTGGTTTTAATCTTAACTATAGGCATCTTCATAACAACAACTTCAACAGCGGCCTCGAAAAAATATTTAGCTACAAGCACGCTGGTTTTTTGTAAGTAAAAAGTGAACTTTATGACCACGCAATGCAAGTGACTAACTTCTTTGTAAGAAACCTTGGTCAGAACAACTTCAGTGGACCTCTGCCAGACATTAAAACTAATAAAAGATTTAACAGAATGTACGCAGGCGTAAAGTGTTAAAAATTAACTTCTTCAGAGAGGTTCACAAAAACAAACTCACTGGACGGATTCCTGCCTCCTTCCTTGAGTTGAATGTAAACGTCTTGCGCTTGTCAGATAACGAGTTCACAGGAGAACTTCCTAAGATATCCAACCCCCAATTCCGTGAACTGTACGCAGACTAGCTAAAATCACGTGTTCTTAAAGAAATATTCCTCTTTTTTTCTTAAAAGCTTACTTTTCCCCGCAGGTTCCTTGAGAATAACATGTTAGTTGGGCAATTGCCGAGCTACCTCCAAAATATCACTAAAGTGTATGTCATACGAAATACTAAGAAAAGATCTAATATCAATACTAGAAGAGTCGAAAACAATAAGTTCTGGTGCCCAGAAGTACAGTTTGTTAATTTTCCTGATTGGTACGCTATCTCCTCAAGGCCTTTAAGCTCTGACTATGAATACATCTAGTACTTTTATTGATGGCAATTACTTTTGTGACAAAGAAGGCAATACATGTCCTACACTTTCAGTATCTGGCTGCAGCTGTTTGCCTCTTCCTATTGTTGTTCCTGGAGACTTCGAACCGACTCAAGACGTTGTGTTCACCGAAAGAACTATTATTGAAGGCGACTTTACTCTAAATACAACAGCAACAATAAAATTACAAGACGATGACAACTCCACAATCACAGTCAATGGTACGCTGTGAAACTATTAAAAAAAAAAACTAAACAAACAAAATCAAAGGTTGTGTTTTCAATAATGGTTCGATTGCGGTTGAAGTGAGATATCCTCCGCCATCTGGTACTAAAAACATCTTGTCGACACAATGCTACGTTGGTGATACAAATGTTGTATTTTCCGATTCTTCAGGTTGTGTTGGAGGTGACACTCAAAGAACAAATATTGGGTTAGACAAAATTGTTTTGATACTTTTTCGTAAACTGACGTTGAGTGCATAGCCTTTCAGTCTCTTTCACGGATTTATGTGATATAGAAAAAGGATTTTTTGAAGAAAACATACTCATGTTAGCTGTTGTAGGCGTTGGAGTGCTAGTACTCGTAAGAACAAGTTTTTTTTAACTTTGTCTTCATCGTTGTATTAATGATTAATGTTTTAGGTTACGCTAATTATTGGTACTCTTTCGCTTCCCTCTGTGCGAGGATTTTTAATACCATGGCGAGTGAGCACACGTGATGTCAAGCCAGTACAACAGTAACACTTTTTTCAAAAAATATAAATTAATATTAAATAAACCATTGTATCTATTGCTCAATAAGTCATTTACAGCTTATTCTATGACACCAGTAAGGCATACATTTGAGAAAAAACTCTTTAATAATAACAAAGCAAAGCCAAAACACGAAAAGAAATAAATGAGCAATATCAAAAAAAAGCATAAAAATAAATCAAATTTCCTTAAAAAAAATCCATACCATTGACACGATAATTGCGTCATTGTTAAGATATCTCATGGATTATGATGCCATATTGTATATTTCGAGTGTAATTCTGTCTCAGTATCCATCAAAACGTGGTAAAGAAAACCTTTATAAAAATCGGTTTTATTATTTTGGTGTTTTTTATGACATTCGCTAGCATGACATATGACACCTTCTCTTCCTTACATTCATCTCCATCCCGTATTTAAAATACTTTGTAGTAACCAGTCTACCATTAGGACTATATTGTTCGAAAACACCTTCTCTCTTACCATCAGAAAAAAACGATCTTTTTTTTAAAACACCCGTATCCCATTTCTTAACAAACTCTCCTTCGGCTTTACCATTAATAAAAAACCCTTCTTCTTTAACATGTCTCGTCATGTGCCAAGCAGTAAAAGCGCCAACACGCTTACCATCATTAAAATCGCATACAACGCGTTTATTTCCGTTCCGAAACCATTCTTGATAAGGGCCGTGTTTATAACCGTGAAGGAAACTGAACTTTTTTTTTAAAATTCCGTTAGAATACCATACCATGCATTGTCCGTGTTTCCTTCCATTCATATAGCCACATTGTACTTTTAAGAATCCTTCTGGTGACCAGTACTTCCATTTTCCGTGTTTTTGAAATAAATAATTGAATCGTGAAGTCACTGCTGTGTGGACGCATAAAAGAGGCCATTGCTTGTACGACGCAGAGTGTACATCATATATCATGAGTTGTATCTCCAATGGGAGCTGAAGTAACCTTGAAAAAAAAGAAAGAGTCACGCAGTGTTTGTAAACAAGAACTTCGTAAAAAAAAATATCACGTGTAGGTCACGGGATCATCTTCATTTAGTAAGAGTTGTAAGTTTTGACCGAATACTACAAAAAAAAAAAAAGTTCTTTCGCGAAATGACACGTTATTTTTATTCGCAAACCACGTGTCTGAACTTTATCTGTTTTGTTTAATTCTAAACGCATGATAAAGATAAGAATGTGGTTAAAGGGTACCACTAGCGCGCATCAAAAGGGGATTAAGTCAAAAAAAGAAAAGTTCCTTTCGTTTTTTTTTTGTAATGACGCAATACTTGTTTCATACTCAACAAGCGTTGCTGGTACACGGAAAAGAATAAATATATCACGTACAAGCATTCTGTTGTAGTAGGTATTTCGGCAATATGCCTCTCCTTTATTGGTTTTGATGGCGTGGTACTATCAGGATAGAACTGACCTGTTATCTGTGTGCATATAAAATTACCGAAATATTCTATTGCCTTTGAAGCCATTGTCATTATTTGCGTTTTTATCTTTTAAATGGCCGTTGAAATATGAAAAAAAGGATAAGTTCCCCAAATTATCGCCTTGGTAAAGTTGAACAAAGGGATGCTCGCAAACTGCAAACTTAAAGTTAAAAGGTTGCCTTAATCCCAGAAGCACCCATTCTGCCCGTACTACCGTAAATACCTTGCACCTGTGTTCGTAATGGCTAGTAATGTATTACGAACGCGAGTATTACGGTTATACAGGCAAACTATGAAGGACGCAAAGAAACTGCCAGGTAGGGCTAGCGTTCACTACACAGATTGGGTTAGACACGTAACGTCATAGTTTTAAGTAAATTAAGCTCAATAATTTGACACAGGACTTTAAACAAAACGCAGATATTGACCAACCATCTAAAATTGTACTGTGCATAAAATCAGCCAAAGATCAGGTCCTTTACGTGAAGAGCAAGGTAACTGCAATAATCAACTGTCATATTGCTCATACGCGCTAGTTTGGTGTAGTGGATACGTCACAGCCAACGTACTTCTCCTCTCAAGCTACCTTCCCTGCGCAAGACATTAAAGAAGGCATGCCAGAAGGAGAGCGCGATTTGGACCCAGATGAAGACAATCTAGGCTATTAACGGAAAAACTAATCGCCTGGAGGATTAAGTACATCTCGAAACTGCTCAAAACGTGTATAACCAAGTACTACATAAGCTACACCTCGTGGGACGCTATAAAAACAAAAAAGCGTACATAAAGTCAAAATCACTTGAAACGTATCCGTAAACTCTAATAATCCGTGAAATACATCCACTGGTATTCTTAGCTCCGTAATACATTGAAATAAAGGAACAAAAAAGGCGCTGTGTATATTTCTGCAACCCTTTTTTTTTATTTACAACAAAGCCACTTAATACACCGCCTACGCGCGTAGATACCACCAGCGATCTTTTATAAAAAGCACGTGGTTTTTTGCACACTTTTTTTTTTTAACCGCTACTGGCCATCATTGTTTTTTGTTAGCTTGTTTTTACAAAGTCCAGACCTTGGCGCATTCCAGGAGTCGATAGATAGTTAAAAAGGCAATCTTCGTGAATAAACCCAACCCTAAAGTTCCTTGCGTTATCTACAACTTCATACACTGCTTGTGATAGTCGGGCACTAGCGCAAGAAAGACAAACTCCTCCTGCGGTGTGATGTGGTTGTTTTGATGTACAAAGCTTCTTTGTCATTGTGTTTCTAGTATCGATAGCTTCTTTCCTCGATCGTTTCCTCGACATTTTTAATAAATGTGGATACTCCGTTGACCGGATCATTGCTCGAATGCACTTGCACCTCAGACAATATGGAAATGTCGAAAGTGTTGGCAATGGCCAATGGTGGACATGACGATTTAAGTATTGGATTAACGAATGGAGACTGGGATTGAGTCTGCCAAATTCAATGAAATTAAAATTATCTGTCTAGTTTGCTTGTTAACTGTAACAACATGAGTTTCCAAGGCCTTTCAATAGAGCAAGCGATTACATACTATCGTAACAACAACAATGAAGAACTAAGTAAAATCTTAAAAGAACAACCAGAACAATTCTTAAAACAACTGGAAAGACTTGTAAACAACGAAAACACGTGTTTTCACAAAAAACTCGACGAACTCCTAAAACAATGCGCGGATACTGCCGCTAAGGCAAAAAAAGTACTAGCGCCACACTCTCCGAACCATACGGAGCCAAAAGGCTCACAACAAAAAAGGTACTGTTGAAACAACATAAAATTGCAACACATGATAATTTTAACCTTTTTTTGAATCGCATTTTATTTCTTACACCTCAAAGTTGTACGATTTATTTTTAGCCACCAGCAAAGTGTGCATTGTATTTGTTACTGCAGGCTCTTCTTAAACTAATGAAAAGTTATAGACAGTCAACGAAGAACAATATTGTTGATTTTCCTCCAGAAATTCTGTCAATTATTGTTCATCATACAAACTCAAACGATAGATTTGCTATCGCTCAATCATGTTCTTCAATGTCTCATATTATTCACGACATCACTGGATACGAAGAAGTTTATATCCACAATGTTGAAGATTTGTATAAGATAAGCCAATACAAGGGCGTGTTAAGAAACACTTTTATTACGCTGAGAAAGTTGAGTGTTGTTGACAATTACTTTTCCTTGCTATCGGGGTGTCGATACCTTGATGTTGGGAACTACAAAGTATGTGATTCTGATGTTCAACAGCTTTCAGGCGTTCATACTATTAACTTGAGTGGTACCGAAGTCACAGATGTGGGTATTGAAGCACTGAAAGGTGTTCATACCATTAACTTGAATGGTACCGAAGTCACATATGTGGGTATTGCAGCACTACAAGGGGTTCATACCATTTACCTCAACAGTTGCTCAAATATATTCGATGAAGGAATTATTGCGCTCAGAGGTGTTCATACAATTAACCTTAATCGCACTTCAGTCACAGATGAAGGTATCAAGGCTCTTGCTGGCGTTCATACCATTCACCTATGCGAAACCGAGGTTACAGATGAAGGTATCAAGGCTCTTGCTGGCGTCCATACAATTCATCTTAGCTTAACGTCGGTAAAAGATCTCGAAGCACTGCAAGGTGTTCACACCCTTCACCTTAACTATTGTATAGCAATATCTGACAAAGGAATCATTGACTTACAGGGTGTTCATACAATTTATCTTGGCGGTACTTCAATCACAGACGTAGGAATCAAGGCATTGAGAGGCGTTCATACTATTTACCCAAGCATTAGGGTAACAGATGAAGGCATTAAGGCGCTTCAAGGTGTTTATGCTATTGATCTTAGTGCTAATACGTACATATCAGATCAAGGGATTAGCGCATTAGCAGGTGTCCATACAATTAACCTGAATGCCACTGATGTCACAGATGTGGGTCTTGAAGCACTGAAAGGTGTTCATACCATTCACCTTAATGCCACAACAGTGACAGACAAAGGTATAACCGCATTACAAGGAGTCAAAAACATTTCCCTTAGTCACACTTCAGTGACAGATGAAGGCATCAAAGCACTTGCTGGTGTACATACTATAGACCTTGAACATACCGAAGTAACAAATGAAGGCATCAAAGCGCTAAAGGGTGTTCATTCAATAAGCATTAAAAATTGTTCAATAGTGACGGATGTCAAAGCACTTGCTGGTGTTCACACCATTGACCTTTCTTTTGCTGGTATTGCAGATGACAGTCTTAAAGCGCTCGCAGGCGTTCACGCAATTTCCCTTTGTGGATGTAAAAGCATAACAGATGACGGAATCAAAGCGCTAAGAGGTGTTCATACAATTAATCTTAATTTCACTTCAGCCACAGATGAAGGTGTCAAGGCTCTTGCTGGAGTTCATACTATTCGCCTATGCGAAACTGGGGTTACAGATTTAAGTCTCAAGTCACTAACAGATGTTCATACCATTGATCTCTCCCACACTTTAGTGACAGATGAGGGTATTAAACTGTTAACAGTTGTACATTCCATTAATGTTGCATACACTGGTATCACAAATGAAGGTGTCAGAGCTCTAACACATGTACATACACTTGGGATACGTAATTGCGTACATGTAACAGATGAAGGTGCGAAAGTACTTAAAGGTGTTAAATTTATTGACATTTATGGTACATCCTGTACACCTAGTATCTTCAAAGAGCTCTATGCTGTTACTTTTGTTTCAGATAGTGAATTCATAGATAATTACTTCAAGGAGGAATACCTGTTTTACCTCGAACCACCAGAGAAGGGATATCACTCTCAGAGCGCTAATTATCCAATGTCACAAGACAGGATTCACTTTAATAATGATGATTTGTAAGCATTAAGATTTACAACTAGTTACCAAATGATCCAATAAACACTACCCTCAATAAATAGTTATGTACTCCCACCTACCGAGTTAAAAAATGTGAAACCAACAGACTGATCAATACAAGCTATCAAACAGGTACGTCTACTTTCGGTAAACCTTGATACCTGCTCAAGGTTTACCTAGACGACTCAAGGGCACTGGCGCTCGCATGGGCTTCGCGTGTAGGTTGAATAAAAGAATCTTGTATTCACACGAACAAAAAAGAGTTACGTACTGCCCCCTTATTCTACTCGGCACTACCTTAATTGATTTTTCGCTTCTATCGCCTCTACTACGCTTATTTTCGAAATAGTACATGTTATCACTATAGTAATCGAACGTGTAAGACGGTCCAAGGTGACTAAAAACGTCTCAAAGATTCTTCGAAATCCGGTAGTTAACAATCAACAATTTCATAGTTTTTTCCGGAGAAACTGTCGCAAAAGCGATGCTGCCCGTACAAAAACGGCCCGCCAATGATCGCTTTTCTCTTTTTCTAAGCAGGTTGTTACTGGTACGATAATCTGATTTGTCAAATTCCGTAGTCGAACAAAAATAGCCCTACATTTTCTTTGACTTTAAGTCACCACATACAACAGTCTAAAGAAACGTTTCAACTGACGTACCATACTGAACTGTGCTCATAAGCGCCGATAGTTATATCAGAGGATATGGAGGACATTATTTCTCAAGAGCAGGAGAAGGGAGAAACGTTGGTGCTCTACATATAAAATTAACTCAAACCGCCTTTAGACAGCCTGAAATACTTGATTCAGAGCATTTCATAGTATTTACAGGCTCCGCAACTAATATTAGAATAAAAAGTACCGCAATCCAGTCGTTTTCAGCCTGTGTAGGTCACAGTCAACTACGTGATCTCTTACACTTCTCTGGAGGTACGTTTAAAGAATTCATCGAATAAAACTAACTCTAAAAGACAACAAACACCTGTACTTCATTAGGAATATTAGCTTTAGCAACAGGAGGTTGAGCAAAGTTAATTTACAAACAAAAAAGGTGATCATGATCAAACACTTAAATTGAAACTTCCTATTAACTCCTACAGGTCACTGATATTCCAACTCCTATACGCCATATTGTCGCAATTACTGCAAAACACGGGTTTATAGGTGTGGCTAGTCATACCAATTTTATTGTTCTTAGAGAGCATGACATGAAGTATGCTTTATTATTATTTCTTGTTTTTCTAAAGGCTGAGAGTGGATTACCAACTGTTCTTTTAGGATAGTGTTCAATACAAAAGAAATACAATCTACATGTGAATCAATAGGTGGTATTAAATTGCATATGTCTGGTGTGGATACAGATACACCTCGACTTTTCTTGTTTCTTTCTTGTAATGGTCGCTTCATCCACTGTACATTTTTTTTCTTTTATGAGCTACAACCTATCTTTATACTTTCATTCTAATTTTCTTGGTAGTGTTTGAAATAAAGAATGGTGTTAATGGAATAAATGTTATAACGATGGACAAGATAAGGGTTGGAAAGAGCACCAATAATATTACTTTCGGTACTGACAAGTACGCTTCGTTTATGGTAAGAGTTTTTAGAATAAAAGAAAAAAAACAGCTTTAATCATCACGTGTGTTACGACTGAAGTGATACATAGATGGCTTCATGTGATAACATGAAGGCTAATAAAATGTGGCTTTATGAAGACCCAGTGGGAACATGGGAAACGATAAAAACCGATATGTTTAAAGACATTGTAACGGAGTATTATCGGCGTGATAGTATGATGGGATCATGGATTCCAGGCACACCTTACTGCAGTATTGGGTATACACTGTTTCTTCATTGCAACTTAAGCTTACTTTTTCTGTAAGTACTGATAGTGGAGTCTTTGCAGTATACAATTTTGAAACAGGAGAACAAGAAGCTCTTTTTCATGTACCTAAAAAACTATTTTGCCTTGAAAATATCTAATACTTTATTTAAGCATGTCGGTCCTGTTCGATGTATCGCTTGCTGTCCTAACCCTAAAGTGCCAGGTACAAAGTGTTTGATATTTTGAAAAAAAAGTAATCACATGTTCAACGTCTTACCAACCTCTTTCACAGTGCTCGTTTATGGTTATAACAACACCATAAGTTTTGTTGAGGTTGGTACCTGGAAGCAGAAATCTATCCTACTCAAGTCTTCAAATGGCATATGTGGTATAGCATGGAAAGATGATGGTAGCACTCTTTGTATAGGTAAAATGGGGTTTGATCAAATCAATCGTTGTTAAGGCAACACTAACTAATATTGTAGCATACACAAATATTTTGATTGAGTATGATATTCAAGTTGGTATCAAAAGTCTGAAGGACACGTGCATAGATTTTATAGCTAAAACAAACAAAAATAATAATTGGGATCTTAAAAGTTTACCTAATGTAAGCGCTTCACAATTCATGGGTTTTTAGAATTTAATTGGGTGTTTTTTAGGATTTGGAACTACTTGCTAATGAATGTGTACAAAAACTTCACTACAAAACAGTCACTTGAATAAAAGCAATCCTGAATGTTGTATTTCTCATATGGGAACAAACTATGGTATATATTCCACTAAATAAAAGCGTAGTAGCCAAACTTTCAGTACATAAACATTGACAAACAATATTTTTCTCGCTGTTTCAGAGCCTTACTTTCTTGACAACCTTTTTGCTTTGCAATTTGACAACACGACTGACTAAACACGTGACTAATAATTTTGTATTTCCAAAGTACAGCGAGAGCAAGCTTTCACTATAAACAGGGCTGTGGGCTGTGGAAAAAAGAAGAAGAGCAGTAGTATCTTTTCAGTCTGAGTTTTTTTTTAATTTTAAGTTTACAATACGTTAGGTGTATCTCCAGGATAAATACATTTCTCATTCTGTTATTAAAGGCGTCCCTTTTGTATAACAGAACTTTTTTTTGGTGGGAGATAAATTACAGGCCCTGGTGGTTGGTTGTGGGAAAAAATGGGTTTCGTATCAAGATAGTTTTTTTTTTCAAAGTTGTCTTTTTTTTGGCTTTAGCACCGTGCAGATCAAATCAAGCATAGTTGTATGTGTTATCCATTATCTGCTGTAGTATATATCGCATACTTTTAGGATCATCCAAAGAGTCTGAACGGAGTCTCGCCTTTGAGATTATATCTGTGTTTTTTGACAACTTTGATTTTATACGTGCTATTTGTTCTGCTTCATCATCCGCAGCTGAATGAAGTATTATAGGTACTTTTGTGGCATTATATGTTCCACTTGATCTTATCATTGCCTCAGCTGTCTGACCACCAACGCGAGGCATATTCAGGTCCTAAAATGAGAACGGTAAGAAAAAAAAAAGATCCAAAACCCGAAAATACTTACCAGAAAAATAACGTCGTAGACCCCACTCTTAAACAGCTCAACTGCCTCATCTCCATCCTTCGCTATGTGATGTTCGCAGTCATACGTCCTCAATAAGTTGCTGAACAAGAACCGAGTCGTTGGATCATCATCTAGAAGGAAGATAAGTTGACGTCCGAAGAGATATCAAAAAAAAAGATGAGTTTTTGTCTTACCAGCAAAAAGAACTCTTAGTTTGATACTTTCATTTGACCTCTTGATTATTGCCCTCCGCAGTTTTAATATACCTGTAGGAGATGTTTTACTTCGTTTAGATATCATCGGAGACTTTTTGACTGTTCCTATTCCGGAATTTCTCGGACTTTTGCCAAAGTCGTATCCAAGATTTTTAACAACAACGTAAAAGGCGAGCGTAGATCCTTTTCCTTCTCCTTCACTTGAAGCCCATATTTTACCATTCATCTCAGCTACCAAGTCATGTGTAATATGAAGCCCAAGACCTTTCACAAAATGAGTTATCTGAACAACTTTATGAATTTTATTTTCTAAAAATAAACGATGCGGTTTGTTTGGTGTTTTTTTTTCTCTTTTGTACGAACCTGTGCCAATATGACCAGATGTTTGTTCCCCTTGAAAGAATGCTTGGAACACTCGTGATAAATTATTTTGGCTCATTCCAGCACCAGTATCCTTTACGGAAACGTAGAGAAGTTGATGGTTTGATTTTTTTATGTGTCTTTTTGAAACCTGTGAAGTATTCTGTCTCTTGAAGTGTTTATCAAAATAATCTTTAGAATAAAGGCCCGTATCCAAGTTATCACCCAAACCCCTCAACTCGCACGATACATTTATAGACCCTTAAAAAAAAAGGTCAAAAAAAAAAAAAAGAAAAACAAGAAAACACGTTGTATTTGTTGGTTTTTGTCATTTACCTTTCCTTGTGAATTTCCACGCGTTCGATACCAAGTTCCTTATACACTGAAGAAGCTTTGTTCTGTCTGCTATCAATCTCGTATTCTTTAAGGTCTTGGATATGCTCAAATTGATAGAAACATTCTCGCTCGGTACTTTGTCTTGAGGACAAACAGTACGTAATTTAAATAAGTCCAACATATGTTCTATTGCCTATATTTCCGGTTAGGCTATGCACGATTTAAAAAAATACAACTAGATCCACACAAACATCCAAACGACAATAAAAACGTTTAACGTGTTCTCGAATGATTTTCTGAAAAAAGGAGAAGCACGTGCACAAATGAAATCGGAGGAGTTTTTTTTCTTTCTTTCTTTTTTGGTAGGTTACCTCGGAGAGATCAAACGTCTCATAGTTAAGACGCATATAGTTTGTTTGCATCTTACAATAATCAAGAACTTCGCTTGAAATATTGTGAACGTCTTCGCATGCTACCGCTAGTGTTTTTAATACAGCAATTTCAACTGGTTTTGATTGGCGGAGATACTCCTGTACATGACAAAGTTAGATCTTACATCACGTGCGATATTCCTTCTTTAAATCTTTTTTACGGTTTACGTACCCTAAGAATACTGCTCATACTCATGAGTGGCCCTCTTATCTCATGTGTCACATGCTCAACGACTCGAGTTTTCATGCTAGGAGGTTTTGTGAGTCCAGGTTTTATTTTCTTTTTCTTGCTGTTTTTTTTTCAGAAAAGACCACAAAATTCCGGCGGTACTGGAGTTCTTTTTTTCACGTTCAGTGTATGTATGTGTGCGTACTCTAATTCTTTTGTGTAATGCGACACAGACTCGTTGAAGACTTGAGAGACCCTCACAAATGATGCAAGTATTAATATATCAGAGATAAGACCAATCGATAGTCGAAATGTGTCTTCATCTACCAAGAGAGCGAGTTGTGGTGGATACACGCATGGTGTATTCTTATTAATGTTGTATAATACAACCCTCAGTACAGCTAGATGAAATTAGAAGGAAATTATTACTCGGGCAATGACTTGACCCTTGTGAAACAAGAAAAAAAATTAGAAAAAGTTACGTGCCAGGAATACAACAGCCTATGATAAGCGCAGGTTTTCCTCCTTTTGTTGTTACGAATATAGGAATCAAAGCCCACCAAATGCTCACTGCACCATGTTGACATCCTGTTCCAATAGATAATGAACCAATAGCCATAGCAACCTGTAAAGAATTAGAATCTTTAATAGGATCAATTAAAGGTGTGTTCGTTTTTTGTAGAGTTTTTTTTGTACAAAGCTCGAAAAAAAAGTTGGTTGGAAAAAAAAATGGAATGTCGCTTGGCGACACGTGATAGTTTGAAGTCTTTTGCTATAATACGTACTATTACGTTGAATGCATTGACTTTGAATGTTTCGCTTAGGTGTTGTCTAATGCACAGTAGAACACAGCCAGAAAGGACAGCGAATGCGCATCCCACAACAGGAATTAATGCTGGTATCCATAAAAACGATATCACAAAGAATATCGTCTCAAATACTATCAAAACCAATAGTGCTTCTAACGAAGAGATATATATTAGTAAACGAAACCACGTGGATAACAAGTAAACACTCGAAATTTTTTTTTGGGTTATTCAAAAAGGTTTACAGAATTGAAGGAAGGAGTCTGTCTATAGTGGTTAACTATACCCGGCGTAATAAACACACCGACCTCCAAGACGTTGTAATTTATCACAATCATCACGAAAAAGAAAAAGGAAAAACAAGGAGACGTATTGTTTCGTTCAAACAACAACGACTCAATGAACGAGGCGCTTTGAAAAAAAAAAAAGGTACGAAAATACGCATACCTGTTATAAACGTGCCACAATATTCTGATAGAAGCTGTTGTTGCTTGTTATGTATGCTTTCTAAACGCATTGAGCTTGTATGCGGACGGGAGTTATTTCTTTGCTCTATAGCACGTGAAGAATGGGTCACGCCTCGTGGTGACTCCGCATTCGTTTTCATTATATTATTTAAGTCTGTTGAAGAAAAAAACTTTGCCCACAAAGTTTGCTTCTTGTTTGCTTTGCTTCGTCCAACAGTATCCATTATTCACACGTAACCACTCGCAGTAGTTTTAGTATTCAAAACGGAGTTTCCCAAGCTGTTTGTTACAAGGACAGACCCTGTCTGTGAATCAAATATTATGGTTTTAGGCACCTTAATTAATACCATAAGTAACCCACGTGATTATTTTGAGAAGGGTTTTGCTACTTGATGTACTTTGGAGCTCTCTTGGTGGAAAAAAAAGCCCACACAACTCCAAAGCGTAGCTGTTATCTCCACGGGACCACCGGACACAAAAGATCCGCTCGTGCACCCGCGTGCTGTAGTTATTATGGTAATACTCACAAAAATGAACTTGTTTTTGGACAATTTGTTGTTGTCGTCATCGCAAATTCGCTTTATTTTAGACGCTTATGGCGATAGTGTCAGTATGGTGGTCAAATACATGCCTCTAACCCACAAGGAGATTGATTTGTGCGCCTACATAAAGAGTGCACCTCAAAAATGCACAATCAAAGGCGAAAAAACACAGAAGAATTCTGTATTGTTTTCCTCTTTAATGTTAATGCTTGGCATTGACCAACGAGCGGGTGGTATTTTCACAGCTTGTCACAGGAGTACGGTAACCTTTTCGGTCTATTAAAGCGCCTTTAGAGAACAAGCAAATTCCACTTTCTCTAACTGTCCTAGTTGCAATATTTAACTTGGGCGCTTGTTTGTGGTTCTCGCGGCGACGGTACTTCCTTTTCTCTCGCTCAATAACTACGAGAGTTTTTATCACCCTCGTACTCGCTGTCTCCGTCAACGTTGGTAAAATTGGCAAGTGTACGAGTGTGAGTTTCTGCGTACAAGCCTTTGTGGTCTTTCTGCACGTAGTTTTAGTACGTACGCGAGTAATTACTGTAATTAAATTTGTTTGTAACTGTAGTTACTCTACTACCGCTCTTATTGCGTAGTTGAATATGTATAGATGACTTACAGGTTTAATAGTTGGGATAATGGGCTGAGTAACAAAAATGGTGTCCATCAGGGCTCAGGTCGCGTATAAAGACAGCATAGCGCAGAAGCTGGCGAGAGAAAGGCATAGAAAAATTGTAGCGAAGAGATTACTTTCCAAAGAAAAGCCACTGGACTACTGGGACAATATAAAGAACCAGAGACAGATCTTCAACATAATTGGTCGAAAAATGAGTGTCAAAGTTCTAGAAGACTGGTATACAATACAACAGGTTGATGTAGCACCGCTAGGACTTAATGTATTAACAAGGTAACGTTAAACAACCGCAAAGAGCAAACTGTTAACGTGACAGAAACAGTTTTTTTCTGTGAAAAAAAAAACTTTGACGTTTGTGAGTTGAAACTCGCTTTCTCACCAAATTTTTTAGATATGACTTTTCATTACATAAAGCACTACGTAATATATACCCTGTGTATAAATGGCATGGTTGGAAATTTGTGTACGACTAGTACATTAAAGTAATTAATCTAAAAAGCATGTAGTACTGTGCCTAGACATTTCTGGGAACTTGCTGACAATCAGATGGATAAAATAAACGTCCTTGCTCGTAATTTACGTGTTAAAACATTAGAAGATTGGTACAAAGTTACTAATAGCCTCATGTTGAGCAACGGAGGTGGATCTCTACTAGCAATGTGCGTGCCAAAACAAACCCTAGACATGTTACCTTTCTTTTTAGTTTTTAGCTGAGTCTGTCTGTTCTGACTTGTTTGGTTTAGGTATAAGTTCTCTATACTTCGTATGCTATCAAGTATTTTCCCATTTTATAATTGGAAGCCATGGAGATTCAAGTACTAAGCTTTTATCCAACCTGTAACTTATTTTCTTTCGTTTTTAGAGGTGTACCAAATGGAACCTGGGAGGAACATGATAATATACGAATGAAGTTAAATGATATGGGGGAGAATTTAAATGTAAAACAAATCGATGATTGGCATGATATATCAACGCAAGATTTTAAGAAGCAAGGATTTAGCATGCTGGGGTACGACAAAATAAGATTGTTCTTTTTTTTTTGCACCAACCTGTGCGTTGCTTCCTTCTGAATCTCATCTACAACAAGGATATTTAATGGATCTCAATCAGCACTGCTCAGAACAGCATATCCTCAACATACATGGGTGTTTAGAAAGTACGACTACAGATCAAAAGAAACTTTGTTTAAAATAGATAAAACTGTTTTTTGACAATCGTATCATATTTTCTTCGCTATTCGCCTTTTCTTTCAAATGCAAACAACGCTTCATCTTATCGAACATAGAACCAATGGATTTTGGAATGTTCAAGATAACCAACTAGCTTTCTTGGATACTGTTAAACGAGATCTTGGTATTACACATGCTTCCGAATGGTACGGTGCCGGTGACTTGCTCAACTTAACAAAACGGCAAAAACCTTGTGTCTTTTTTTTTTTTTTTCCGAGTAACGCTTATAGGGAGCGTGTTTCTCTAAAGCAACTTAAATTACGGGGAGGATACCATCTATCCAACAATTTTTTTGACTTGATGGCTGTGATATCGCCTGGGCGCAAGTGGGATTGGGCAAATGTTAACCACGCCAACAAAAGAACCCAACAATGGTATTTATTCACCTTTTTTTATGTTTATGATTTTTACCCTTTTTTTAAACCATATCATACTCATATACATTAGGATGCTCATAAAACACGCTAATACGTTATTCATATGAACCAAATATTGTACAGTACACGTAGAGCGTCATAGAGGTGTATAAAGCGGTGATATTTTTTTTTCCGAAATATTCTCCAAAACACCTAAAAATACAAATTGTACATAAAAAAAAACCAGTACACCTCCGAACCATACTACGTTGTAGAAATAATAAAAACGCTCATTGTTTTATGAGTTTATCAACGTACTAGCGCCTTGTCGCACAACCCTGTTATGGTACAGAACTGCAATGTTGGATCCCAATCTCCTATGTCGAGAAAAAAATAAAAAAAAACGAACTTTGTCCTAAACCAAACCACAAGGGCTTCGATTTGTAATCTGGGTGTGAGTGACTGTTATTATAATTTGTGGAACATCTCCGTTTTAGAAGAACGTTACGCCAAGTGCTTCAAACGATTAGAAGACTACGATATACATAGCGACTAGGAAAAGGCTAATATAGTTTAATCCGGGCGTTTTCTTATGTTTTGAATGTCAGAATAAAAACAGATGATTTTATTCTGTATTACGATTAAAAACCCACCTGTGTGAGTACGTTTGTTTTCATATAAGCGTGATATTATCGTACGCAAAATAAGCGCATGTGTAGCGGTGTTGTTTTGTTTTATATTAATGACAGATAAAAGTGGTTGTTTACAATGCGTACATGAGTTTCCAAGGTAGAGCGGAGAAGGTAAAGCAGTTGGCTCCAAATGCCAACATATAAACGTCACGAATTAAACCACACGCACGTAGACTGCACGTAGAACTACACAGGCACAGTATCGGACTTTTTATTTTGCGTAGTTCACACGTCTGCAATTGCTGAAAATACCACCTCTAGCGCTACGAAGAGCACTATACCCGCCAGGTATACGAAATAGGCAATGCAGTTAAGCAACACAACCTAAGGATGACTAAAATAGGACACATACCAAACACTACAACAGCAAGAGGGCCATCTTAATCGCTGCCCAAAGAGTTTTCCAAATCACCTACGTGTATTCGAGCTACAATTAGCTACGTACTAGCAAGCAACAACACAAACAAACACAGTCTATTCTAAATACTGTAAGGTATAATAGGAAATAATGCATGAAGTAAGGGTACGCGTAGAATAGGATTAAACCAATCAACTTTTTGGAACATTCTGGATCTATCTACCTATCTACATAACTTTGGGGTACACGGTAAACCTATTCGTAACGCTATCGTCCTCTTTTAAAAAGGTCAGAGCAAACGACTAACCATTACTCGAGAGATGGTACCGACGGTAGCTAATCACAAGGAGAGTGAGTAAAGACGCAAGAACCAATCTACAGGTAAGCATACACTCGGATTCAGGCTCACAAAAGGGCTTCCCTACAGTTCATTTTAGGAAATACTCGAAAACGTTCAGACAACGGTAACGCCATGCTTCACTCGGAATAAAGTAACATCGTATCAACTTTTACGCGTTTCAAAAAACAACCTCGCTAATATCTTTATTTGATGCCTTACATTACTTTTATGGTGATTCTGAGCGATAAAACACATTCCAGTTGCCGAATAAAACGGTAACCGCTGCACCACCTAAATGACTTGGGGGTGCAGCAGTTATCGTTTATAACGCCGGCAAACCAACTCCAAGAGGTAGAAGCCTCTATAAAATACTCAGACAAACGAAACAAGAACCTCAACGCTTCGGCGGAGTAACATCAGACAAACAACAACTAAAACAAATAGTATGAAGGCTCGTACGGTTTATAGTTTATCCCAGGTACAACACCATTAAAAGTAGCAATGCATAGTCCGTCATTCCCGCGTAGAGCATCAGCGTTTCTGATTTGCTTCTGTTTAAGCCACAAAAAACCGCTAGGTTTTCTTTTTTATTCGAACAGTGCTTAATATGGTACACCATAAGCCTATTTGGGATTATTTGGTTATTTGTAAATTTCAGACTTTAGAGTCCTCTCGCAGCAATTCCTTGTGCCACTAAACCTCAAGTTTCTACAATGTAAGAAACACTGAATACCTACGTACAAAACTTCTTATTTAAGGCTCAAGTGTATGTTGCCGAGGCTTATCTACAACTAACAAGAAATGAAATGAATCAGGCCAAGCATCCACGTTATGTATTTGTAATGATTGAAGATGTGGAACATTTCAAGCGTTTGGTTGGACTGAACAAGACTGTCAATATCGAAGGACACAATAGGCAACAACAACATTGGCGAGTAGCAATCAAAACCTTTTTTCTTTTGAATGTAAAAATTGTTTTTAATTTTTCCTTCAAACACATTTGCAATCACACGAGTGTTCTTAAATGTAGAATAAATCAGCTCGCGTGGCTACACTAGAGCCACCAAGACTGAGCATCTTTCCTCCCAAGCGCGTCTCCCTTATATTGACTATTTTGGCCAATCTAACAATACAGTTAACTGCAATAGCCTGGTTGAAGTGATAAACAAGACACGTGTTATAGATCAACGCGTTGTACACATTAAACTTAGTAGCTTTTTGATCGATACGATTGACAATACAAAAAAGAGATGATTGCGAGGTGTGCAGAAATGTTAATGCCGGGATCGAACCGGCCTTTATATGTTAACAGCATATTACTTTACCAGATAAGTTAAAAAACGATGAAGCACATGGACTCTCTGCATCTCAACAATGACAACTTTCGCAGACATTTTATTCACGAGCAAAATTGCTGAAAAAAAAATTGTGGGATTATGAAATATTACACGAAAACTATCAAAAAATGCATACTTTTATTATCACGTGCATACAAGCAATGAATCTATTGTATTCAGTTCATTCAAGGTCCTGTCAAAAAAAAAAACCATGTGACTAATACTCCGCGTAGATAAAATTAATAAAAATGGATTGAAGTAGTTTAACAAATGTGGCACGTGATACATTCGTCCCAAGTAATTTTACGGCGGCCTTTGATAAGGAATGAAAAAAACAAAATTGTTCAGCTGAAAAAAAACGTTAAGCCGACTTTTAATTTCCCGTTGGCTACATCGCAAACATCACGTCTTTTTTGCATTTGCTTGTATCTAGATAATGGCAGCAATAAACAACGTACCTATTTGAAGAGTTTGTAACTATTCTTAACGCTCTGTTAGGTAAACACTGCGAAGACGCAGGAATGCTATCTATTAGACCTTCCCGCAGAGCTACAGCTTGATATTATTGATTTAGACTTTGGGGTGTATACAAAATGGCCTATCGTGTCTAAACAAGCAGCAATGACAACGAGGTTCGACGACAAGTTGGAAAAACATGGCAAATGGATAAAGATAAAAACAGTAAAACAAGACGACGACTCCTCCGCCTCAGAACCTTTGCTTGCCTGTCAAGAGTACTGGATGCATGGGCAACTACATGGACAGTACAAGAAGTGGTTTAATAGCGGTATACTGCGTATACAAAGTAACTACGTTAACGGTGAACTTGACGGAGAATACAAAGAGTTTTACAATAGTGGTCAACTGTGGAAACTTGTATACTATACTTGTGGTAAACGACACGGTGAATACAAGCAATGGAATATGAATGGTAACTTGTATTGTGAGTGTCAATACTCAAGAGGAAAGCGAAAAGGAAAACACTCGTTGTGGCATGATCATGGACAATTAAGTCAAGAGTCAAAGTTCATAGATGATGCACTGTGGGGAGATTGTAAATCTTGGCATGAAAATGGTCAGTTAGAGAAAGCTTGTTACTATGTGGATAATATGCGACAAGGAGATTATAAAGAGTGGTATGATAATGGTCAATTATTTCTCACGTGTCATTATGTTAATAACACGTGGGAAGGAGAGTATAAAGAGTATCGTAGGAATGGGTTTTTGAAGAAACAATGTTTTTTTCTTAATGATAAATTGGATGGAGAGTGGAAGCATTGGTTTAGTGATGGTCAACAAGAAGTGAATTGCTTTTATGTTAATGATAAGAGAGACGGAGAGTTTAAGTCATGGTATCCAAACGGACAATTAAAGCTGCAATTTAATTGTAAGGAAGATAAACAACATGGAGAAATGAAAGGTTGGTATGACTCAGGTGAGTTGAAGATGACATGCATTTATATCAATGGTAACCTAGATGGAATGTTCAGGGAGTGGTATAGGAATGGTCAGTTAGCAGAGGAAAGTAATTATATCAATGATAAGAGAGATGGAGAGTCAAAAAAGTGGTATGAAAGTGGTGAATTTCGAGAGAGTTGTAACTATGTTGCTGATAAACTACATGGAGAGTACAAGAATTGGTTTAGTAGTGGTAAGCTTTCCTCAAAATGTCATTATGTAAACGATGTACTTGATGGAGAGTATGAGAGTTGGTATCAAAGTGGGCAGCTATGTAAACATTGTGATTATAAAAATGGCATTGTTTCTAAAATGTGGCATAATAATAATAATTTGTGGGGCTCAACAAAAAATCCAGTGTTATTCAGCACAAACAAACCAAAACACATACGACAATAAATGACAATTTCAAAACGTTCATCTCTTTACTGCTTCCGAGGACTTTTTTTTTACAACTTTGTTTATCATTCAAGTTAAGAACCTGCAGTCAAAATGTGGCCAAAGAAATCCGCAAAAAACTGAAGAACAACCTTGAGGAACTCAATTATTTCCTTTTTTTTTTCTGAGCCACACAATAGTAACTTTGAATGATACGCACAATAACCTCCACACAACCAAGAAAGAGTATTTGTGATTAATTTTTAGTATTTTATTGGATATCAAAGTAGAGTTTGTAATCGGTTTAAGAGAGGTTACACACTCTAAACCCATTGTACATTTTTTTTTGATTGACGAAACAAAAAAAGCAAAAAAAGTGTCCGAAAAAAAAAACCGATCCAGCGACCACACTCCTCTTGTAGAGAATAAAAAAAGACGTCCAAGAGAATAATAAGAACACCATAAATATATCCTCATTTCTTCCCTCAAAAAAAACGCCAAAGTATTATCGCCAGAGAGCTCTCTTTGTATTTTTTTTTTCCTTTTTTTTTTTTTTCTTTTTTTCTTATTCTTTTTTTTTCTTTTTTGTTGTTGTTCAAAGTGTTGATACAGATCTCTCTTGTTTAGTCATACAAAGAAGCTTGCTTCTGAGCAATCTTCTCGTTAGTCTCAAGGTCATGATTTGGATCAAATGCCTCGAGTTGTTTTTCTGTATCACTTACACCGGTGTCTGGGTTAACATAAGGTCTGAGCTTACCATGCTCGTCAAAGAATGGAGGATTTCCAGGAACAATAACATCTTCCTCACCAGGCTCTTCAGCACCAGGTCGGCGCCAAGTATCCAAAGCTTCCTCTGAGTAATCGATACCACGGAACTTCTTAGGTCCACAAAGAGCCAAGATAGAGTCAACGGTTTTTTGGTCTCCACTGATAACAGCCAAACGTCCTTGACGTGCTTGACCCCAAGTGATCTTACCGCGATAATAACTCTCCAAAAGCTTCATTTTATGCTCTTGGCTATGTGGGTACATCTTATCAAAAGCATCTTCGAGCTCTTTCTTTGCAGCGTCGTACTTGCTTACAATCTACGTAAAAAAAGCTTAGAAATTCAAAAATCAAAAAAAACAAACAGTTTTTTCTGTCTTTCACAAATTGTTGAATGTGACACGAGTGAAACATAGTAGTGTGGGTACTTACCTCGGTAGGAAGATGTTCAGGGATTTTAGTATCATTCTCCGCTTGAGCAGCTTCGAGCATTTTATTGGCAGCCAAGTAGTTATCGCGGACAGCTTTTGGTAGTTTTTGAATACGAGCGTACTCTGCAGCACTTTCGTTTTCCCAACCAGGTTGAGCTTCCTTACGCTTAATTTCATAAGCAGCCCAGTCCTTTTTGCTTGCAAGCCAACATGGGCAAGCGGTACCTTTACAGGCGACACTGCAAGAAGGTTTTAGGTCTTTACCAGCAGATGCACGCAATTTTGTTTCAAAAGAGTCAAGAAGAGCTGTGGCACGCTCAAGATCTTCTGGGTATACAGCACCAGAGGATGGTCTCATCTTAATACCTTTTAATGAAAGTGTCAGAAAAAAAAACACCAAACTTCAAAAAAAAATGGAAAAACTTTCACAACGCCAAAAAAAAGCTTACCTTCCCAAGGTTGGAACTCTTTGTCCTCAAAGAAAGAAGGAATAACATCAGTGATGAAAATATGTAAAAGACGCTTTGTTGGGGCACCGTAGACCTGAAAAGAAAACAATTAGTTTAAAAAAATCCAAAAAAAAAAATTGTCCGCCTCATAGTTGCTAGTACTACGAAAGCTTTCTGTAAAAATACGTACTGAAGCGTAATAACGCCAGTAGTTGACAGCGCACAAAGCTTGGGATGCGTTTGTTGGATCTCTTGCACTGACAATCCAGGCACAAGCGTTTACGTCCAAATCACGTCTCCTGTCTTCGTATAATCCATGTCTCTCAGCTAATACAAGAGTAAGCATAAAAAGAGACCCAGCAGGCAAAACAAAATTAAAAAACAAAAAAACGCTGTTTGTACCTTTAGTTTCAAACAATCTGTTCTCTTCAACTTGGTATCTTACTTTACCGAGTTTTACGTCCCATTCGGCGCTTTGATTTTGTAATTGGCGTATCTCATTGCTACCATCGCTTTTTTCGACTTTGCTGAGTGTTTCAACAATAGTTTTGATCTGGCTCTCGTCAAATAGCTCAGAAGCCTTTGCGGTTGCTACAAAATTATCGACGATTTCTTTAGTGTTGTCGTGGTCGTCGTCTGTTCTATGATCTGGCAAGTTCTCCATTGCTGCCTTTACTTTATCTGTGTCTTCAAAAAAGAGGTCCATAGCTGGGTGGTTTACAGCAATTGGGTTGTCTTCATCAAAGTGGTGGTAATCTGTAGCTTCCAGTACATTTCTTTGCATTGTAGCGGTTGTGTGGTAAAACTTGCACACTTCGATCTTGTTAATCTGCCCACGCGCGCTCTTTTTGTTAATTTGAACGCTCGAGCGGCTCTTACGAGCGCTGGACGTTTGTGTACGGGCCTGGACAGCCTGAGTGGTGCGAGTTAATATACGCGTATACATTTTGCCTAGTATTCATCAATATTCGCGCTTAGTGGTGTAGGCAAAGTGAATTTTTAGTGAGATTGCTAACTCTACGAAAGTATTCATTACCTCGTTATTAATACTATTTATGATACTTAGACAAGGAAAATGCTGCTTGTACAGTACTAATTCTCAGACGAAGAAAAATTTCGGTCAAGTTTGTTATTGTGGGAGCTTTTAGGCGTCTTTTTCGCCTTCTACACAGACCTTTTTAAAGTATGTTTTGTGTAACTAGTGCTATGTTACTAGCTATAGAACGTGGTTTTTGCTGTTCTGCAAATTTTTCGCTCAAAATCGCAACTGACAACTGTAAGCGGTTGGCTTTTTGAGTTTTCACTACTGAATTCACCCTATGACATTTGCTAAGCTTCTAGTTGCCATCACTGCGAAAACGGAATAATCGCTTATTGCAAAACTAACAAGGCTACCATCGAAAGTGTATGGCCGTAATATTTGCGCAACTGGAATTCTGAGTTTGGTCAAAAGCTGTAAAGGCCTATAACTAACGACTTTGGTCATGAGAAACATCATGTAGATGCGTCAGATAGCTGGGTGTATTGTATCTTAGTTTTTACCTCACTACTGAAAAATGGCAAGAAGAAAAACCTCAAGAGCATGGAAACTAAAAATATTCGGCGAGAGTGACCGAAAGAAGACAGTGAGCGAAGCCAGCGCGCAACTCCAAGATTATTTGAAGAAACTGCAAAAAGGAGTCGCTGTAGATACCAGAAATCAATACGTGACACCGTTTGCAGAATTTATACAACGTTTTCGGTACTGTGGCTTCAATAATTATTTCTGGCGTTTTGGTTGCTTACACATTACAGAATAGAAGACAACCAACAAATAACGCGGATATGGAGTCAATTGTCCCATTTGGTGGACTCTGAAGCAAGTAAAGAGGACCAACAGTCAGGATTTTACATTATGGGCGCAGTTATACACGCTCACGGTCATATTATGAACGACGTTCAAAAATCAAGTACGTTTTTCATTTCGCCAGAAGGTTTTAACCGATTTTGCTACAAATATGCCTGCGCGCCTCTAGATACCTTTTTAACAAAAATGTAACTCATTTGTGCGTAGTGTTCTTTCATTTGATCAATTCGCACCAATTGGAAAGTGCGTACCGGTTCCAAGCGCTATACAGCCTCACTAAAGACGGGAAAGAAGTCCCACAATTGTTTGTTGTGCGTGTGCCCAAACTTTTCTCAACGTTTTCCCAATAGCGTAAAATACACTTACATTACCTCTAAACGCGTCGTGTAATCCATTTTTAGCATGATCTTGGTATTACAGTACTCTCATGGCTAACTCTTAAAGATGTAAAATTCTTGCTGTCAGTACTTGGTTACTTAAAACAGCTTGTTTGCCATCAATTTTCTGTGTTTGTAGAGGCAGTGCGTGCGGAAGTTGTTTTGCGCGTTTGTGATATATCCATCACAGACCATGACAAGGTTCTCAAAGCTTGTATGGATATTTTTGAAGCGTTGGTACGCTACAGCCTAAAAATACGTTTTCTCCATTTTTTTTCTTTTCGAGAATTTTTTTTGTTTTTTTCTCTTTTTTTTTTTAACTCTTTGCTTTTGTTAGTTACAATATAGCACTGTTCCATCGGCGGCGTTAACTCAGTTTGTTGCGGCATTGTGTCGTCTTGTAAATATTGAAAAATTTTGTCAGAGTAGTCGTCAAATTATGACAGCGTTGTTACAGAAGCATGCAGGATATCAAGTAAGTATTTATTTTTTTTCTATTGATTGTTTTATTTTTTTTCTCACCTGTCAAATTCCGTTTTTTTTCGTTTGTTTGTGCGTTAGTTAAACGTGTATAGGCGGTTCGTGCGTTGTGTTTGCTTCTTGGGAATGTCCAAAATAAAAGCCATATCAACTTACTTCGTGGAGCTGTGTTTTTCGTCAGTACGTGTGTTAACCTCCAAAAAGAAAATATATTTTGTTTTTGTTTATTTTTTTTGTTTTGATCTCACTTCACAGTGATTTTTTTTATTTTCTGAGAGTTTGAATTCTTATTTCGCATTAGGTATGTACGGTTGGGGAGCAGCACAGTCGCGTATTCTATCAGCTGTATCTATTACACCTTCAACAGTGTTACCTAGTATACAAAATGTCATTACTCATTGTGAACATCCTATTGTTGCTTATGAAGTTGTTCTAAGTATTCAAAGACTTGTTAAAAAATATGGAAGCAGTCTAAGGTAACGTTATAAAGAAAAATACGCGTATTTCTTCTCGAAACTCAAACTGATTTTTTTCTTCTAAAAGGGTCGAGTGGGATATTATTGTGTCAATATGTCGACAGCTAAAGCAGTGGGTGTTCATATCTTCTTCTCAGAAGGGAGCAAAGAAGCAAGAGAACAGCTTGGCAGTCATTTTAAAGGATACAATGACCTCTATTGAGGGTAAGGCTCTACTTTCGTTAAAAATCGTTTATTCTTTTGTCTAGAGTTGTATTACAATAACCAATACATGGGAGATGAGCGTCAGCTCTTATTAGCAATTCAAGACTACTCTCCTGCTCGTGGTGAAACATCAGCAGTAAAACTCTTGGAGCGTCTTGCACGTGATATAAATCCTATTAATACATATTGGATAAACTCACTAGATAGAACAGTACATATTATGTTTGTTTCTGAAACTCGTGTTATGATTCGTAAACGCGTACGTCGCCAGCATTTTTTTTCTCTTTTTTTTCCTTATTTTGAAACTGTACTTTTTGAGTGTTTTGTTGTCGTCTTTCGACTCTTTTTGCAGTTTTAATCGCTATACATGTAAAATATGTTTATTAGTTGGTTTTGTGGTATTGTTTTTTTTAAATTGTGGTAGGTCCTGGCCTTGGTAAAGAGTGTATATACCAATTTTCAATTTTTTTACTGTGCCGAACTTTTATCTGTAATTTTGCGCCATCTCGCTTCGTACGTTACTGCTATATATCTGAACTATTAACTCATAGTATTCAAAGGGTGCACGAAGATCAAGACGAGGACATACAAGTTGCTGGGCTACAATTATTACGAGATTTGGCTGAGCTCACAAGCACGAAAGATATTTTTTCAATTATGGAAATTTTCGGCAATGCATTGCAATCACGGTACCAAACAAAGAATTGCATACGATACATGAAATAGTTTTATTGACATTTTTTAGGAGTAAACGTGTCTCTGATGGAGCAAGACGAGAATTAGTGGAATCTCTTTTATCATTGTTTACTTCATTTTTTCCTTTGAAGAAAACACGGATTGTGTGTCACATATTCGAACTTTTAGTACCGCTGGTTGGTGACAGAGATCACGTTATACGGCGTAGAGTATTGCAAGTATTCTTAATGCTCAAGTACGGAAACAAACAAGCACCAACCAGACTTAATCGGCGTGTTTTAAGTCACATTTCTAATATTTTTACCTTTTGTAAGACTTTAGACTAATGATTGTTTAGTGCTAATAATCGATATTGTTTAAAATTGGGTGACACAGAGTCTCCATACTTAAGATGTGTTCAACCAAAGCGATCAAGCAGTTATGGATATTTCAACTTTCGGTTGCTTTGCCAGCAATTAGTGACACGTGTTGAGCTCGAAAGTAGGACTGAATTATGGCTTATGATTATGCAGTACGTAAAAATATCTAAAGAGTTGTGGATCTTAAAAATCTTCACCTTATTTTAAGTTCTATGAGTTCGAATTACTAATTTGTTTAAACAACTAGAGGTTTGATCAGTTTTGTGAAGAACAAGTATATTCTTTACGATGTCGATGTAAGACCTTTGGTTCTCTTGGTTGCCTCGAGGCTTTGTTCTCAGTCATGGGGCGCACAAGATCTATCAAGAGAACAGCGTGAACAGAATAACACTGTACGACATGTTGTAGCATTTTAAGTCTTATTGTTTCTAGTTGGGATTTGAACTATTGACCTTGTTGCTTCCTTTCACTACTTCTATGGCCGAGAAAGATCAACTAGAGATTCTTCGTGCTTACTTACTCGGACTCGGAATAAAGTACTCAAGAGAGAAGCCAACGTTGAAGGTAACTGAAACGCATGTTTTTTTTGAAAAGTTTTGATTTACTAATATTTTCTTTTAAGTTACACCGCATGTGCTTATCTGGCATCACATTATGCTGTGAATTTATTCCTAAAGTAATAGCAGTACAACTCGTTGTTATAATTGAGAAAGTGCATAAGTTATCTACAGCTAAACCAACATACTCTGGGTACATACAAGTTTTTTCATCTTTTTTCGTCTTTTTTCTCAAGTTTATTCTTTATTGAAGGCCAATACTGGAATTCTTTGTTGTTCTGTGGCTTTATGAGAAGGTTATTATAAGCGCACAGCTGCAATATCATGATTTACAAATAATCTTTAAAACATTGTCGGCATACACGAACCCATCGAAGGTACTCTTTTCTCTTTGTTTTTTCGCAACCACGTGATCACGTGTTTCTTTAAAAACTTATCTTCTCATCATCTTTTGTTAGTTTACAACGCTTGAAGTTACGTGGGCGTACCAAGTACTGATGGGTTGGTTCGTGCTACTGAGCAAGAAGAAGAGGTACTATTTCTTTCTTTCTTTTTTGCGGCTGGGTTTCTCACTTTGAGGTGTAGGTTGCAATTGTGGCCATTGCTTAGCGTTACCCTTCAAGATATGATTCACAACAAAAAGTGTATGATTGCAGAATCCAACTTTGATACAGTACGATTCAAGCAATCACTGTTTTTCTGACTTTTATGTATTAGCTGGCCAAATACACATTTTTCGAGTTTGAAGACTTAGAAGCAGAAGATGACGAAAATGGTCTTTTCAAAGGCGGTAATAAAAGTTTTTGGGTTCAAGGCAACATAATTATTTGTGTCAAAGAAGGAAAACACGGGTACATCTCAAGCCAAACCACTTTTTTTCATACGGCTAACATGATTTTTTTTCCAGCTGGTCAAAGGTCGTCCTAAGGCGTCCTGCTGGTTTAATGGTTTGGGTCACACGTCTTCAGAACAGGAGAAATGCCTCTGACCATAACACCGATGTTGCAATGGCAGATTGTATGGAGTTCTTTAGAGAAACTTCTCAGGTGCTTGAAAACGAAGCGGCTGATGATAGATTCGATTTAACTAGGTAATTTATCTTTTATGAATTGTTGAATTAACACTCGTGTTTAGTCCACCAAAAAGTCCTTCTAGATTCGGACAGCGGTTTCTAAATGATCAAAATCTTGGTGTAGATACAGAGGGGTTCCCTCCAATAGAGCACGAACCAATTAAGAGCCCTAGAGATGACCATTTAGCTTTACCTCCAGCAGGGTTTAGTCCTCTTTATCGAGAAGAGACAAGTACGTACACTGACTTTTATACTTTATTGACTTATGTTGCTTGTTTTTTAGAAGAGAAAACTTCGGCGTCTATCAAAGTGTTTCCAACGTCAAAGCTTCCTGTTGCGTCTACTCCTCTTGATGTGAAAAAAAAGACACAAAGATCACCTGAAGAGATTCTTTCTAATCTAACAAAATTTTACCCTCCTCTTCCTTCTTATGATGAAGATGAACCTAACAGTGGAAAAGTGGAACACTCTCCTTCGTTCTTACCAAACCAGGAAACGGTTCCTGAGCTTGGTTTGGAAAACGGTAATTTTTTCTTTCAAACTTTTTTTGTTTGTTTGATTTTGCTCCTTCACCACCTTAAACTCATTGCTGGGTACTTCGTTCCTAACTCCTATACTCAGGTAAACTAAGCTTAGAGCAGCAATTGCTTCTCCACAAGACACAGTCTCCAGAAAACTTCAAAAGAGGGTTCATTCCTCCTCTTCTTGATGCGAAAGCTTTAGCAGAACCAACTGAAGATAAAGAAAGTCCAAACTCATCTTCTCCAAGGCCTCTAAGACCTCTTCGGGCTATTAATGAAGAATCAGACGAGTTCGATGCTGAGTTCAGTGATGCAGAACTAGCTCCTCTTCCTAAAAGCCCAGCTATTCCAATAAGAAGAAAAAGCGGAACTTGGGAGGCACCAAATCCAAACCCAGTCCGAAGAAGGAAGACTATGGCAGCTCCTACGCCTCTTATTAAGAAAAACGACCCGGCATCTGTATCTATAGGTTCATCTGCGTCCAGTTCTTTCCTCAGAGGATCAGTAGAACTGATAGACAAGAATTCTCCTATTTCTGGTGTTCCGGTAAGTTTTCTTCTTTTCTCAGTGTTTTACAGCGTGTTCTTACTTTTTTTTGTGTTGTAGCCATTACAGTATAGGCCAAAGGCCATTTCTGATGCTAGTCTTACAAGACCTTTCTCAGTTGGTGCAGATAATAACCAATTGATGAATTCTGGTAATATTTTGACTTCTTCTGAAGATTCTCTTCCTATATCAAGACCTCGATCTTTTGAGTTTAATTTTAAACATATGAGAGGTACCTAGCTACAATATCACTTAAAAAACTTTTTTGTCCGTGGCACAAAGACGTTGTATGCTATGGAGGAACTAAAGAAGAAAAGTGTTAATTGTTTCTTGTTTTTAGGACCAATTCTTGACAGTCCTGCACGAAAAGGAGAGCCACCTGAGAATCCTACAGATAAATTCCCAGATGCAGCTAATTTTTTCTTATTTGAGATGCGTAAGATACCAACGATGAAGTCCCCACCAAAACGTAAGCGTACTTCTTTTGTGAAAGCACAACTTAATTTTTTTTCAGTGTTGCTTCAAAGTAAAAAATTGGATCTCGCCTTGCGTGAGTTGGATAGACGTCATTGTAATGAAACAAGCAAGATTGGTGTATTGTACGTTGGAAATGATCAGACAACTGAACAAGAGATTCTTGGTAATGCTGCAGGGTCAGCGAGATACATAAAGGTAAAAAAACCCCAACAAATCAAAAAAAAGAAAAAAGTTTTCTCCTGTTTTTTCACAATAGTACTGTTTTCACAATTAATAATTATCTAGTTTTTGAGGAGTCTAGGATCTATGGTCCTTCTTGAAGACGTCCCCAAGGGTGTTTACACTGGAGGTTTGAGGTACGAAGCTGTCTTTTTTTTGTAAACCAAAAAGATGTTTTTTTTTTTTCGTCTCTTCTATGTTCTGACGTTTTTTTGTTCATTTTAGGAATCCTGATACTGATGGTGAATATTTTATACAATGGAGAGATGAAGTCAGATCGATGCTATTCCATGTAGCAACACTTATGCCTACAGTCGAAAGTGATGACAATTTTACAAACAAAAAACTTCACATTGGTAACGACTATGTACACATTGTATACAGTGACAACCCTGGATCATATGATATTGATACAATATCTGTACGTTAATTTAATCCACCATCAAAACCATAGCCATAAACAGCCATAAAAGTGCTGAAAATGGATTGCTTAAACTTTTTGTTTAATTTGTTTTTATAGGGTCAATTCAACTATGTCGCTATTGTTATCTATCCTTTGGATAAGCAGTGGTATCGTGTTGAAGTTTTAAAGAAAGATAAGATGCCAATGTTCGGACCTATTGTATCAACAGCACTCGTTCCTGAGCGTGCTTTGGCCAAGCTTGTCAGACAAACAGCAGCACATGCTGTGGTAAGTTTTTCATTGAATCTTTTGAAAGAGTTGTTGATTTTTTTCTTCTTGTAGTTGGCTTCCTGGTCTCTCTGTAAAGAAGAAGGTATATTAGATTATGTACCAAAGAGTGTATACAGGCTACAACAGATTAAACTTATAGCTGAACGATTTTCGAAGACATCAAATGATGTCAAAAAACAGAAATGGTAACAACAAAAAAAATAAGAAAAAACCAACTTGTAATAATAAAAAAGAAGAATCAAAAAAGTATGATACGACTAGTCTTAATATTGCTAAGATCACTGCCCTATGGGTCTTTCAAACGGCACCAGCACTTCGTGTGTTTGTAGGAAAGGTTTTCCTTGCCAGGGATTCACACTATAACAAATTGGAATGAACATGGAAACTTGTCAATAATGGCTCAACAGACGTTTAAACTATTTTTTTTTTGGGTGAGAATTTGTTGTATGTGGTGGTTACACAAATGTACAGGAGATTTTGTCTACGGTCTAATTGGCTTTTCATTAGCCTTATGTTATCGCGTGAGCAGCAAAAAAAAGAAAAGAAAAAGGTTGTCAACAAAATGCTAATTGTACAATTTCGTTGTAGATTCAATTAAGAGTATCTAGTCTTACATCATTCTATACATGCTGGTTACCATGTACCTGCATACATTAATGCGAAAATTTACCAACCCACCCTTAAGTAGTCCACTTTCATAACTAAACAAAACCCCAACAAGTTACAATCTTTAGCAAATCAAATAAAAAAACTGACAGCTTTTAATCACGAACTTAAACACTTAAGAATAACATAATAAAATCACGTGTATTTGAGGTTAGTTGCTATGCAATAGTTGTACATATTCCTACAATTCACCCTGTTTAAGGATATCATAGAAATCTAATGCTTGTTTTGGCTTGGAGCCTTTTGAACTTGAAAGCCATCTAACTGCTGTCTTTACATTTTTCCAAGTAGCATTATCTGCTGGACCGGTAAGGTTCAGCACACCATCGCCATCGATAGGAAATACCTGGAGGCTATGTTTTGGTTGAACCTCATATCTCCTGGTGAACGACTTTGAAGATATAGTGAAGATGACTACAAACAAAAGTTAGTTTTCTTTTTTATTTTTTTGCTGAAGAACTTTCACAGAGAAGCGGCAGTTGTTGGCTCAAACAATCTTCTTTATTTCCCAAGTTAATAAACTAGCGTACCTGAATCTTTCGATTTTAGATTAGTTGATGTTACCGTAATATCACCAGTATCAGTTCCAGCCTAGAAACAAGTTTGAATTCACTATTCAGTTTGAAGAAAAATGTATGTACCAGAAACTTGTTAATACACTCAGTGTCGCTTGTTATCATGGCATTAATACCCAGAGAAATCTGCTTTTGTTTTTTGGAACTATTATTTTTCGCTGTTTGGCAAGAAACCGTTAGAAGAGTAGAAAGGAAAGAACAGAAAGAAAAGATGGTTCAACACGTACATAATATAGCTTCTTCCGCAATGTGTTTGTAACTTGCTTTGCTCACTAGTAGAAAGTATTAGAGAATATTTCGAGATAACTTCACTCGAAAGGTTTGCTTGGAATGATAAGAAAATGAAGACACGTGATTTTGTTGTAAGTTAAATGTCGCTTCAAAGTCTTGTTTTTGTACCTGATTCCATGATATTGTTGCTTTGTTTGTTGGTTGTTTATTTTATAATAGTTACACAGATTCACACAAAGTTCACAGTTTTGGCAGTTTTTTTGTTGAATAGTATCTGGGGAAAAATGCGGAGAAATCATGTCGCTTCTCATTATTTTTCTTTAAGGCACCATTCATACCTTTTTGCTTGTTTGTTTACGCTATTTATTTCGCCAACCCTCGTATATATGGCGCTAGCACCATTCAAAATAAATCATCACGTGAACAATAACTATTAAACTTCAAAGTAAACGACATTGTTGTGTTGTTACTATTGCTGTTGTTAAGGACGAGTTTAAACTGCATAAGGAGTTGTTGCTATTTAACCAACGTAATAGTTCCAAGACATTTATTATACACCGGTTGGTATTTAGTTTTACAGTTGACCATTGGTTGTAGTTGTCTGCCTTCATGTCGTTCTTTACTTTCATAATGTCTCATATGTTCTGGTACTCTAGCTGGCCGTTGTTGTACCGGGATTTACTTATACCTGTCTTTTACCAGCAATCCATGCACTGAAACTGTAGCCACGTGGATGAGTTTTGGCTGTACACGTGTTTTCTCCGCTACAGACGTATGGGTAAGACTTTGTATGACTCACATAAATCAACTGCAAACGCCTACAACGTGTATACAGAGCATGGCGAGCAGCAATCACCCACATCTCACCCAAAAAAGTTCCTTTTCAATTTGTTTTAAATACTGTAAAACTGTCTTTTTATTTTCCAAGTGTTTCTTTTATAATAGATAACAAATGCTTGGCGCTGTGCTAGAGCCAAAGACATTTTGTCTTCCTCCCAGCATCGTCTAAAGTTGAGTCCTTGGTTAGTTGATAGAAGAGTAGTATTAGTGTTATAACTCTAATGTAAAAATATCTCAAACAAATTTTACCCAGAACCTGTGTCCAATACGAACACCTGATCCACACTTTACTAAGATAGTCTCCAAGATTCTTACCCTCTTGTTCCGTTGGGAATTAGTTGTTTTTAGTTACAGTTCGCTCTTAGCCAGGCAGATTTGTTTTCCAGATGCTGCCGTATACATGGATATGCGGACCTCCCCTCCGATTACTTTGTGACACCCAAAGACAGAGATAACAGAAAAAAGAGACTGCATTGATGTTTTACATGAGTTTATTTAGTATACATTCGCTTACTTGCTGCTAGGATCTATAAAGTCAAGTAATCATCTAATCTTTCATCTTGTGGTAAAGCCAAGCTATCAAGAGAAATATCTTGTGGTACATCCCACTCGTGTGAAAGCAGGCTATTCGGAGGATCCAAGAACGAGTTTTCAAAGCAAAAATCTCCTGAGTCAAGCAAAGAAGTTGAAGGCTGATTAACGTTTGCATCGCCTAGGATGCGCTCAATATTGTTTTGTATAGGTAAGAGCGAGGTACCTGTGACTGATTCTGTTGAAGTTGTACTTGGAGACATAATAGGTGATAGCTGAGACTGTATATGTGAAGAGCCCTGCCTCTTTGTTCGATTTGCTATTGCAAAAAGTGGTTCAGATGCAAGTAAGTTACATCCTTGTTCTTGAAGCTTTTGAAGCATTGCAGCTACGCTATGTACATTAAAAATCTTAAAGAGATTTGAATAACGTTTATAGCTATCCACAACTGCCTTTAAAGAGAAGTTAAGTGAAATATTAGAAAAATAAGCTTATTTGTACATTTGGCGGAACACGTGATACCATGGCTAAAACAACCTAGATACAACGTTAGCAATTTGAGTTTTTCAATGTTCATGTCTTACGTTACTCATTAGTCTTGCTAGGCTCCACCTAGAGTCATGAGTGAGTATTTTTGAGCTTAACATTAGAGTGTGTACTTTGTTGACAAGTCTCTCATGAGATCCAAACATACCATGAACTTCTCTGCACATTCAATAGTAGCAAACACCTATCAAGATCAGATAATAATAGCACTCTGGGTTAATTACCTCAATCAAAGATTTCAATAAGAATGTACTTAGTACTGTACTGGAAGGATCCATTTCCATCAATATAGAAAGTGCTCGTTCGGCATGCTTGTAAAAAAATTAAACGGAGTAACAAACATCACAGTCACGTACTTTGAATGCTCTGTCATTGTTTCTAGACGCAATACTGATAGATGTTCTTGCGAGATGAAGTAAAACACGAGCATGAGTTGCAACGGGATAACGAGAGCCTTCCTCTGCCTGAGTCAACAGTAGCTAGAAACCATTAGAACAGAAGGAGTTAAATAATCTCTGTAGCTCACGTAAAACATTGCCTTTTCTGCTACTGTAATACTTCTACCCTGCTCTTGAATATAACGTATCTAATAAAACATAAGAAGGTAAACTCTTAGCAATTTACAGTACACTGCTGATAACTTTCAATGAAAGAACAAGGACCAACATTGTTCTATCAGAAACGCTTAAAAGACCAACCTGTCCTAAAAAAAAAGTTTAATAAAACACGTGATAGTGGAGTACAGTATAAGAGTATCATTGAACTTGCTTACCATCACATTCTGATAGTAACCCACTCACAAGGCTCTCTACAATATCTTTTTGCTTCGCTGGTGAAGAAGTAAACTTTAGTTGATGGAACATGAGTATTCGACACAGTGCTCTATCTTTTCCGGTTGTTTCTTGGTTTATCTCTACAGTATATCGCGAAGCTGTTTTGTTAGCACGTAGTAAGTATTTATTTGCTTCTTCAATACTTCCGCTATAAAGTGACATTGCTCCCAATGCTAAATCACCGGCTAATGATTTTTTAACAATTGCTACTTTTAAAGAATTTACCTGTAACTGTCATATCAAGTATGTCCGCCTTGTCTATTTCTGTGTACACCTTCTTTGCCATGTCGTGGAACTTGTCTTTTAGGCCTGTATTTCCTTCTATGAAAGCACCAAAAGCTGCATCAGAAAAAGCATGATACGAATGAGAAGTCGCTAAAAATAATCAGTATACTCAAGAATATGGAGAAAAAAGACCTCACCATACGCTAGTGTGGTTATTCGCGGAGGTTTTGAGTATAAATTACCAACCTCCGAGCAATACATAGAGTCTATATAGCGAAAAACAACGTTCTTATTGACCTGGATAAAAATTAATAATTATGCAGTAACATCGAAGAACTGAATTTGTCGCGTGCCATTTGGGTATCAACACCAGCGCACATAAGTGAATTTGAGTAAATTTGCTGTTGGCTAGGAGCAGTTCTCAATACATCTAACTCGTTGTTCTGTCTCTCTACGATTCGTTCCAACTCCGCTATTCTGTCAAAGTATTTTTGTCGAAACCCTTTTTCTAATCAACTCACCACTTCTTCGGCTGTTTTTTATCATTTACGCACCTACTCTGGGTCCTCTTTTTCTCTTTAGTGGATAAACGCATTTTATATTTGATTTAGCGCATCTATCACATGGAGAGCCTTTGTTGAAGTCAGTGTATATGTATTTAATAATTACTACCTCCAGAACATTTCTCATGTCGTTTTTTACAGCTTGCGCAAGCCCACGTTTTTTCGGACTGTCTTTTTCTCTTCTTTTGTTTACTATCAGACATTAGTGTACCACTATTTGTCCTATGAAGTTATCACACGATCATGAATGATAGAATCTCTAAATTTCTCGTGCCTAAAGAGTCAAATGATGTCTGATGATGCCACACTTATAAAAACACATCAAAACATACATTGAACGCAGCTACAACGCGACGGTACAATAGTTTAAAGCTTCAGAGAAGAGGGAAAAATGACGCTATTGGAACAAGTCGCGTTATATAAGGTTTACTGTGAATCTTTAGGCTTTAGTATTTAAATTCATCAGCTGTACAGCTTGGGTAAGAATTGGCAAATATGAAATACCTCTTAAAAACACGTGGCAAAGCTGAAACTGATCTGATTGTTTTCTGACATAAAACTGTTTATTCCGAACTAAAAACTAATGTTGCTACTAATGCTCAATGCGATCCGAAAGTGGGACCTATCGCTTCTTTGGACGGGTAGGAGTGTCAGAAATTCGGGAAAGAGCTCCAACCTATGGACATTAAAGTGGTGTAAAAACCTCTTGTAAATCTTCTAATAGTATTGTCAAAGAGTTGCTGATGTTCATTCAATTGAGCGTATATGTTAAAGGTAGTTCAAATATGGGCATCAAAACTGTTGGCGTTCACAATACAATAACCCTGGTACCAATTAACGTGTCAGGTCAACAGCTTCTGATCGAACACAACAAAAAACAATCACAAAGAATGTTTATTTTTTATCACAAGCACTACGTTCATTTTGTTGTGTAGTGTACTCTATCAGTAAAGAATACTCTAGAAATACCACAATTTTTAATTCCCTTTGTAGTGACACGTGATCTACCCATGTAAAGTGTATGAAGCCCAACAAGTTCTTTTATCCCTTCATTGCTAACTTTTGTACTTTCAACGTTCAATAAATGAACACCTCTAAGAGCTTTAATCCCTTCGTCAGTGACAGCTGTACCTCTTAGTGATATACTATGAACACCAGCCAGATGTTTAACACCTTCATCAGTAACAGCAGTTTCACCAAGCGATATTTTGTGAACGCCAGCAAGATGCTTAATGCCTTCATCAGTTACACTCGTTTCTCCAATATGAATCGTATGAATACCAGCTAGATGTTGTAATATGTTGTCGGTTATTTTTGTTTGGTTTAAATGTAACGTATGAGCTCCTTTCAAGTGCATGACACCATCATCTGTTACAGGTGTACCAACAAGAGCTATGCAATGAACCCCAGAAAGATATTGTAGACAATCATCTGTTATATTAGTCTGACCTAGGTATATTGTATGTACTCCTTGAAGTGCTTTCACGCCTTCATCAGTGACAGAAGTAAAACTTAGATCAATCTTATGAACTCCAGCAAACGCTTTCACAGAGTCATCTAGCACTCTAGTAAAGCTTAAATCAAGCGTGTGAACGCCAGCAAGAAGTTTGACATGTTTGTCTATTGTAGCAGCCTTACAAAGGCTGATAGTGTGTACACCGGCAAGCGCTTTGAATGTACTTTCATTTAGAGTAAAGCAGCAAGTAAGATCTATTGTGTGAACGCCGGATAACGCTTCAATACCGAGCGTTACAAAACGTAAAATCTTCGTACGTTTAAGGAATAAAAACCCGCGAAAAATATGCTCATTAAACGTTCTAAACTCCATTGTATCATCTGGACGTCTCTCTCCTATCTGTCTTATCACCTCCATGGAGCATTGCCGGAAGAAAAAGGTGTGAACGCCCGCTAGAGCCTCAATACCAGAATTTGATATTTTTGAACATCCGCTTAGATTTATCTTGTGAACTCCTGCCAAGTGTCTTAAACCTTCATTTGTTATCTTACTCTGAGAAGTAAGATCTATTTCACGTGCTCCAGATAACAAGGGCATGTGCTTATCCCTTAGAACGATATTCCTATCAAAACAAATGAGAGACGTTCTAAACACTTCTGGATGAGCTTTTCGTATGTTGATCAAGTCTTTAATCTTTTTTATGCGGATAGCCCTGTTTGGCTTGTATTTTAGATACTTTGTAGCTACATCGTCAAATAAATGACATACACGAATGACAGGGGTCAAATGATTGGGATTTAAGAATGTTAGAATTCGAAGAGTTATTTCTGTTGGTACAATGTTGAAAAAAGCCGATTTGGAGTCCATGGTTAATATCAGTGTACTGTTGTAACCTAAATAAACCACGTTACAATAGAAAAGCTCGAAAATCGCACATACCACACGACAACGTATGGCGTACTCTGATTTTAACATTCGTCTTAACGTACATTTCTGTTAAGTAGGTTTATGCACATTTGACGAACACCAATATTATATAGCAAGAACCTTAAGAGCTTGTTACCCATACTGACGCAAACTATTTTGTACGTATACAAACGTTAGATGGCAGAGGTTGCGTTTCAGGTATTGTCCGTATCATTCAAGTTTGTTAATCTTTGCAACTTTTGCTGTTTGACTTTTGTTTTCGAGTTTAGTAAGATATGACAGATCTTGCAACTTCTGTTAGTTTTTACAGAACTGACAATTTTGCTAGAACTAGCAGACCCAACGTTTGAAATGTGATTCACGTTATTGGAGGCTTGCTAGGGAAAAATCATGAATTTGCACTGGCCCACGTGATTTTAAAAACCCACCTAACATTTATTTTATTTTACAATTATACAATATCTGTTGTTTCAACCATTATCTAGAAATAGGATATAGAACGGGCTTGGTTATTTAAAATTTACAAAATAATAGCAGAACAGTGCGTGTTTTCCAAATACTCGCTGAAACACATTGTGCTACAGATTTATATGCATAACTCAACATCAGCTGCAGTATTTACATTGATGATAACAAACATTAAACGAGGTTAAGGAACGTATTTGTTTGTGTACAATGTTAATGAGAGTAGTTACACTGTGGTAAAGTATTATGCCCAAATTACAGTTAGTCCGTTTATAATCACATTTGGAGTCAAGGTTATGTTACAAAATCTGTGTTGTTCACAAAATTGCTTGTAAATTTTATCTTCTCTTTAGGTTATTCCATTAACATCTACTCTTTTTGATCCTGTACATTTATACTATGCAGCGCCTGGTGTTGTGAGTACCTGTTGAACAAAAAGAACGATCATAGACTGCTATGAAGCGCCTAGTTAAACTATCTGTGGCTCCTTTTAATTCAAATTCCCTTCAGTCGAACAGGTACAAAAATGTCAAGGAGGTGTACATTCCTAAAATTACGTTTTATTAATCTAGTCTTTTACACATTGGTTGTAAACATTAGAAGTACATTGCATGACGAGACAACGCCAATACCCCTTTGTAGCTACTGCTTTAATTGTATGGAGCTGCTTAATATCCGAGTACTTGGAGATACGTTTTCTGTGTAACAAAAACAAAAGTATCCTCCCTAGGTGAGGACACGGTATTTTTGTTTGTTTTCATTCAGATGCACTTCCTAGGTAAGGCCGCTGGATTTTTTTTTTGAGAATTCTTTTTTTTTTGGTACCAAGTAAGTTCTATGTTCACCGATACTTTCAGATCACGGAAGCCGCTCATAGATTTGTTACTATTTTTTTTTTTTTTGGATTTTTTGTTGGTTTTATAGACCGACCATTATGTGTCTACTTTCGTCAGCCACTACGAAAGGTTTAAGAGGGGGTTATGTGAGTCGCTTCGGTTAGTCAAACCGAAACTAGCTGTGGAGAACTACTTCCATCTGATATCTAGAATATTTTCGTTTCTTTTTATACCTATAAAAACTACACAAAAATAAATTGTGGTATTAATAGAAGCTTCTAGAAGGTTAGTTCACTGAAAATTCTATTTTAAATACTCAAATATGGATAATGCGCATTTCAAAACGCTCCCAAAGGCCTGTGATAGCTATTTACACGCGTGGAAACCACAGTGGACAAGTTTTGTATCTAAAAGCGTGCAACTAAACGAGAACTTCTTTTTTTAGATACTGAATGTTTCGTCATTACTCAAATATGGATAACACTAGCATGTCCTGGGTAGAGATGGCAAAAATACCAGTCCAAGTCGGTTACGGACCGAAACGCAAAAGACCGGTCTGCGTACCCTTGGAAAATCGGAAAAATAGCCGAAAAAGGAATTTTTGTCAAAGGAGGAAGGACCAACAGGCTGAACCGCACCCTAAAGTAGAGCCACACTCGAGGGAACTTAGTAAATTAAATTATAGCTTTTTTGCATATCTATCTCTTGTTTACCAGTGTCAAGTGAGAGCAATACAACTTGGACAGCTATAATATCAGTAGTTTTATTGTGTAATAAACTAGCACAGGTAAAGTAGAATACCAAGATGTATTAAAACTGTTCACACCTCTACAACTTCTACTGTTGTTCCAGGCGCAAAGAAATTTAACACCTCAGTGCTCTTAGCAGAAGTCCACTCCTCGAGCTTATCTACAGGCCAGAGATAGAATCCTGTAAATACATCAAAAAAATCTATAAGTTTGTTATAAAGGTTTAGGCATACCTTGAATTGTATTTCCTGAAGGCCATCCCCAATGGTTAACACCATAAACAAACATTCTAGCGTTTGTGTTTCTATTAATTACTAGAACTTTCTTGGATGGGTCAGATCCAGTCTTATCAATGCTGTGCCCTAGCAATAACATTAATGCTTCGAGATCTTACTATTTTCTTACCTGTTGTGTCAAAGGTTATTTGAATGCGAGGGTGGTCGTGCACAACGCCATCATACTTGACAGCTGTAATAGGATAGCGACGCCAATTGTTGCTGGTTCCCGCACCAGATCCAGTCTGCTCTTCTTGTTTTTCGTCCAAATCAACAACCTGTTTGCTGATGAGATCCTTGAAGCTATTGTACTCTATGCGCACCTTTCCGCTGTCCAAGTAATACTCAGCGCATTTAATAATGAGCTTTCCTTCTTCTACAAGCTTTTTGCATACTTTAGATTCGTTCAGTATGTCTTCTCTTGTTTCTTTGGCGTTCAATTGAATAGCGTGATCTTAAAGAAAGAGTTATTTAAGAACAACATAGCATGTGCTTGCGTACCAAGTGCTTTCTCTTTTTGCTTTTCCCAGCTGTATGTCTCAAGAGATTCAGAAGCAGCAGATTTGATCTTGTCCAAAATAGCTGTGATACCTAGTAAAAAGAGTGAGGTTTATAACGTCAACAATACAATGCATACCCGGTGAGAAGTGTCCTGGCTCCATAGCTGCTGTAACTGCACCGCAATGTTGATGTCCTAGCACGACCAAAAGAGGCTAATCGTTGTCATTCACTTTCACTAATTTTCCGTACAGTGTGCAAGTGCTCAACGCCATATTCGATTGATCCAAGGGCTATCTTATCGACTACATTTCCAGCAACACGAATGATAAAAATCTCTCCTAATCCCTTAAAAATAACTTAGAAAAGAAACAACAGAAATCCTTACTTCGTCAAAGATAATTTCAGGTGAAACTCGCGAATCTGAGCACGTGATTATAGTAGCATAAGGCTTTTGGCCTGTAGTCAGCTTGTTTCTAGAAAAAAAGCAAGTAAGCTTCAAAGAGCGTCTTGCGAACTAAATACCTTGCAGTTGCGTTAATCTCATCTGCCATGTTACGAAGATACCGGACTGTAGTAGTTTTGAGCTTAATTTCTAAATATAATCACGTGACGTACCCATATCTCCGCTAACAAAGTGTTCATTGCCAACCTAACATTGATAAGCTCAAACAAATAAGGTAAAATGTTCGCAGTCTCATGAGCTAAAAGATTAGAACGGTTGCCAAGCTAAGTGGAATGTTTTGAGCAGAGTAGTTGCGTACCATCAAGCGCTTCCATGCAGCGTTACCATCAGCAGGATATGGCTCGTCTGGGATATCTTGAAGTAAAATTTCATTTACTCTCTTGGCAATATGCCCTAATGTGTCTTGTTTTGTAGCCATGGAGAAGAGTTGTTGTTAGTAGTTGATGTATTAAAAATGAATTAAGCGCTACCATGCTATTTTGAGAACAGGTTTTCTTAGTTCATTCTAAAAACAGCAGAACGCCAGTTTGGTTCTTTGAACAATAACCTAACTCCGTAATGTAGGGTAAAAACCCTTGAACCTACTTAGAGCAAGTATTAAAGCAATGAAAAAGCACCAAGAAACACGCCCAACCCAGTAGGAAACACGTGTAGTATTAAGTCAATGGTATTCTGTGTTTCAGGCATACAAAATGCGAAGCTTTTTCGGGTGAAGATTGAGTGGATTAACTTACAGTCTAGTTACTAACAACAGATATTAAAGAGCGCAATGGATTTTATTTATTACTTAGACAAACACATCATATATAGAGCAGCATCGCGTAGAGCTTCATCGGTGTAGAAGACAGTTAATGATTCTTTCCACAATTGCCACGATTTACCATCAGTTAGAGGAGGCAAACTATGCGTATCAGGTCCATGAGAGTAACCAGTGTAGCTCTAAATCGGTCAAATAAGTAAAACGTAGTTTCGGCTATTAGGTAAATCTGTTTGTACCAACATAAACTCAACAACGCCGTTGTGGTCAGCGTCTAAGAGACATTCACATGTTTTAGCATCAGGTACAGGGGTAACAGTCATAGCATCTTTTACTTTATACCACAAATCACGCATGTGAAAGTAGTGTACAATACGTACAGCAGCGCTCCAGTTACCAGGTACCTAAAGATAAAAAAGTAAGAAGACAATCTATCCCAAAAATCACGTGGGATGTCCGTACACGTTCGAAGTTATTAAAAATACCGTCAATAACATTTAAGCTTCTGGTGGCAAATGTGTTGCCTAGTTTCATACTGCGCACGTGGTGGTTGACTTTACCAGCGTTGAAGAGATCTACAGTTGGAATACTCAAAGCCGCTTCTGGAGTGCCTTCAGGGTAGAAGATGTTGAGTGCTACGTCATCAATTGAATGAATAGCATGAGCTATAGTTGATTTAGCTGTCATTCAACACAAATAACTATTTGGCGTACCGATACTTTGGTAGTAAATGTCAGAAACATCTAGCACGAGGATTAGTAAGAAAAACGTTATTTTGTCGTCAACCAACTTTTTTTACGTACCTGGTAAGTAGCTACAAGAGCGAGAATGATCACCTACGGCGTAGGTGATAGTAACAAGGACTAAGAGCAAAGTAATAGAACGAAGCATCGTGGTATGAACAGTTGTCAGAACTTTATTTGAAGCTCAGTTAAGCCATTCACAGCAATTTAGGAAAACGCAGCATAAAGATACTGTAACGGTATTGGAAGCGTAGTGTAGTTGGCAATTGTAGAAGATTGTCAATAAGCGGAGAATTTTGCGGGCACTGACACTGCCTATCTTATTGTACCTGCTCCTGTGTTCTTGTTGTTTCTGATGAATTCGTTCGAAAACTGCGAGTAGCTTTTTTCACTAAACATCGTCTCAAAAATTGCGTGAATGTCTTGCTAACAAACATCTTTAATGGTGTAGCGTACCCTTACAAATGGATCATTGACGTTTGACAACTAAAATAATAGAATATATTTTTGCGTTCGTTTGTAATAAACAACATGATCAGCACTAAAACAAAGAGAACAATTTGGTTAGTGGTCTTTTTTATTAGTTATTTGGATGAATGTTTGTCTTGTACAAAAGCCATCTTGGCGTCATACCTACAACAAAATACAACGTATCACCACCAACCATGATATTGTGTATATCATTCAAAGATACAGTAGGAGGTACACGAACATTTAAGCGAATAACATCATGTAATCCCAAAGAAACAAGCATCTTACAAAGAAATCCATTCGCAGGAAAGTATAAATCTCCACGCTTATCAAAAGCTAAGCAAGATATACCAGCCATATGAGAACACTTGAAAATAGTCTTTACATAGTTATCTTTTATACTACGTATGTAATGGCTATTATTATCACTGTCAATAATATAAACAGTACCATCTCTCCCAACTGAAATATAAAAAGGTCGTTGAAACGTTGCTATCGAGACATGACCATCAACACGTCCTTTTAAGTATGCTTGACCTGCTACAGTATCTACAGTACCATCTACACGTATCTTACGTATAGCATGGTTACCTGTATCGCATATAAAGAGACTACCATCCGGAGAAAAACAAAGACCTCGTGGTTCATTGAAAAGAGCATGTGTACCGTTTTTAAAACCCTTTGTATCTTTTGTACCATACATTGTTGCTATCTCCCTTGTTCGCTCGTTCAGTTTACGTATAGTATGGCATGTAAAGTCAGTGAAGAAGACATTGTCTTTGGAGTCAATTGAAAGACCACAAAGACCGCTTAAACCTTCTGTAGGGATTGTATCCATCTCTCCTGTCGCCGTGTTGAGTGACTTGACACCACCCATAACATCCACCATGAATATCTTAAAGTAACTTGGTTACTAGACATCCGAAAGAAGCAAAAAGAAGGAATTTCTAAACCGTACTTTGCCGATTGACGTCATTGCCATAGAACGAATCCAATCGATATTTTGTAGTACGCAAGTAGGTTCTAGCGTAGAGAAGGTATCCTAAGGGCCAAAGTTAGCTGGGTTTCGAAACAGATGTCTATTTACGCACGCGTATGCTTTCAAATGAGTCTACCATGTCCTTCATTGCGTGGGAGACGCATCGTAATGATAAAACTTGCTCCAAAGATAAACTCTTAACAATGAGCCTTATGATGTCCGAAGGCAGCAATGTAAGACCGACATCACCGTTCCTCGCTTAGTAAACACGTTAATTATGAAACTAAAAAAAAAAAACGTTTCAAAAACGATCACGTGATAGTAAATTACGTTGGTCTACTTTGAAAGTAACAAATTGAAGATTGATATGAAAGTAGGTGTTGATTAAAACATGAACAAAGAATAAAAAAAAAACTACCGGTTAAAGGGAGTAAAATACGCGTTACTCACTTGTAAGGACAGATTTACTGCGTCTGCTACATCCTGTAATTTCATCTAACCCCGGCTCACTGCTTAGTATAGATATACGATCTACGATGAGGCTGGTGGCGTTTTGTATCTCTTTCTGTTTGAGTAGATTGAGTACACGCTTCAAAGTCGCTGTTTCTTGTCTTATATGATTGTATTGATGTATTCTCTTCAGTAATTTATTTAGCTCGTGTCCTACACGTCTCTCAGACATACGAAGCGTAAAACTATAAACAAATACTAGGTTTGACTTTTTTTTGATTGATTGAACGACAATAACAGAGTATTATAAATGTTGAGCTGTGGTATGTCTACTTTATGCTTTAACAAACTAATTGTTTATTGCTCTTGGCATAGCAACTCGTTGCAGGTTTAGTATAGAGGATTTAACCTGTCAATTGCAAACATGACAACCAAGGGCAGTTTACTTTAGGGAACATTTCACGTAGTACAGCAGCGCTACTACTACTACACGAACCCCAATTTAATAATTCCATTTGTTCAGGATCTAGTGTACCATATAAAATGCCCGTGAGAGCACTAACAAAAGTTAGTAGTACACAAAACATCAAAGAAAAATTGAGTACACTATATTCAACTCAACATCAGTTGATGTGTTGCTAGACTCTTTCCTTGACACTTTTAGATTCCCTAAAGGCAATTACCTTTAATCAGAATAATGTGGTACTACCTTCTAGTGAAGAAAACTCAAAAACTCCATTGTTCCATTCTGCATGTTCATCATGTACTTTAATACACAAAACCTTTTCACAGATCCCCACTTTTAAACCTTCAAGGCTAGTCAGTATATAACGTGTAACGTAAGTAGTTGTTGCCTGAAAGTGCCTCTATATTTACAACGCGACCCATTGCAACATTTCTATGCTTCTTATCACTGAATACTGTGACATCAATATCTGGTACCCATGACTAGATTTTAACTGAAAACACCAAAAAAACCTTGTTCTTTCACATACCTCTGGGTATTCGAATGGTTTCTTAGGTAAGCTAATAATATTGAATGGGATAAACTAGCTATTGGATAGATTATAGAGCGTACTTTACTAGAGGAACCTGACCTGCGTATAGACGTATAAAATACAGGAGTCCATATAGCCCTTTAAGGTTTGCATACAAAAAGTCGTGAGCAAATAATTCACCTTCCCAGGCACATGATGTCTTGTAAACCATAGCTCCAATAACTTCGGAACTTAGGTAAGTAATGTCAACGGTTGTAGAGAAAATAAGTTTGGATGGACAGACAAATGCAAAAGTCTGATATCAAATTCTTCAGTATGGCTCAAACTAACCTTCCTTGGACGAAGAATCTCGCACTATAGCCAGAAAGTAATGCTTAGCATTACGCAGACGATTTATTTTCGATGTGGGCCAAATAGTAAATCTAAGAAAGAGTGGTAACTAAATAATACTGACACAAACATCTTCAATACCCGTGGATTTTCTTTGCCATCACATCAAGAAATTTGGTGTATGTATCAAAGTGCTCATAGATTTCAAGGCGCTCCAATGTAACCTGTAATAAGTGTTAGTACTAGAAACATAGATAAAGCACATACGTCTGGTGTAGTCTTCATAAATGTACCAAGATTGGCTGGATTAAACGTGAAACGTTTAGATTGTGAAAATGAAGCATATCCATACTGTGTATACACACTCTCTTTGAATGGGTATAGACTCGAAAAAATGTATCCATCATCCTTCATTCGTTTAAAAGATGCCACCATTGTTTTCTTGAAGAACCCTAATCAAGAGAATAAGAAAAAACGAAGAAAAGTGCCACTCAATCTGTGGCAAAACTGCTAAGACTCTAGAGGTAGTACCTTGCCGGCGACTTTCGGGCAAGCAGTTCACTCCTTTTAGCCCACATGATAGAACTACATTGCCTAGTTCTATGTCAAATGCGCGTTAATTCACTTTGACCTAACCCCGAAAATTATGCTTCATTGGGAGCATGCTGAGGCTCGCTTTGGGTACATTGTCTTCGTAAAGACACAGTATTGTTTCGTCTAGTAATAATAAACACCAACAGTGTAAAATAGCGCTTTTGGAGCTTAAATCCGACGTAGTAGCGCTACTGTACCTTTCGCGGCCGCTATCGCTGCTTTTAGCGCCTCGGGCTGTGTAAAGTTCTGAGCTGGTTGGCTTGGGTAGAATGAGGCGCCCCATAGCTTTGTTAGCATTGCTATATCTTTGGTTTCTTTTATTTCAATGTTTGGAGCACTCATGATTGCCTATTAGCTGATTTTCTGACAAGCTGAAAAGAGCTTTTGCGGTCAACATTAGTTTATTGGGGAATTTTCTTAGAAATCGATTTTGACAATTAGCGAGAATATAAGAATTCACTGTATGGTTTTGTTGAACACAATTTTGATGGTAATTTTTATGGTCACAAACGTGGTGGATTCTACTTCATAGTTGTTCACAAGTTCCAAAATGTCGGTGTAATTTGTCACATACAAACTTTTTTCTTGTGTACTATGTTGTATTGGCTAGTAAAGTACAACATCAAAGGCTGCGCTAGAGCCACTAGACGTTGAAGTCTTCCTACCAATCACATGTGTATGTTGAGATGAATGAGTAGGTGTTAGGGAACAAGAGTATCTAATGGAGGTTTAAGCATGTTGTTTGAAGTCAATATGTTGAAGTTTATTTTTCAGACAATTCATTGCTGTGAGTGTACATAACTTTAAGAACATCAAGCATCTTCGGTAAATAAGAAAGCCAAGCAATATTGATTGTCATTAAATCAAACGTAACAATAATTCTATCTTGTGGACAAAGAGGTGCTTCTCCCCATTTACCAGTATTATACAAATCATGATCATTAATACAATCTTCATTCTTGCATTTAACATCATGCAATGTAGGAACTGTAAAAGCTAGAAGAAAGATTAGATAAACTGCACGTTGTTTGAATATTGTTTCACAAAGAAAGGGTTGCAGCTGACAAGAAAATTGTTTCAGACGATGAGAAGTGCGAAGTTATTTTCGTAGTCTGACTGACTTGGCGGTAAAACACGTGATAGTCAGGCTTTCATAATTCGTTGAAAGACTGCCAAACGCAAAATGAAGGCGAGTAAAAGATGTTTGCAATGAGGGAACGTTAAAAAAAAACGTACTTTTAGAGGGTGTTAATCTCTTTTCTGTTGGCATTAGATCACTCACTGGAAACGAGTTTAACTTTCCGCTGAAGTGGTTAAGTACTAGTGTGTGCGCATTCATAAGATGGGCTACATGTCGGGCTTCAGAAAACGTCGAATGTCCTTTCTTCAAAGCTGATTTAATATCCTGAGTTTTTTTAAGTAACACGCAGTAAACAACCAGTATGCAGCACATACGCATAACATACCTGATCGCATAGTGTTGCCTCATGCACTAATATAGTACAATCTTTTCCCAGATCAATTAATGCTTTACTAGGTCTCAAATCGCCTAAGGATGAACGAATAAGAATTTCGACTTGCAGTTAAAAAAAGCGACTAACCTGACATAACTAATTTCCATCCTCGCTTACTTGTAATTACAAGAGCATGCGCATCTACACAGTGTTGTACTTCTACTGTTTGAAACTGTGTAAAGTCCATGGCAGCTTCGAAAAAATCGCTAAACAAGTTAGAATCAACTTCTGTAGTATTTACAGTGACATACTTTAACTCATGTTTCTCATTGTAGAATGACGCTTGGTGATAAAATGTGTACTTAAGAGATATCCTAGAACAAAGAGCAAGCTCTTGAAGAGTCCCTTCGAAATAGTACGGCCCGATTATTGGTATAGGTTCAACCACAACACCACGACGCTCAAGCTCCTAAAAAAACACTTAAATACTCCAAGATAGAAAGCAAAATGACAATACCTCTTGTCGCTTGGAAAGTAAATGGTAAATACCATTATGGTGGTCTGGATGTTTATGAGATATCCATACAGCCCCTATATTAACCAGTACATCACTAATTTTATCACCATACTTTCTACAGAGCTGAATGTATGTTCCAGCTCCGCAATCAACCAGCAAGCTTTTTTTGTTTTAGTATCTATAAGTGTACTGCTCACTAGTCACAGTATGTTAGTACTATTCACGAGTATACTTTTCAACGCACCATTTCTTGTGTTTAGTGGGGTAGCTGCGGCAGTGCCAAGGAATACAAGTTCCAAAGAGTCGGCATCAAATTCTGGCTTTGTTTTTGCTTTTTCATCATTGTATTGCTTCAAAATAGATTCAATGTCGCACTTTGAAGACAATAATGCCTTTGCATTGTTCTTTAGTGGCTTTGGAACTTCATCTCTCTTGATAGTTTGCTTTTTCAACGGCAGAAAGTGATATTTCAGTAGAAAGTCACCACAGGTGCATTTTAAGCCTTTCAGAACATTCATGTCAACTAATCATTGTTAGAGGTTTCTCTTTTGTATCAAGTGTACATTTTCGGCATGACGGAAGCGATCTTTCGAATGCCTTTGGTTCTACCATACTCAACCAATTGAGTAACTGCTCACTTCTCATGATTTTACCAGAGATGCCAGCACTATCATTAACGAACATGTGCTAAAAACAGAAAAAAGTAAGAATACGTTATACCGCATGTTGATATTAAACCTACCTCTGTTTTACCAAACTTACTCATCCACTGTACGTATTTTTTGTTCAAAATTATTGACATTGGTGCAAAGTGAACAACACAGGCCATCTATTAACATCAACAAAAAACAAAAAGGTAACAAAATGACCAAGTACCTTTGTTTCGCTTTTAAAATAGCTTTGCCATGATTCATGCTCAATTAAATTATCCAAGTATTTCTCGTCTGGACAATCAATAATAGCTATAACCTATTTGATTCACATGAGCTCCCTCAAACAATAGAAAAAACGGTTGGTTTTTTTCTCCCATTTTTTTGACTTACAGGACCTGGTTCTTCTTTACCTATCATGCAATCTTGTGAAGTTACAACAGTACCATCTTCAAGCGTTACAGATTTACCACTAACCAGAATACCAAAGTCTTTTCCAGGTTTCACACCGAGTTCCCTGGCTCTTTTTGGATTAAACTTTGGAGGAATGCTAGGTGTATGTATACAGTAGCTTATACTGTTAGCACAGTATCTTGGAGCTAAGCACTAGGTATAAGTACAAACAAACTATGGCAAAGATGTTGTGTTTTGTAGTTTCTTAAGCACCTATCATATTGGCAGGCCTATCATAACCCATAAAAATATCAAGTTCGTTTAACAAATCTTGTTCGGCAGTTTTCTAAACTTGCTTGTTACTAAAAACGATATGGATGTTTATCAATATAATAAACACATGTAAGAATATAGTGTTGCGCGTTGCGGGTACCTTAAGCATTTCTACGTTATTTCTTTTTGGGTCAAGAGCCAGTTCCTTCTTAGATTCATACCAATCATATTTCTCTTTGGTATCACAATAATATTTTTGCTCAACAGAAATCACGTTTCTGAAACATGGATTAACCATTGTCGTAATCTTTGAGTTTATCTCCCTTTCCGAGGGTGGATTTGGGCTAACAAGAATAGGTTTCACGGTAACAGTATTACCTTTATTTTTTGTGTTAGAATTTGAATAAAAAATGAACAAATACACGCCATAAACCGTACCTCCGTTATCAATGATGATATCTTTTTCTTTTTTATGTATCTCCCTTAGTTTTAAAAGCAATTCTGGTCTTAACAGACGTCAGTAAAACACAATAGTGGAAAGTCCGGGAAACGACAGTGCGTACAGCCATAGAAAGTATCGCGTAGCGAAAATCATGTCTATGAGACCTCTCGGACCGTAGATTGTTAGGTCTTCGCGTGTCACCTTCAATTCGTATGGCAAATCTATATATGTGCTTAATACGTAGCCACAGTCGCATTTTTGAACTCTCTGTGCATTTAAAAGTTGTAAAACGCTGTACTAACCTGTAATTCCACTTAAAACCGCCCAATCACACCTAGTTATAAACAGGTGGCTTATTTTACGCAACTTTACACCATTTGAAATCCAAAGCCGTTTAGCGCCTTCTCCTGAAGTAATAGTTAAGCGTAAATACGCACCACATTGCTAATACCGCTATTAAAAACCATTCTGAACTTCTGAAATACTACTTGGACACTAGGCATTGTATCCCTCTCCTCAGAGGTTCCAAGAACCTGCACAAAACCTTGTCCACTCATTGCGTATGTTCTAAAATAACTTTTAATTAAGTTGTTATTTTCAGCTTTTCTTCCAACGGAATTCTCAACTTGTTAGACACGTAATCAAGTACTTGTTAAGAATGGTAATGAAAACAGACATGTACAATATACTACGCTTCATTGCAATTACATTTGACACGTCAACATAGTTAGTTATTCTACACAAATTCCATCAACCCATATGTTTTGGTACTTTAATTTTCCACTTTTGTACCATATTTTACTTTTGCCATGTAGTTTACCATCAAGCCACATGGTTCGAAAATGTAGCTGTCCATTCTCATGCCACCCTTTACTTTCACCAGTCTTTTTACCATCAACCCATATGTAGCGGCACTTAAGTTGTCCACTTTTATACCATTGCATCCATATTCCTTTTTTGTGAAGCGTTTCATTAAAATGAGTATTAATTGCAGCTCTCTTTGATAGAGTGTGGTATTTTGTGAATACTTCCTCATTGAAACTACAAATGTAAGTTTGTAGTTCACGTGGAATATCCAGTAAACTCAGGGAAGAACTCAATTTACTATATTTCTGCTTGTGCTTGACATCAGCCTTTTCAAAATGTTAGTGTTCTAGCAACATTTAACACTATAAAATAATAGTTGCAAAAGCACAGACACAAAAGGCCAAAACTTGGAAAATGATTGCTTAGAAATCATGCCGAACTTCGTTAAATGCAGTGCAAACCCTTTTGGAAAATGTTTATAATAAGTCACATGGTCGCCTTCATTTGAAACTGGGACATTTTTTATGACTCTTTAATAAATCTACAAAATTACACAGATCCAGTCAATCCCGTACGAGTTCGTTACAAAACTGAGCGCTAGCTGTTTATGTGGTTTTTCGTACCATATGGCAGTAATAACTACGGATTTATTAAACTGCGGTTATTAGCGCAAGCTTAGGCTATGTGAAACTTGTAGAAGATTTATTGAGAAATGAGTCAATGAAGTTCGACCGGAAATAAACTAAAAGCCGCTAAGGGCACCCTCTATTTTATCAAATATGATACCGTTTGTCAGCGGAACACGTGCTAAATAGAATGAGTTTGACACTTGCTATTCAGTTAACAGTAATTTGATACGCAGATAGTGATAAGTGAACGCTATTTGTGTCTAATTACTTTCAACCATATTGTCCGTATCATTCAAGTTTGTAACAGGTTTGGCAGCTCTTATCAGTTCTGTTAGTTCTCGCAACAGCTTTGACAAATGTTGGCAAATGAGATTAAAACCTCAAAGAAAGTTCCAAGCGCTTCCAAAGTATCTTGCGCTGAGTGTACGGTATTAGCATAGCGTAATAATCCGTTTTAGAATATAGGAGACAACTGTTGGATTAGAGGTCATCAGAGACGCCAACAGAACTACAATGCTAATGTACCAAATAAAATATAATTTGATGAAACACGTGGTCGCAATAATCTGTATGCGTTGTACACTGGATTGTATTTCCTCCAGAACTGACAATATCCGTCAGATCTGGTAGTTTTAACAGATATTGCAACAACTAACAGAAGTTGCATGAACTGTCATATCTTACTAAACACGAAACCAAAAGTCACAAACATCAAAAAGTTGCAAAGGTTAGCAAACTTGAATGATACGGTCAATAGCGCCTATTTTATTAAGTACACTCACTAATCTTCAAACACATGACAATGTCAGCACAGTCAGGGAATGATTTTTGGCCTAGGCGGACAACAAGATTAGAAATCAGCAATATTGCTAGGGTGCTGTCTAACGTTTTATTTAACAGAACTTTAAGAAAGAATTATACAAGTAATACCACTTTGTTCATCAGTTTTAATGTCACTTCTTTTTATCTGCAAAACTGCTAGGAGTTTTACCAATGTTGGCTTGGCAGCCGTTCCTTACTATTAATTTCAAAAGTTTCCTTCCTTAAGTGATTGCTTTCACTTTGACGCCATTGATGTAATGGCAATGGCAAGCTAACATACCTGTCTTGTCCCACTGCCTATACTCACCATCATAATCACCGTTGACATAGTGATATTGTACAAACAATTGACTATTTTCGTACCACTGCTTGTACTCTCCATGACACTCACCGTTGACATAGTGACACTGTACACTAATTTGACCATTGTAATACCACTTTTTGTAGTCTCCGTTGTACTTGTCATTACCAAAATGACGATGCTCTGCTAATCTTCCATTTTGAAACCATTTCTTGTACTCTCCTTCACGTTTACCATTGACAAAGTTACACAGGGTAGCCATTTTGCCACTAAAATACCAACTTTTAAACTCTCCTTCTATCTTACCATTTACATAAAAACTTTGTACCCGTAGTTCTCCACTTACATGCCATCTCCTCCATACCCCTTCAGGTACACCACCAACGAAATTGTGCTCGTACTTTATCAGACCACTGTAAAACCAATTCTTCCATACCCCTTCTTTTTCTCCATTTACATAGTTACCTTGCTTATGCCGTCTACCGTTTTTATACCAAGATTTGTACTCTCCATGTTCCTGGCCATGTACCCAATATTCGTGGCATCCCCCTCTTGAGTGTTGTTTTAGCCACTTGCCGTGTTTGTTCAATTCGTTATCAAACCTTGATGTACTTGCCGTGTATTTTGATAATAAAGGCCACTTGTAATACACTTCCCAGTCTTGCTCAACGATAGCAAGGTGTAATTCGGTGGGTAATAGAAAAAGTGTATTCATTGTTTACGTCTCCTTGCGTGTAGAGTTACGTATTGTATAATTAACTTGGATTGAGATGGCTATGCCTTTTTCTTTAATTTTGAATAAAATTACACGTGCGTGAACGACTTTTTTTGACTCTTCGTACTATGCAATTCTATCTTGCCCAATGTTGTCGCTCATGATACTCAAAATATCCACTGGTTTGCTTGACACGCATACATTACAGATCAAGAAATACAAGCTATTGGAGCTTTTATCAACATGAGGTTTGAGATTGAAAAATATACATTGTTTTTTTATTGGTTTTTTGTTTTCTTCTCAGTACGAATCCATGAGAGGTTGATTTACTGCTGTATTTGGCCTTGGTGTTTCTTCCATGCTTGATTGCTGTCTTACAAAGCACTTATTCCATAACCAAGTCCACGATTTAGGACCAACAATAAGGTATATAATGAATGATAGGTAAAGCTGTCCAAGAACAGTGAGTAAAAATATTACCCACCAGCTTATTTCGACAGATGTGTTTACAATATCCCATGCAATGTATAAGTTGATTGCAATCACTGCAAGAGCGATACCCCAAAGAGGATAACGAATCCATTTATTAGTAGCAAATTTACCCATAATAGCTACACTTCCAGTGAAAGTAAGCACTAGCACAGAATGTTAGACAACGAATGAAAAGCAAACTTAGAAAAAAAAAAGGATGCGAAAGAATGTTTGGGTTTTTTGTTTAACGTACCAGGGATCAAAGCAAAAGGTAGCTGAATACTCTGTAGTACGTTCAAGTACTCATCTAGAACATCAAGTTGATCTGTTATGATCACGTTAGACTAAGTAGACAGCACAACTTTACAACGTACTTGATTTCAACAGTGCTACGAAAATTGCAGGAATGATAGCAATAGACCGTGTAATGAGTACACGCTTCCATGGAGCGAGTTTTATTTTAATGAAACCTTCCATGACGAATTGACCAGCATAAGTACCAGTCATTGTTGAAGATTGACCAGCTGCAAGCAAACCTATTTAAGAAAAAAGTAAGAAACAAAATACGAGTTGCTTTCTACTCATTACCTAGTGCCCAAATATACCTCGCCGCTGTACCATACTTCTCCCCCAATAATGTTCCTGCTTGAGATAATCCAATATTCTTTACTTTGAAAGTAGTTGCAGCAAATACACCAACAACAAACAAGTTTACTATGAAAGAAACAAAAAGTGCAATTCCAGATTCGATTGCGTTGTAGAAATTTCCTTCTTTGACTTCAATAGGTTTCTTCACATTTACTTTTCTTGAGAGTACAAGAGCGGAATGAAGGAATAAATTATGTGGCATAATCACAGCACCAACTGTAGCAACAGCTTGAGCGACTGGCGTGGTGTTGATACCTTCTCTCTTTGCAGGAATAATAGGTATAACAATACCCTAAAAAACAAATTTAGCACGAAGTATACAGCTAGAGCGTTGTAAATCGTACTTTGATAACTTCTAGGTTATTAGGTTTCGCCATTATATACTCGACGCCAAAAGTTATTACCATGACGGTAATGAGGAACCCGAAAAAGATTTCAAGTTTTCTGATACCCTTTCGCTCCAAAAGCAAAAAAGTAAATGTATCAAGAGCAGTGATTAATACACCACCATATAGAGGTATGTGACCAGCGCTTAGTAAATTTATAGCTATAGCACTACCAACTACTTCTTGTATATCACTCCCTTCAATCACGTGTTAGAACTTAAAAAAAGCAAAAAAAGCGAAAAAAAGTGAGAACACAAAAAACAAGTAAAGTGTACCAATAATCGCTGATTCTATCATCAACCATAGTATAATACGTGGTACAATAGGATACTGATCTCGACAAACAACCGCAAGATGTTTCCCTTCGAAAGAGTAAAAACAGAGAGCACAAAGAAGACGGAAAGAGTACCTGTAGAAACACCCAAACGTGCAGATAAAAGTTGTAAAACAAAACCAATCACTGTACTCCAAAAAAGAACCCAAAGCAGTGAATAACCAGTATTCGCGCCCATTTGTAGATCTGACTCGATATTACCAGGATCAAGGTATGCAATGGACATCAAAAAACTAAAACAGAAATCAGAATGGAATTGTCACTCTGTGACGAAACTAAGCCAGAAAACGCGTCGATTGACGCTGGTTTTGTGTAAAATACCATAAATGTGAGCTGAGAACGAAAAAAGGAAAAGGTACGTAAAAGTAATTATAAAACCGTTCATAGGCTGTTCAGAGTGTTAGTACGTACCCTGGGCCAGTAAACGCCCATAATTTTCTGAAGGAGAAATGTCTCCAAACAGAATACTCCTCAAAAGAAGTATAAGACATGTGCTTGCTGTCTTCTTCATCGTGAGGGACATCTACTAGATTACCGAAAGATTGGTGCGCTACACTTATTAACACCTCACCACACTATAGAATAACACGAAAGAGAGCGTTCAAGTGAGAAATTAGCGCAGTATACCTTGTTCAACTACAGCACCATTCCCGTTTTCTGATGGTTCGTCTCCCATAGACAAGGGATCATAAGCTGCCATTGGGTATGTACGACTTCAAAACTAAACGAATTTTCCGCTGTTTGCCACGCGATGTGTGCTGTTGCCTTCTTTTAGACAGAGTAAAGCGTGGAGAGAATGTTACAGTGACAAGTTGGTACAAAAACGGGTGTTAGGGATTAAGTTCTCACGACAAGTATGAACACATGCTTTTTCTTTTTTTTTTCGACTCCTTCTAAATTGAATTACGTTCACACATTACAAGCAATCCTCCAGAATACTTTCACAGGTACACGTGTATGTAATCTATATAAGGGATAACTAATGATGGCAATACTTTAAGGCGTTTGGTCTCAATTTTAACAAACTCTTACTAAACAAACGATTTTGTTTATTTTAAAACAGCGCTCAGAAAAGAGTTCTTTTCTTGCTTTTTACTCGCCCTTTATCTTATTAATAACACTACGTCCTTTGAAGTCATCCATGCTATCATTTACACCAAAAGCTCCAGCAATAAGATCGCACCTAAGAAAGTTTAACGAATGACACCATCAAAAAAATTTGGCAACACAAAGCAAAGTGTCCAAATATTTCATCACGTACCATTCAGCTGGGAACAAAGCACGTGCAAGGAATGTAAGTTTTACGGTAAATGGTAGGTAGATGCACTACATGGTATTAGGTCATAGTAATTGCGGTAACATATTGTCCTTAAAACGAGCATTTGATGCTGAGAAAAACGGGAAAAAAAAGGTTTTGTGCCACCTCCTTGCACGATAAACTCCATAAGAAAAAGGTTTCTGACGTAAAGCCAAAGGAGAGTAATAGTAAAAGTAACATACGGCTTCATCACATCTAATAGCATCGACAATACGTTTACCAACGTAATCTTCTGTGAGAATTGGCAAAATAAATGGCAATTTGCTCTTGGCACCTTCAAACATGCCTGAACCCATGGTCAGTCAAAATACAATGAAAATCATTTCGTAGCGAAGAGGGATATTTGTATAAAATTGCTAAGTACCTGTGTTGATGTAGTAAGGACATACGCAAGTGGTATTAATGCCGTTCATCTTTTTCTTTTTGATTTCCATTCTCAATGCTTCAGCAAAGCCAAAAGCTGCAAATTTAGATGCACAATAGTCTGTCATGTTAGCTATATGTGTGTAAGCGCATATCGTGATAGTAAATAAAGGTATTGTAAAACCGTGGATAATGTTTTTGGAAAACTTTGGTCGCAAGAAAAAAGTCGACAAAAAAAGCAAAACGTTGCTTCGCGTACCAATACCAGTGGTGCCAGCAGCGGATGCTACAGTGCAAATATGTCCAGAGTTACGTTCGTACATAGCTGGGAGGAAAGCCTAGAAGGAAAGGAAAAGCTTAGAACTAAGAAAAACTACAAAATACAAGAAATTTTTTGTTTGGTTTTTTTTCTCCGTACTTTGACTGTCCAAAATTGGGCGATAGTGTTCACCTAAATTAAGAATTAACAACCCATAAATACTATTTTAATAGCTCTATAGTTAATGCTAGTAACCAATATAATACCTTCAAAGTCAACTCGATTGCTTTATCTCTAAACGAAGCAATTAGTTTTAGGAACAAGCACAATTTTCTGATTATTCTAAAATAACAAAAAAAAAACCGAAAAAAATCGTTTCGGTTGACTTCTTTTGAGGTTAACGTACGGAATGTCAAGTAATGATTTACCCGAGACTACACCTGCGTTGTTTACAAGAATATCTAAACATATTTTAAGCACTTGTTTTTGGTTTTTTTTCATTTTCTAACAAATCAAGGCCTTAACGCACCGACAAAGCCGTGTTCTTCTTGGACTTTCTTAGCAACAGCGTATACTGTTTCTCTATTACAAAATAAGCGCATTTTAAAACAACAAAAAATGACTAAAAAGTCACAAAAGCCATCACAACACAAGAAGCCACAATAAAACGTGAAAAACGGGTTTACTGTAGCTAGAAAATGTCTGTCAACTAGTGAGTCTGTTTTTTGGTTATTTCCATGCCATCCTGTCGTACCTGTCAGTAATGTCGACCTTGTAACATGCGGATGAACCACCTAGAGCTTCAACTTCTTTGGCTACACGAATATAACGTTAGACGCATGCGAATCGTAGTTGTAAAAACGATGTGAGGCTGTTTTGGTCGGGGAATAACGACAAGGTTTTCTTTTTGGGTTTCGTACCGACTTTTTGCATGCCAGCCTCGTTTACGTCCCAAATAATGACTTTGCATGAGTCTTTGGCAAAGTTGAGAGCAGTCTGTACAATGCGTTAGCTGAGTACAAATACGCTGGTAGGTGTACCTGGCGGCCAATACCACTGGCGGCGCCTGTAATGAGAACAGTTTGGCCGGTGATGTCCTTTGGCGTGAACCATTTGATGCTTTCGTTGTATTTAGCGAGTTTGTAACAAAGTTGGAAACGAACCAGTAGTGAAACACCAGAATCATCGTAAAGATTAACACGATGGCGAATAACATGTTGAGGGAATAGTTGTAAACTCAAGCTTGTTTTTGACGAAGAAAATGGTTCTTCTCTGGTAAAACAAGTTCTTCAAAATCGTCCACCTTTGGCGGTAAAGCGCCTCTCAACAGTTCGCATGGGTACGAATAGTATGTAATTAGGAGGTTTTTTTACACTCACCTACTAACTGAAAATGAAATCGATTTCTCTTACTTACGCTGTAACAGTATTTGTGATGTAGTAGACGCAAACCATGGACTTCAGGTCAAGAAATAGACAAAAACGAGCAAACAGCCTAAAGTCAGGTAAGAATAATACTTTAAACAACCTTATTAGCCATAACGCTGTAGCACCAAATTTGTAACTCGTAGTTCTTGAGTCTAAACACGAACTAGTTCGTTAAACCTACTGCGCTACACTAAAATAGAGACAGCGATTTATAGCGTATTTCATAATTACATTATTACCTTTTCGTGCAATATCAAAAGTTGTTCTTGAAAAAAAAAAGCAAATCCCTCTATCGAAAAAATGTAACACCCCGCAAACACTTTTTTTTTATTTTGTACCAAATTTTTTTTTTTTTGGAGCGTATGGCAAGAAAAAAACAAAATATCCAAAATAACTACCTTATTTTCGTAACTATTCCTAATACGACCTTTTTTTTATATAGTTCTTTACTATGATGCATCAGCAGCAACTGATAGTGAGGTATCTATCAAAGATAAGAAAAAAAAACGTGCAAAGAAGAAATCTCCACGGATAAAAGGGCACAAGAGCACAATGTCCTTGATAACATCAGACTCTCCTAGACGTCGTTTCAAAGTGAAATCAAAACTGGATGTGAGCCCTGGAGTACCTCGTACGCCACCGCGCCAAAGGAGAAAAGTCGCAGGGAAGGGAAAATCGAGATCAAGAGGTAAATTACCAGGCGCTGCCGAAAAGTTCAAAAAAGGAAATTTTGTTTTTTTTCCTTTATTTGTTTAGTCGTAAATATACCTTACTGTTTCTTTAAGCGCGTTCTCAAGAGGATGTTATAGATGTCTTAGTACCATTGAAGCCAAAAAGATCTCATAGTAGTAAATTTAAACAACACAGTGCTCGTCAGAACAAAGTAAAGCGTAGCAACTCGATGGCAGTTCCTATGTCTCCTCGTAGATTGCCTTCACCAAAACACAGTCCAGAGGGTTACATGGTCGATGATAGCTATGTGCCTTTACGAATGCCTAGACGGAGTGTATCAGTTACCAATAAGATAGTGAGCAATACAAACTCTCCGAGATTTAACAGACCAATCCGTCAATTTCCGCACAGCAGTCCTGTTCTAAATCAAGTACGAAGACCTTAGCTTCAATCTTTTGTTATTTGCTCTTTTCTTCCTTAATCTCTTACTCACATACTCTAGCCTATTGTCAGTCCTCGGCCTAATCCCTCTGGTACAACACCTATAAGGCTCGTTGATATTGGTTTGGTTTCAGGGGACTTTAAGGGTCTTGATGATCCTGCTTTATCTGCAGAGTTCAATGTACGTTCTAGAGTCTCTAAGCATAGTATTATAGTCTTCATTGTAGTAACAATACTTATAGTTGAACATGCGTAAATTAAAGGCACCTACGTTTAAAGCCACTGAAATAAAAAGTGCGAAAAAACCAAGCAAATCAGGATCGCCTTTAAAGTCAACAAGGCAAGTGTTTGGTTAATTTCTTCGATTCCTTCTTTGTTTTATCGATCCTAATACACTGTAATAGATCCTTACAGCCTTTTTATATTTACATACCGAATCAGAAACAAGCTGGTACGTCAAACAATCGAAAAAAAAGACTTTTTTTGACACGTTATTTTTTTTCTTCGTCTTTCTGGATGTATTCGTATTATAATAGTGTGAAACTACTTTTAACAGGTTCTAATGCCTCCATAGAAATCTTATACAACCCTTCGCTAAAGCTCAGGCGTGTACTAAAGAAAGCAACGCAACGTGATGTTAAACTCGACAATTTTCTTATTGTAGACGCCAAGCGTAACCCAGTCGATCTACACATGCGTTTGCGTGATATAGAAGGCTATGAGGTTCACCTCATACCAAAGACACGAGTACCAGTGCCAAACAATAAAATCAACATGCTACGCATTAATTTGCCTGGCGAACGATTCTCCTCCATACAGAGGAAGCCACAACAGCTTCAGGTAGCTATTAAACGTATAGCAGATGCAAGATCACTTAATATGGGTACACCTTCACTTTTTTGTTTTTACGACCTACAACTTCCTCTGTACACCACTTTTCTATTGTATTCCGCATTTATGGACTTTAAAGACATCAAAGAGATAGATATTATTAGTGAAATTATCGGTTTTGTGGTTCTAGAATGACTTCAGTTTGATCAAACTTTTTTTTTGTTCTTTTTTTTTGTGGCTAACTTTTTTTACAAGAACATCTTATTGTTACAAATGTACAAGGGAAAGCAATAGATACTACGCTATTAATTGAAGATATTCCAGATGATGAGATTGTTTTAGATTTTAAGACTCCATATAAAGCTGCTGCAGCTTTCAAACCACCGAAAGAATTATCAATTTTATTACCTGACGGAGTTTCTCATTTTTTTCCTTGGCGGGGTGACGCTCTTCTTCGTGACTTGGTTGATAAATTCCCATATGGAGGTAGAAAACCTCAAGATATGAAAGGAAAGTACCTGGATTCTACGAAGACTCTAGGAGAGCTTTGTGTTGGCCAGATTTCTTATGGTAAGCAAAAAGCCTGCAAACTTTTATCAAAAAAAAAAGACATACCTTTTTTGTTTGACACGTTTCTTAAGGTATCAATTTGAAGAACTATAAAAGAAAAAGGAAAAGATTGAGTACGTAACGATTATCACCTGACATCGTGAGTTTTATTGATTTTTTTATAGATACCTTGGGTAGTTCTCCACAGAGTAAAGTTCAAGCTGCCGTTAAGAATAATCTTTTTAAAGTACATCTTCCACAGAACCAGAAACACTCTTTTTTCTACGATCCAAAGACACAGTGGTCAGATACAATCATGACTGTTCTAAGAAACGCAGTTAAACTACGTACACATCTATCTCTTGATATGCCAGTGACAGATATGAGTGGACATAAGATAGATAGAAACACAAAGTTATGTAAAGTTGCTAAACTTGAAATTTGCTTTGGTGTTAGTGCTGTAGAAGTTAGAGAGTTAAAGAAGAAAGAGAAGGAAGAAAAACGTCGTAGTAAGAGACTAGAGATGGAGAAGAGAAAGGAGAAGTATCTTATTGTTAGATTACCTGATGACACATACTGTACTAAGCAGTGGGAACCAGATATAAGTTTATCTGCTATTCTTGATCTTATACGCCGTCAAAGACCCGGTTTAGTCTTTTCTAGCGTATTAAGGGATGCTCAAGGAAAGATTTTATCGTTAGATAAGACATTAGGACAGTTAGATGTTTATGAGATACTGTCTGGTTCAAGGTAGGTTTCGTGAACGCTTTTTGGGACAGCTGTTCTATTTTATTTAATTCGAAATCTCTTTTGTACTGGCCTATATTTGTTGCTCATGGTTCTTTTTTTAGAAGCACTTCGAATTCTGCTCCTAGTACGCCTAAGGCATTGAGGTTTGGACCAAAATCTCCAATGCGACGTAATTATAAATCTATTGTTACTGTGGAAGTAGAACCAGAAGCAGCATCTCCAGCTCACGTACGAAACATAACCAAATCAAAAGTGTTTCTTACTTACTGGTTTTTTAAAAATAGATTCCAAGACGGTTCACGGTGTTTATGCCAAATAATGAGGTGTCAAGTAATCTAGTAAAGGCAACAGAGGTCCTAGAAGACCTATTGATGAAGATTCGTGATAAACGAGACTATCAATTTAATAGCAGTTACATTGCAACAGATATGACTGGAATGCCTCTTAATACACGCCAAACTATTGGTGAACTTGGTGTAGATGCTATTTGGTTTGGTCATAAGTTCGAAATGGCTACTATAGATAATAACCCATTAAGAGAACTTGATAGAAGTGTTGACTTTCGTACGTTTAAAATTCGATTTTTTTCTTCTTCTTTTCTGAGCTCTCTTGGGGTAATTCATTGAATGGTGTTTATCGTTTACGCGCACTTTTTTGAGCGCGTAGTGAAGTGTTCTTGGGAGTTTCGTGTTTATTTACTTATTTATATTAGATACGGCTGAAATTGGTGGTAGAGATATTATGAGAGGTCAAGATACAAGAAGGAGTCTTGATTTTTGCTTATATGAAGATGATAGTCTCCTTGAGACAATCGGAGGGTTAAAGTCAGTTCATAGTAAAGACTTATTGACACTTCTTCCTGTACGTCACTCAACTGAGATTTTCACAAAATTCAAGAAAATTTCCCCTCGAGCCAGCGTTTAACGCTGTAGGCCAACTTGTCTTCCTGGTTACTGTGTTATTTATGTTTTCGTATAGGATGGTGGAAGACCAATGAGAATGCAACGAGTGGGTTCAAGAGGACACCAGAAGGTGATTACAGGGTTTACATATGACGATCTAAAAGGAGACAGGTATGCTTGCATTCATCACAAAATAAAAACGACGTTATACTTACGTATTCCAAGAAATCGCCGAACTCTTATTTCTCATATTAAACATGAGAACAAGCGCATTCAAAGGAAGTCAAAACGTCAAAGTAGTGCTCGATCAAGGTAAGTTTTTTTTGGATTTTTTGGGGTTTTTTTTGGATATCTTAGCGCTAATTAACGTTTATTTAGGAAGCGTGTTGAGTGTTTTACAAGTAGAGCTAATGCTCATGACATGACAGATATGGCATTATTTGATCTCTGGAGAGAGAAAGAGACAGATTTTGCTACCTTTCGAAATTCCACAACACCTTTCAATTATGCCATGGCTAATGTCCCAGTACATACACATACTTCTGTAATAGATGTCTCCCCCAGGAGACGTTCTTCTATAGCTTCAGATACAAGAACTTCAGAAGCACCATTACGTTATGAAGACTATTATGATGTAAGTGATATCTTTCTTATTTTATTAACACTTTTTTCTCATTAATTTCGTTGTACTCACTCTTTTAACAGCACATGACCAGTCTTGTACGTCGAACAAAGAAGATGCGATAGCACGGTTTTTAGAAAAGTTATATAAAATAGTGACATGTATACCAGTGTACACGTGTAGTATAGATGAGGTTGTACATACCTGTTTGTTTTCAAAAAAAGAAACAACAGGTTATTCTGCAAAAAAAATACAAAATAAAAAGTACAGCCATTAAATTTTAACACAAGAGACTAAATTTATGATAATACAGTACTTCAATAAATTACTAAATCAAACATTAGGTGGTTTAATATAACGAGAAATACGAAGTAGTTTTGTGGGTTTTTTTTTCATAACAATCTTTTCACATAAAACGAGTTGAAAACTTAAGTATTAGAAAGCTTTGACGTAATTTGTGGTCATACGACTTATGCAAAATATTGTTTGAGCTCTTCACAGTTCCGGAACTAGAAATTCGCGCATTTTAGTAAAATAGCAGTTGACTTGGTAGAGGCGAACAGTCCAAGATTGTGATGAGAAAATTACTTCTGGGACAGAGAACGAAACTTGTTTTTATTCTTTACGTTTAAATCAATACAACGAAGCTTTAAGTTTAGCAAAGTCTTTCCCTAATAGGGCTAGTTTCATTTGCCTTTCGAAATCAGTCTTAGTTTCCCTGCAATACTTAGCACTTTCCTTGGCCCCTTCACATTGATTATCTGCATACATTGGTCGTACAACAGTGTAGCAATCTTTGGCACTTAAGCTATAGGTTCCTGACTTCTGTCGGAGAAGTTCCTTTAAAAGCTTCACTTGTTCACCACGTGAAGCCTTTCTGACTGCATTTGCGATAGCTTTCACCTGAGAATCTGAAATGCGGGGGCTTGGTTTCGAAAGGTACTGTCCTACGCGTGGCATTCTGCTTGAGTGGTATGATGCTGGTTGTTTGTAAATTATGATTGTATGTACAGCAAGAATTTACTAGACTTTTTTTAGACTTTACAGTAAAACACTTACCGTAAACGTTATTCGCTCAATCCACAAATATTGCTGATGCGCGTTTTAGGATAAATGTCAGGCAAGTAGTTGCTTCCTTGTATGATATAACCACAATACAATAGTCACCAAAAAAGCATGGATACAGTCTATTTTTTTTCGCTGTTTTGTCTCTGAGACAATGACTAGGCGTGTTGGGTATGTTTTGGTGTTTGCGTTTTTACAACATTACATGACCATTACTTGAATATTTCTTAGCTAAAAAAGAGGAATAACGTAGATAAAAAATATTGCTGGTGTTGTCCACGTGATAACTTGGTCTTCTTGATCAATAGTGGTAATTATCAAAAACTACACAACAGCTAGTCAGAAAATACCAAACTATCTGTAAGGTTCTGAGGATTAAAATAAGAGAAACGTAAGCTGCCACTCAGGATTCAATGTAAGTACGTCGTGTCTATTTATTGTAATACTACATTCCTTTTTTGTTTTGAATGTGTTGACCAACTGTAAGGATAAATGTGCTCGCCATGGAATGATCAGTGTCAACACCAATATCAAAATTACAAGAATAGCTACAACTATAATTTCTATCACTTCTGGTAGCACTGGAAAATCAGAGCCACAATCCGATTGTGTTGAACAGGATTAAGAAAATAAGATGACTAAACTTGTTGTTATTATGCACTTTGTTTAAAGTCTGCAAGTGATACGTTTTATTATCAATTTCCAATCACGAAGTAATTTAAGTGGCATTTTATCTGCATAGATTTGAGTGAAACGTCTTTTTTTTCTTTTGAGTTTATTAATATAGCGATTGTTCCAAACGTATAGATGTACAAATTGGATAAAAAATAATATCTCAGTTTTTTCGGATATGGCTAAATTACGGCCTTATAACTGTCCTTCAACCATTTTTTAACATCCTCACAACGTATGAGACAATTTTCAGTCAAAGGGACGATCAAAACTACAAAATTATGTTAAAATGTTTTACCTCAAGCGCTGGCTATTTCTACGCATCGAAAGTAATAAAAAGTGGTTTTGCGGCGACAGTAAAAAAAAAATCACGTGGCGGGCATATTGTCAAAAAAACGTCACCACTATCATTGTCAACGTATTTCTCTGTTTACCGTACAGTACTGTAGTTGCTGCATATTTTTATAGACAACGAAGCTACAGCCTACCGCCAAGCCAAGTATTACAACAAAATGAAAAGCGCTCATCACATACGTCATTTATTAGATTCGATTAATCTGGTTAGCACAGAAAAAGGCGTATTTGACCTTATTTCACTTCCAGTCGAATTAATAGTTCATATTCTGAAGCAAGGGACATATACACTCCCTGCAGCCCAAACTTGCCACTTTCTCCATGATATCGTTCATATCCATGTTGGATACAATGAAATCATCGTTAATAGCGACCACGAAGTTTCATTGCTTTCTGGTAGTCCGTTACTGCAAAATACACCAATTTGTTTTGGACCATTTAACCCAACTGACTGTGACTTGCGTTTATTTGCAGGAGTACACACTATTAACCTCATGTTTTGCTCTGAAATAACAGGTGAGGGTGTCAAAGCATTAACTGGAGTACATGATATTAATTTGGAACTTACAAATGTTGTAGATGAAGGTTTGAAGTCATTGGCAGGAGTACACACTATTGACCTCAGGTTTTGCTCTGAAATAACAGATGAGGGTGTCAAAGCGTTAGCTGGAGTACATGGTATTAATTTGAAATGTACAAATGTTACAGATGAGGGTGTCAAAGCATTAACTGGAGTACATGCAATAAATTTGGAACAAACAAACGTTACAGATGAGGGTGTCAGAGCATTAACTGGAGTACATGAAATAAATTTGGAACATACATATGTTACAGATGAATGTTTGAAGGTATTAGCAGGAGTACACACTATTAAACTCAGGTTTTGCCGTGAAATAACAGATGAGGGTGTCAAAGCATTAGCTGGAGTACATGAAATTAACTTGTCAAATACAAATATTTCAGATGACAGTTTGAAGGCGTTGGTAGGAGTACACACTATTAACCTCAGGTTTTGCTCTGAAATAACAGATGAGGGTGTCAAAGCATTAGCTGGAGTACATGAAATTAAAACATACAAACATTACAGATGAAGGTGTGAAGTCATACATAACATTAGCAGATGAGTAGGTGATGAAGGTCATTGGCAGGGATACATACTATTTGTTTGTGTAATTGTACAAGGATAACAGATGAGGGTATCAAAGCGTTAACCGGGGTATATGAAATAAATTTGCAAAGTACAAATGTCACAGATGAGGGTGTCAAAGCATTAGCTGGAGTACATAAAATTAACTTGTCAAATACAAATATTTCAGATGACAGTTTGAAGGCGTTGGTAGGAGTGCACACTATAATATTGAAATTCTGCCGCTACATATCAAATAATGGTATAAAGGCCTTGGTAGGCACAGACTATATATTAACATAAACACATCAAGACAAGGCAAATTGTTTAAAAGACAAAAAAAACACAACATAAAATATATATTGTATTTAATAGAATGGTTGTACGAGTGGGTTACAAATATATGGTTCAAGTGATTCAACTAATCTACAAACAGAAATACCAGATAAATCTGATTTGAAAAACATACAATACAATAAATAGAGCCATTCCAACAAGCCATAGTTTGAATATTTAAAAGAATTGTATCTCTAAAACGAAAATCTTTCATTTTCTTTTCACCATCAACGTCTAATTTAAAAGAAGCAAAAAATCCATTAGAAAGACTCCATACAGCCACTATATTTGATTCTCCATCATCGTAGTGTTTTGGCATTCTTGATGCTACAGCAAACTCACCATAGCAACAAGATTTAGAAGATGAAGACGACTTTTTGTGTTACTCCGTTTGTGATACCTATTAAGATATAATAAACACCTCCAGGCCCGGTTCAATCACTGCTCCAGCCAATACAACACCAACTTTACTTTTACTTTTATTTGTCTGCATTGCATCGGACGACCCAATTGCAGACTAGCTTACATTGGAGCTAGTCAAGGGTTTACATAGGAGTTGCACCTACTGCTCTCAACGCGGGAAGAGCAAGACACCTCATTAGTCTTCCGTGAGGACTGTAATTGTGCGTTTGTGAGCCTGCCACCCAGATATGATCATGTCAAGCTGAAAAAGCTGACCAAGTTCGTAGAAAGTTGGATATAATGTTGGATTTGATGAACGCCTGTAAGTGTTCTTGTTTGAACCTGTAGAGAAAGTTTCTTCGGGAGCACATGCTACTACTGTGATGTATGTTGTTGTATTCAAGCCATACCATGTGTAAAAGGACTAAGATGTATAGTGTGGATGGAGTGTGTACTTAAGCTTTTCAGCAGCACACAGTATACTAGCAAGGTTTGCGTGAGGCGATTGGAACAGGATCCAAGTGATAGTAATTTGTGGAGTGTTGTATGAGCACTTGTGTTATTGTAATTTTTTGATATTTCGTTTTAGGTTTGGTTTTTTCTTTGCTTTATTATTTTTTCAGTAAGAGTGCGGATGATCGCACGATGAGCCAGATCACGTAGCAAGGGGAGATATGTCCAGAAGGGTTCTTGTAATACAATACAACCAAAGAAAAAGTAGCTGCCATTGCTGCTGCCAAGAAGGCATGAGCAAGTACGGACTATAACATGGCTTTTTAACAAAGCGCAATACCATTAGTAGATTGTCTTCACAATACAACAATAAGTAGTAAAAAGATCTCGAATATACAGTGATCTTGTTTAGTATTTTGGCTTCTCCGTTCCTTCATCTCGTAACTTTTAGTGGAAAACCAGTTTAAACAAATACTAAACTTTATTTGTCCCAAAGCACTTTTTAGTACTTGAATGGTTGAACTAACGCCCTTCCGTTATGAATGAATAATTTGAATATTCAAATACAGCCTACATTCACAAATATTCACGACTAAAAAAATTCATTCATTATTCATGCACACAGTAAACGGTCGAAAATTGTGCAATTTATGGCTGATTTTGACTGGATTTGTGGGTTTTGGTGTTCTGTTGACTATTCCGATTCGGTTTTCAAATGCAACTTTTTGAATCTATCCATTTGGAACATCGCTAGGTGCTACAAACCAAAAGCTCCTCAACTTCCTGACTCGCCAAACGCCCATGAATATTCATGAATGAATATTAATGAATATGGCTTACGGGACAATGAATATGAATATTGCTTGTATTCATAACGGAAGGGCGTTAGGTTGAACTTGTTTATTTAGTGTCATTTAGTTTCTCGTCAATTGTTTGGACTTAACACAAGCTGTAGCAATGATCCATGTTATACTTTATAATCTACTAACGTTATACAATCCTCTAGTCTCTTCTCACCAGAACAAATAAGTCGCTGCAAGAGAAACTTTAAGTGTTGTACTTATTCACTTAATACTCGACCGAGACTTAATAGAAGTAATCAAGCGCTCCGCCACGTCATCTCAACTTACTGGAGTGTAACGATATTTAACTTTGAGGCAAAAGATCAAGCTATTCTTCCGTAGTTGTATTGTTATGTTTAAAAATACGCACTGTGCTGTATTCGCACTTGTTTTGTGCCATGTACATTGTTTACATCCAAAGCAATGCTAACACGTCCTTAGGTCTTTGCTACAGCTTTCTACACGAAGACAACAGGCAGTGTAGCTGATGACGACCTTGCTATTTACTTTTATGATGCTGGAGGCGTCGTTTCGCCGTTTCATGATATTCCCACATGGGCAGACGAAGAAAAAGGTAAGTTCAAAGTGACTAATAAAGTCGCTTTATCTCGAAGTTTTTTTAACCCTTTGAGTCATAGGAATTGCCAATTTTATTGTAGAGATACCAAAAGGTGATAAATTGAAGCTTGAGATATCAAGAACAGTGGAGTTTAATCCTATTTTACCCGACAGAGAAGATGGTATGGACGACTTTTCTAGTTGCTGATCTAATTCTGAGCGTGTTTCTGTAGGTGAGATCAGGTATTCTTCTTTACAGTATCCGGTAAACTATGGCGCATTGCCTAGGACATGGGAGAATCCTACTGTTGTTGATGAATGGACACAGCAGTTTGGTGATAAAGATCCTATTGATGTTTGTGAAATAGGAAAGATTGTAAGAACACCAGGTGATATTGTACCTTGTAAGGTAAGTATTAACGCCCATTGGTATTATTGTTATTATAATGTATGTAAACACTTTTAGGTACTGGGTACATTTGCATTAATAGATGGAGGAGAAACAGATTGGAAGGTTGTTTGTATTGGAACAGATGAAGAAATAAGTGCTAAACTTAACTCAATTGCTGATATTGAAGAGCACTTACCAGGTGACCTTTTCTTGCATCGTCATAATCTACCCTACTAATGCTTTTAATAGGAAAACTTAAAGAGATTCATGACTACCTTCGTGACTATAAAATCCCTAAAGGAAAACCTGCAAATGTTTTTGCTTTTGAAGGAGAATTCAAAGACTCAAGCTTTGCAAATGAAGTTATTAAGTCAACACAGAGAGAATGGAGACGTTTGCTTAATGGTGAAGTACCTACAAAAGGAGAGAACTACGAGATAAATGTCAAGACAATGAGAACAACAGATTCAGTGTACTACCAAGAACACAATGAATTGTAGATTAACAAGTGTATTTTATTTAAACATGACAAAACCAAGGCTGCTATTGTTCACCCAAGCAATAATTATGTTGAGATGAATGTGTTAGAGAACGATAGGCTAGTTAATTAAGTATTCCATTGTTGCCAAATCATAGTGTTCAACATTAACTCTTGTGCTGTCAAACTACAATAAAACAGGAAACTAATAGTTGTGGAATCTTTGTTACAAAAATGCACAAAGTAGAGTGCACTACAAAAAATTGCCGTTAACGCACTGATCGTGGTAAACGGGTACATGTTTTCTTCTATGAGGTTGTCAACCATAACTACATGGACAAGTCATTCTCATGCCAGTTTATATGACTCCAAACTATTCCACCCAAAGCCGATTGAAAACAAATTCCATAAAAGGGAAATAAACCCAGATTGTTTACAGAGTTCACTACAACTGAGCTTCCTGTTTACGTCCCATACGAAGTAAATAGCCGGTGGATGGTATTATAAAGTGTGTTTAGAATGATATACACAACTTGGGGAATGCCGTTTTTTCACACGTGCGACGAACTCTGACTTTGTGCAATTAGTTACCTCAAAAGTATGCATCATGTCTCGTATGTACCACTACACGTCTGGTAAACAAGGATCAAGCCGCATAGGCGTATGCTCAATAGTACATCTGGTAAAAGCCTGGACGAACTATATTCAGGTAAAGTAAGTGTCTTGCGCAACTGAGTTCTCGCATAAAACAACTTTTGGAGCTATCCTTAATGCTAAATCATTCGTTTCTAAGAATACAGGTGTTAGTTCAAGCTTCACAGATGCTTCTAACTCCAACTTGTAATAACAATAATAAAGACCTTTATCACTGCAGTACGGACATTCCTACTTAACATCAACTGTTTCATTAGATATCCAGTATGGATAAAACTGTTTCAAGTGCAAAACAACCCGCTGAATTGCTGTGCTAGGCCGAAGACCCAATTGTATTCAGAAACCAAACATTGCTTACACTGAAAATATATACGTGTCTTATTCTTCACGCCTTACCCGCTTCTATACCATCAAACCTGTTCGATAATTGTCCAATAAAAAACAGCTAAAAAACAATGACAATGGCTAGCAAAGTATCACAAGAAAATTCTTTATTGTTGTCTACAAGAAGTTCATTAAGTCTTACATCACAATATGTTGTTAAGGCACACGTATACTATTTATGACTTGTACATTGTAAGATTTACAATGTTGCTATGTATCAACGCAGAGTGTCCATAAACTTCTTCACAGTACCTTTCTTTATAGGTTTTTACCTGAAAAAATACTTGGAGCGGAAACACATCAGGTGTGTTAGCATCTGCAACATGAGTGTGATAATCTTTTGCTTGAAGAGAAAAGATACCCGTATACCTAATTAAAGGCATACAAGCTATTGGTCTGGGTGCCATGGCAATATTAAACAAGAAAGGTATTTCAAACTTTTTTTTTTCTCCTGCCTTCAAAATGGCTGAAAAATCTTGCATTCTTGCATCAGGCGAATGGTAACTTGGTCCATAAAAATCCTTTTTGTTATTGAGATAACTACGTGGGTCACTGACAGTAGGTTTCCATATATATAAAGCACTTCCGCCTTCAATAACAGAACATTCATCAAAAATAAAATCGTGACCGTGACCAAGAAAAATGGTTTCTTCATTTTTACCAATATTCTCAAGTACGAGCTTGAATGTTACTGTCTCTCCTTTATGAATATTTGTCTTATCGCTAGTCAGCTCTGATACAATATTAGGAACAAGTCTATTTTTATACTTCTCTTTCCACGTGCTAGCATCAACATTATACAAAGTCGGTGGCATTTCGAAAGTCGTTGTCAGTGGCGAGTATCCATCGTTTAAATTTTTCTTAAGCTTCTCCTCTATTATGTCGTGGACTAGAGTCTCTATTTCTTCGGCGTCGGTACCCCATTTCTGATGGTACAACCGTTTGTAGATGTATTCTTCGTCGGTTCGAATTATTTCGTTTAGAAAGTGGTTTGATTGTTGTAGTGAAGCTAAATCTTGCCACGAGAGGTTGTTACTCACAATAATATTTGAGAGTATCTCGAGAGGCAATGAAAATAACTTTGCGCTGTAAGTACATTCCGGAGAAGGAGGAGCACGCTTCGATTCCATTTCAGTGTAGTTTTCTAAAGACTTTTCAGTGACTGTTGTTGACCAAAAAACCTCGTGACTTTCTTATTAAGTAAAATGCGAATTTTCACAGAACAAGGAAGGTTAAAAACCTTTAGATTTTTAAATGCAAGTCCAAAAAAGCGTTGCGAGTAATCGAAGCTATTTTTTCAAATCAAAACAATTCAAAACATAGTTGGTTCAAGCTGATAAACTGTTTATTTTTGTGTTTTACACACTTCTTCACAATGTAAGACGCCGTCTAAAACAACTACAGCCGGGAAGTTTTATCTATTTACTAGATATTTTTTGTATGGCTGGTGATGGCCTTTACCAGGTGTTGGACACGTGGCAGAGGAGTTAAACCTCGGTTTTGCATTGAAAAATCGAAAGGTTGGATTTCACTACCAAATTCGTGTATTCTGTTAAATACTCGGATGTAATTCGCTTTTTATTGTCCGTATCATTCAAGTTTGCGACAGGTTTGGCAGAAGTATCAAAGTGTAAGATCTTGCAAGAACTAACAAAACTGACAGATCTTGTAACTTCTGCTAGTTCTTGCAAGTTCTGTCAGATTTTGTCAGTTTTGATAGTTCTTGCAAGAACTGACAAAGGTTTGATACTTGTGGAACCGGTGCAATGTGAATGCATCACATTCTATAACTCGTGACAACGTACCCTGCTTGCCGTCCTTATGTACATTAAGGCAAGATGAAAAAGCACTGTTCAAAGTCATATCATCTAACAAGACGATCGCAGTATTTTACTTAGGTGCGCTAGAATAGCAACTTACAAAATTATGTAGATATCCGTTACTTGTAAGGAATACGCGTCAAAGGCATCAAAAGTTCTACCAGCGGTACAAACCACGCTTGACGTACCCAAGTAAGCAAAATAGCGGTTTATGCGCATTAACTAAATACAGACAAAACCATCTGATTTGGCTGAAATTGTGGCTGCAAACGATGGGAAATTCGCTCGTTCACCATACCGCTCAGCAGCAACAGTTATAACGGTTAACGGCAAAACTTCAACAGAGGCTTTGCAAGAAGGGGATGTCGTTCAATTTAGGCCAGAATAAGTGAAAATAACGCCCCAAGTAGAAGGAAGAACAACTTAAATTAGAAAAACATTTATTATTAAAACAACGGCGATTATAGTAGGAGTACGGAAAAAAACGAAAGCTTTAGGTGAACTTTCTTGAAGGGTAAACGTAATCCTTTGCAGAAACTTGCTTACGCCTAATATTACGAACAGTGTGGCTCTCGTGCTATTTGAAAAACGTCAGAATTTAACACAGACAGCAAAATAAAAGTAACTAAAACAAAGAACAAAATGAAATAAAGTTTGTACCTGCTTGTTCATTTGTGTCCATTGTCTGAAATCGATCATGTATTGCCATTGACCAGAGTCTACAGCGTGTACATCGCAAGCAGATGGCGTCTAGAAAAGAATTATGCGTCAGATTGATCAAAAAACGGAAAAAAATCCAAAAAAAATCCAAAAAATGTTTTTGTACCTTTTTGTACGTCTGGTACATATCCTCAATCATCTCAGATGCTGTAAGATCGTAGTTATAGAAGCCGTTATCTTCGTATTGCCAAACCTAAATTTATCCGTTAAAATCGTTTTTACGAATTTTGTTTTTGTTTTTTTTGTTATTTTGCGATGTAATTCGCTTTAAACTCTTCTCTTACCCAGCGCAATTCACCTTCATCTTCTGATTCAACTTCTCTAGAGCCATTTGATCTCTTTGAGGCCTTTTTAGGAGTGGTCTTGCGTTTTTTTTTTGGTGATGCTCTTTTAGCTGTTCGCTTTGCTGGAGCTTTTCTTTTCTTGCCAGTACTCTTCTTGGCCTTTTTAGCTGCTGGCTTCTTTGTTCTTTTTGCAGTTTTCTTTTTCGTGGAAGCTCGCTTTTTCTTTTTTTTAGGTGCTAGTTGAGCCTAAAGCGTTGATCTTAGAATGTGGGTGCATAATTTCGGTTTAAAAAGAGTGTACCTTGAGTTTTGGTGTTGCTCGATAAGAAAGTTTGGTTTGGGCAAGCAAACCATCTTCTACGGCCAATTTGATGGCGTTGAGAACGAACCGTTTGAACTTTTCAGGTACTGGGTATGTCTCTTCAAGATATCGACAAATAGCGACGTAACTAACAGCTTTTCGCTTCGAAGTCTCTTCTTGTACTGCGGAGATGGCATTTGCGATCATACGTAGGTAAGAAGGCTTTGTTTTGCGTGTTACAGCCTTTTTTTTCTTGACTGTTCTCTTCTTTACTAGTGTTGGCTTTGGGGCCGTAGCCTTAGGCTTCTTGTTCTTAACTTCGCGCTTTGGTTGCTTTCTTGGCATGCTTACTAGCCGTTAGATTGAAATAATTGCCAAATTTCTTTGTTGTATTTTTATCAAGTTTAAGGATAAGTTTGTAAATGTTCACTGATACCGACTTCGAAGAAGTAGTTGACTACTAACGATTGTCGTTGTAAATACCGCTAGGATATTACCATTCGTTACGAAACTACCTTTGTATGTCGTGCAACTACAACTTAAATATGTGAGAATACTCGTTGTTCTATGAAGAATGTTGGAAGATCAAAAAAAATCTGCTTCCTATCAATATCAGAGCTCTAACGCAATGTTATTGGTGACACCTTCGTCAGTTTCTAGATTGGTACAATACAAGAATTTTATTAGGGCTTTATCATTTGATTGATTTCGAGTCTTTTTCGTAGTCTTCTTGGCTCACTCTATATGCCCAGTGTTGCAATGTCTGCCTTACTACAGGCGACACACTAGGATCATCATACGATTTTCCTGAATTTATTATCTTCTTTACTAAGTTTCTTCGCCATCTACCACGTGGACCGCATACACCTATCGGAAATTTACTTAACGCAAAGTACAGTCTGAGTACCTATCCATCTTTCAATTTGTCTGTCATCGTCATTGGTGCGTCTTCCGTTATAGTACCTGCAATACCACTGAAACCATCCTCTGTAGTTATTAGTATAAAATTGTAGCTACACAACTAACCTAGGGTCTTGCTCTATTATCCATTTTTTACTTTCCCATTCGTTCAAGTCAGCACCACTTTTGACTTTGAAGAAATTTACATTTTTAGAGTATGAGGTATTTGTGACTTGCTTCTTAATATCCAAACCTTCAAACCTATGTTTCAGACGAGTTACTCCTTGGTCATTTGCTGTAATAGTACCAGTCTTGTGGAAGTTCTTTCCATCCAGTATTTGGATCTTCTGCCTTCTCAACTTTGTTTGTTATCGTAGAATTGATCGTCCGAAAGTAGCCACCGCCAAAACTACCACTTTGTAGCACTTCTTTCGGCGTCTAAATAGAACATAAGTTGGTTTTGTTCAAAACCAATAGTTTCAACTTGATGTAGCCTATTCGCGTATTACACGCGTCTTCAAGGTGTAACAGCAGTACCATATTGGGTTTGAAAGCCTTGCAATCAGGAAATACTATTTCACCTCTAGTATTACGCTCTGGCTCCACGCGGGGATCATTGTCACTATTCTCCGTGACTTTATACCTTTTTTGCCCCGAAGCGTTGCAAGTACGTCGTTTTAGTGAAGTATTTAATGCTAGGTGTCTAGCTCGTACAGTCAGTAGCATCCTGAGTTCGAAGGTATGTTAGAATGGTGCACTTTCAACAAAAATCAAGATTTTGACACTTTATTGGTTACTAACGTGTGGAGTTCCAGAGCCTGGTACAGCAAGCTACCGATTGACAGGTGACTGGAATTGACTCATAACGAAATTAGCAATACGTTTGCTTGCATGTGATGTACAAAGACAGTTATATCTGTAAAAGCGATGAGTTGCTCTATGTATGTTTGGGTGTGTAATGTTGCTGATTTCTTGGTAGGGATCCTACGTTTATACGGAGCCGAAGTCTCCAAGCGGTTCCTATACGTACCAAACGCCCGATAATTACCTTAGCCATTACGAAGGCGTAATACACGACAATTTATACAGTAGCGCAACTGCTGCTTATGGCATTCAGTCCAGTGAGCAACAAACAACCCCTAGAAGGCAAAACAGCCGTAATTGGAGCCAAGAGTTTTATAATCTTCAAGTACGCGGTTTTTATTTAGCATCTTAGGCGCCAAAACTTATAATAACGCGTTTAATAAAGGGAAAAGTGACGTTAGGCAGAAACAGCACGGACAGACAACCAAACGCCAACACAGTACGAAGCAACAGTTAACAGCAATGTCAATTGAGACTTGGCTCTGTTTTCTATTTGTCACGCTTCTCTTTTGCCTCAAGTATTACCAACACATTACGTTTTAGGTCAGCGGACTTTGTGACATTCAATCAGCATTCGCTGCACGTGCCACTGAAATAGGAAAAATAATAATTGCTGAGAGATTTGTACCTCTAAAAGATCGCAAAATTAAGCCTGTAGATGTTGGCGGTACGTCTCAATTTAATCTTAATTTGAACTGATATTTTCTGAAGGGATAGCTGGCGGCTCTAAATTTATTGTTGAAGGTATTTTCTTCAAGTTTGCAACTGATGGTAAGCTAAGAAATGTTTTATTGTTTTTGCTTTGTTGGTCTATTGTTAACTTGTATTTTTGTAGAAAGGAACCTGTACGGTGGTGATGAATACGCAATGAAGAGTGTAAACCATGAAGTGAAGGGTATTACAAGTCTGATAGATTGGCAGCTGGATACAGTTGGCTTACATCAAATCAAGTTCCCTATTTTGGTAGTAATTGATTATTTGGGATATCGTCTTTCGGCTTCTTCAGTCCTACCATTGGGAAAAGAAACATTAGTAATTGGTTCTGCTGATGGAGGTATTACCATTAATCAGCCAGGTGAAAATGCGAAGCAAAGCGCAAAGTATTTGAATGACCTTGTCCATCTTTGGTTGTCAAGGGTAAATCTCGCAAGTCATTGTATTATTAGTAGAAAGAACAAAACGAAAAGTAAGCCAATATTGGGTCCTTTTGATTTGGAAGGTCATGTTAGTTATGATGGACATTTGTATATATGCGATCTAGCACGACTTTTTCCTCCAGCAGCAAGACAAAAAGGTAAATCTACTTCTGTTTGAGTACCTTCTTCGAAAACAAGAATTTTCTAAGATTAATTAAAAATTAGGTTTACTTGGTTGCCACTTGTATAGATTACTCCGACCAGAGTTTTGCAAAAAGTACACATATCCTTTATGCTCAGACGGTAATAATCCACTAAAAAAAATCATGTAAACTATCCAGTAAATAATTGTTTAGCGTTCATTCCATTGGTAGAAAATGTGGATAAATTTAATAAAGATATCCGTATTGCTACTGAATATTTAGAGGTACACGTGATTAATATTATTTTTTCTATACCCCATGTAGTTGTTAACTGTAAATTAAGGATGTTGTTTTACCCTGGAGTGCTGCTATTTTATCATCGTTCCCTTGTTTACCACCTTTACGTGTTTTAAGGGTACGTACCTACATTACTTCCAAGAACCTCAAGTTTCTTATTGTTTTATTGTTTAGCTCATTATCCATCAACATGGATTAAATTACCGATATATATGGCTGCTTGCTCAATATGTTACCACACCAGCACTTAAACAAGCACTACTGACGGTACATTATTCACAACATGAGTTTGGGTTTTTTCTCACTGTTTTAAAGGAAGTAGTTGCACGCACTCTGAAGAATATCATTAGACACCGCTTACGCAAATCTGGTAATAATGCAGGTTAGTACTCCTTCTTTATCTTGTCTTAGTCTCATATTGTTTTTTGTTAGCCTTTGGCAACGAAATGGGTAAAGTCCTATCTTTGGCGCTTACAGAATCAGATGCAGGAGATGCGTTTTGGGTGCAACTTCAAGCTGAAGTAAAAAAGAGGTTTGTTATAAGGAGTAAAGTACCAGAGAGTGTAAAAGAGATGCACGCCCTTGCGAAAACTGTATCTCCAAGACGTTTAAATGAGACTATAACATCATACATCTACGCTCTTGCCATTAATGATGAACCCAAGGTATGTTTTGCAACTCCTTGTTTGCCTGAGTTATTGCAATACTACTTCTAATCACAATGAATAGGATTCACCTTTAGGCGATATTGTTGTTGTAAAGCGGAGTGATTTATCTCCATCATTATTGATACATAGCCTTCAAGAATTGTTGTCGTTTTCGTTTAAACAATCATCACTTGAACGGTTTGAACGTATTTTTAGTGGGCAACCAGGTGAGCCTTCTCCTAAGAAGAGTGTTACTTGTGAATGTGGAAATCCGGCAATATCCAGAAGTGTAACAAAGGGTCCAAACAAAGGTAAGTTAATACTGTATAGTTAAATGCTGATTCATATTTGTAGGGCGCTCAATGTGGTGTTGTGCAAAAATTATAAATGATAAATGTAATTTCTTTGAGTGGGTATGCGAAGATAATTCACGGAACAAGTTTATTGTTACAGCTGATGATATTGAAGCAAGTTGGCCAAAGTACTAAACCACAAACAAATGTTTGTTGCTTTGTTTTTAACCTCCTTTGACCTTAGAGTCCGTAAGAGCTATCTCTCATATTTTCAAGACGCCGTACAATTCAAATCAGTTGCAGACGCAGCAGAAGATTTTCACTCTCACGAGTTATACCTGAAGAAAGCAGCCGGTAAGTACTTTTTTTTGTTTAACTATTTTCTTTCTTATTTTTTCTTATTTAGACTGTTACATGTCTTGCTTGGAAATCAATACACGGAATGCTTTTGCTCTTCATAATCTTTCACGTATATTGAAAGAACTATCAGCTTTTAGTATACACTTGCCAGATATAAGTTTCGAGTATAGTTTCCTTTCAAAGCGGTTTAACAGCTTAGCGAACAAACTTAAGCCAGAACTAAAAAATTTCAAAGCTGATGTTTATCGCAACAGTGACATACGTAAAGATGATAAAGTACGCAACTGATATTAATTTGATAAATAAGTGCTAAGCGGGTGTTTTTATTCAGGTAGTAGAAGTGCAAGCGGGTTTTTGGTGTCGATTGGGTGTTGTCAAGAGTGTTGCTGTTATTTTTCATGAATGTCACAATCTCAAGGTTTTAATGGTCAGTGAACCTGATACATTCAGATCTTTCGGTGATGAGATATGGACTGCACTTTCTTTACACTATGGAGACAGACTTCCATTGCGTTTGACACATCAGGTAGACCAGATAACGAAAATCCAAAAGCAATTCTGATTTTTTTCTTAAGGTTTGGTGTACACTTGATGTGTTTCTTGGTATTCAAGCAGTTCAAGGTTTTCACTTTACTGCATTATTTCAGCAACTGACTTTATCTAATTCTGATGTAAATTTTTCTACTTGGTCGTCTATGGTTGATGTATTTGTAAAACATTTGTATATTAGAAGTTTACGAACATAAAACTGTAACTACTAAACCCTTTGTAGTTTAAGTATTTCTTTATGTTCAAACACCTCAAGATTAAGTAATACATACACTTGTGGGAAACCATCTTATGCTTGAACTTGTGATATGAAAAAACGTTTAAGGCAATCATTGACTGAACTAGAAATATTGCTGAAGGTAAATGTATTCAATGACGTAGGTCAATATCTATAGGTATTCAAGATTTGCTACTACTTTTCTGTTGAATAGCTACTTTTGTAGAGACCCAACGCGTAAACTTTTGCACTAGAAGACCCAACGCGTAAACAACCAAAATTTTTGAACTAGTTCTTATTTCTTATACTGGATTCAACTATTTATCAAGAAAATTTTCAAACGACCACTCTTGGTTACACAATGGACAGACGTTCCTAAATTAGACACATATTAGTTCGATAACAACCAAACTAGTTTGAAACTAACCTTATTTTTAGCCACCGTTTCATGCAACAAAAATGAAACGAATGTCCACAACTTCCCATCACTGAACGACAGCCTGCGTGATGAATTGGCGTACGAATATTTTTAGGATAAACGCTTGACGTACAGGGACCACAATCAACATTCTTTCCCATTTCAGCTTGATTGGTTATACAATTATCCATAATATGATTACGGCATATGGCACAGTTCTGTACTCCTCCTCCTAGGTATATGTAAAAGGTATATACGCCAATAAGGTTCTTTGTACAAAAAAACATACCAGACCAAACCCACACAGCAACAGCGTTCCATTTTTTGATTGTAAACTTTTTTTTATGTTCTCGTTGTGAGCACTTTACTGTGGAGATCATGAGATGTATGATAATTTATTTTAAATGTGTGGCGACTTGTTGCGGTTGTTGTAATAATGTTAACTGGAAGGATCTTGTTTTAGACCATTCAGAGAATATCAAAATAAAGACGCTACTTTCTGTTTCCATGAAGATTTACTCCCTTGGGTCGTACGCCATGAAGTGACAGATTTCATAAAGCTGTATTGTGTGTAGAGATTACAATATGGCTCAGGCAAAACAATCAATCGAAAACAATGCATCATGTAGGAAGTGTTCGAAATAATCCATTGCTGTATTTTGGTTTAGCTGCTAGCAGACTTCCATATCTTCAGGACCTTTTTTGCAATAAAGTAAACCATCCCTATATTGCAAGTCCGTATTGTCAATGATATTATTTGTCACCGTTATTAAAGGTTCACAATCCACCAAAGAAAATAGCAACAACATTTGTTTATTGTTTTTTTTCATTATATTTCGCTAACAACTCTCCAATGACATTCTCAATTGACATTGGTTCATATTTTTTTACCTCATTCGTTTCAACAATACAATCCATTACGTAATCAGGCCTAGGTGATGCAAAAAAAGCAATTGACAAACGCTCCTACATCGCTTAGTTAGCTAACACTTTTTGACATTATGGAAACTAAAAAAAACATACAGCTTCATTTGGTGCCCATCTTACTCTGTGTGGTGTTGGTCTCCATTTATCGTTTGTCCACCTACCCATTACCAAACCAATGTTTATAAAAAAAGCATCAGGAACGTAATCAGCGAATACCTAAAGGAATATAAATCAATGTCTTTCTTTGCTGTTGTTGGTTTTTAAGTCATCTCTTACCCACTCATTGTTCTTTTTCTTGACCTCTAACGATTCTTTTACATCGGTCATTGCTAGAATAGTAATAGAAGTGTAGTCAAAGTGCTCAGGCATTCTTAGTTGATTCTCTTTAGGCTTCACTTTTGGATACTTGTACGCTTTCAACAGCAATCCTCCGTCTTTGTGCGAATCAATAAGATCCTTTGGGTCAACTTTTAAAGCCTGAGCGGATATTCTGCAGAGAGCACATGATAAGTAATAGATCTACAAGGGAGGCCGTACCTCAATAATGTAAACATTAAATTCTTAACGGCATAGTAGTAGTCACGTGTTGCAACATCGTATTCATGAGATTTGGGTGGTATGTTACGAGCATAAAATAAATGATTATCTAACCCTTCTGGAGGTATTGCGTATGGACCAACACTAAATTTTTCAAGAGGATCATTTGGTAATCCAGGTTTTCCCTAGTATTTCAACAGTGTTAGAAAACGGTCAATACAAACCATGGCAACGTACAAATGCGAAATTTATGTTTTCAGATTCTATTGGACAATAGCCAGGTCCAAAACTTTTCGTATTTACCACTTTCATCTTTTCATTGAGTGGCTTGTTGAAGAACTTTGCTGATTGCTCCATCATACCTTCGACTACACTATTATCTATACCATGACCTGTTATATAAAGACATCCGATATTGGTAAAGGCTAAAAGGAGTGTCAAACGTGACATGAAAGAGAACCAGATTTTTTTTTTGATTACCATTTTCGATGGCATTAACTACTTCTTGTTTTTTCTCTGGAACACCAGAGAAGAAAGGAGATATATCTACTACAGCGAGACCATTATCTAAGATACCTTTAAACCGTATTAGTTAGTGGTACACGTCATACCGAAAAAATTTCGTACGACAGACAGGCCGTTGACTATTATTTGAGGACATGAGGATGTGTAGAGTATTTGTTGGTTATAAAAGCCAAATTAAGAGGTAAGTCAAAAAATCAATCTAAATAAGTCTAAAACGTAATCACGTGCTAGGTGTACGCGTAGTACTTAATCTTACAGTCAAATTTTGTATTTTACCTGAATTTTTTACCAGACAACCTTTTGAGTAAACATGCACCAATTATTGGGTTCTAAGACTGTACTCTCTTCTCCATTTAGATAATTATACTCATTGTGTACCACCTCTGGTGTTCATCGATTTACCATTAATTGTTGAGGTAGCTATATTGTGGCTCTCGTGAACGTTTCTCTTCAATACTCTTGACGTAGGCAACAATACTGTTATTTTTGATTGACATCTTTATTGACAAATATTATGTGGTTAAATAGGATCATGAATCTGTACTAAGATAATGTAACCGACAATACCATTCTAATATCGCGTGTTGACAGCAATTTAATAACCTCAGACTCAAAAACAAGCACTTGGTATAGTGCCCAGGCACCCATCAGAAGAGTCAGCAAAATACACCTTGAAAGTCATGCTTTTCTCTATAAAATGACCATACGTTGAAAATGACAAGCGCTGTTATGAAAGAACCAATAGATGTAATCACAGAGTTTCTTATTTTTGTATAAATATAAACGGTGAAGAGAATGATTAAACCAGGGAATATCCAAATGTGTGGAGATAGTTTACAGATTGCTATGTGTAAGAATATTACTGGGTCATGAAAAGTATTGCAGGAGTACATACAATCGATTTAGCAGCCACAAATGCAACAGATGAATGGATTAATCCACTACTTTCTAGAGTAAAGGTTTTAAGTATTTATGGTTGTAAACTGATTACAAAAAAATATATTGGCACTCTTAGCAACACTAACATCAGATTGATAAATGATTTATGCGAATGGCATTTCTTTTCGTTTACTTCTAGTTCTAAAGACTTACAAATAGAAAGTTTTAATAAAAGTTACAGGTGGTGGTGAGTTCATGCTGTATCTTAAGTTCTATTTACTAGTAATACTCCATACACTTTTATCATGTAAACTATCGTATATATACCGGCCATGAGACACCACTCGATGATAAAATTCGTGCAAGGCAATTACCCGCTAAACACCCAAAGTCATTTTCGGTTTGTACCTCCAATGGTCAACGAATTAATCAATTGCTTTCTTTTATAGTCACACAAGACCGACACAACAAGGTCAAAGATGCAACAACAAGTCAATTATTGTCGCAATATATTCAAACCACGGCCGACGAAGAATAAACACGTGGTTTGAAAGCGTTGGGAAATGTACACTATCAATTTGGATTCTTGTAAATTGATAACAGATGAGGGTGCAAAAGCTTTAGCAAGAGTACATACTATCAACTGAGCCGGTGTTACAGAATAGCAAATAAGGGCATAAAAGCCATGGCTGGAGTACATAAAATTGATTTACAATTTACCAATGTTACCAAGGGAGGGCGTTCACACCATCAACTTGCACCAGTACTTTTTTTAAAGCCTACAAAACCTTGAAAACCACTATAGCTGTTGACGTGCGTCTAATATTATTACATAGATACGCGTTCATCATCTGAAGTGGTCGGTATGTAAACAGGTCAACAAACAACTGAAGTGAAGTTATGCTTCATTGTCCTGTGACTATTGAAGTTATTGTAACAAGTGACCCAAAAATGAAATTATATTTCTCTTTTTTTAATTCTTTGATTGCATCGTCTCTTCGGATTATCACCCACCATCCCGACTAAATTACAAACACTAATAGAAAAAACAAACAAACAACTCAAAATCAAACTGGATTGCAAGTCACGTGCCAAGATGACGGTTTACATCTCAAATTACTCTAAATGGTTTATTCTTTGTAAGTGGCTATAATTGTATGACCGGTAGAATAAATAAGGGGCAGTCCAATTATACCCTACATAGAGTATTTTGTAACGCAGTACAATAACAGCTTATAAAGTTTTTTTTATGACTTGGAGAAAAACAAAAGTCTTATCTGATAAAACAACATTGTTATTTTATTTGAAGCACACTGTACTTTTAAGGCAAGTTCATGACGTATTCCTTCATGGCTGCGAATTTAGGACTTCCCCATCCTGAGACTGCATCCCATCCTTCTACAGCACCTAATAAAACGTAAGAAGGTGAACTGACAAGTACTACTTCAAAAGCTTACCGTAACCATATTGGCAACATCTACCTTGAGTACATGTGTTGTCACCGACAGTAATATCGGTAAAGTATTTTGATTGGTCTTCACCCATCTTATATAGGACTTGGTTCAAGAAACCTAAAGGTTGCTTACCAGCTTCCATACGCGCATCGTTCAATAAAGAGACCTAGAAACAAAACTCAGACTTCGCGAAAACTAGGAAGTAAAAAAACTAATTTTCTTACGATTGCGGCGATAGTTGGTGTCGATGCTGAGGTACCAGCACTTTGAGAAGTTTTTCCATTTTGAATGATCAAGATACGAGACCCAGTAGCGGAGATATCAGGGTATCCACGGTTAGTCTTGGTCCAGTATTGGTTTGGTGGAAGAATAGCATTTGAGGAGGTATATTTAGCAACAGCAGCTTGTTGCCATGATGGTGTTGCAGTGATCTCAGAGAATCCACCTCCAGTTGTCCATCGGAAAAGGGTGTTGTTCTATAAAGGACAATTAGAATTTTAAACATACAGACTATTTTGAGTACGTACAAACATGCAAGGATGCTCAAGTTTTGCTGTTGTGCAAGGATACCCTTGGTTACAGATTGAAGGAGTGCTTGTGCTTCCACTTCCAATAACGGTAGTAGCACTGTATAGATATTATTAGTTTTGAAATACTAAAGAAACGTACGAAGTAGTGGTAACCCAGTCAGAACTAGCAGGGTAGATACCAAAGACAGGATGAGTTGTATTTAGACAACCTTAAAAGTTATGTTACTTCAGTTTCTCCGCAAGAGAGGTACCTGTGTTCAAGTTTCCTGCAGCACCTTGATCACCCTAAATTCTACACGTAAGATAAAATACGTTAGAGCGCTGATTTATACGTACAGAAGCAACAATCCATGATACTCCAGTAGCACTCACTTTTTGGATTTCTGTGTTGGCACGTGCAATGTAAGCTTTTACATCACCATTATCACATTTTGCGTGTGTAACGGAAGCTTGGCATGTTGCGACTTCAGGCCATCCGTATGATACAGAGACAACTTGTGGGCGACTGTCATGATTGAAAACCTCAAGAGCAGCTTCGTATAGCCATCCGTCTTCAATAGACCAATACCTTAGGTATCACGTGTTAGAGTACAAAATTTTACAAAAAAAAGAGCAATTGTCTTACCAGTTCTTAACTTTACTTCCTAGACCCATTACGATTTCAATATCAAGAGTACTTTCACCATCGAAACCTTAAAACAATAAGTCAATCACGTTTTTGTTTCAACAAAAAGGGTTGAGTACTTACCGCCTTGTTGGTATTTTCCTACAATTGTAGTAAAGTTTGTAAATACTTCATCAGCTTCCTTGGCGTATGTTGCCATGTCTGAGGAAAGTATTAAGTAATATATTTCAAAGAATGTTCTCAAAAACAAGCAAGGGAAAGAGGAAAAAGGTGAAGTACGAGCCTGTGAACAATGGTCCTGCTACAGGAAGAAATTCAAGAATACATTGAGCTGTCTTGTCATTTTGGGCTGCCTTTGAACAAGTCAGTGGATTACGGGATACAAACTACGTACCAAGTGTGGTGGAATACCATAAAGGCTGCGAACAGTAGATGTGACGACGGAACCGTACGAATACGGATCAACGTTCTTAGAGGTATCGAGTTTGTCAGGGTAGATTGGGAAAGCAGTCAATCCAGTGACAATATCAACGTGTTCTGAGATTTCTTTTGGGATGGTGGCACCACCCAATTGTCTGAAGGCTCTGTAACCTAACAGATATTGTAAGATAGGCACGAAAAGTAAACAGAAGTTTCAAACAGCATTGGTTCACGAAACTCACCTTTGTTAATGTGCTCGAACTCATGTACTCTAGTGTTGAATATATCCTCTACAGCCGCAGTAGTAGCTTCAATCTTCAAAGCATCACCTAATTCAAGAACACTGACGCCTTTGAACATTGATTAAAAAGTAATGTCACGTTATAATTGATGTACCATCGAACTGGGTAAAAAAGGCTGATACTTTGTCCATTACCTCTTGAGGTGGAGATATAAGATCCATAACCTCTTTTGTGGTCACGTGCTTGCTGTTGGAAAAGTTAGGCGACATTCATTTTGGTAAACAATACCATAAACGTTGGCAGGTACCAACGCATTATTAAAAATAACCGGTTGCACAGCAGGAAAAAAGTGAACAAAGTTTTCTTACCTGAAATTAGGAGATTCTGGGTCGCTTCTGTCAAGAACGATAGCCTATGAGATATCAGCTGTACAGTATAAATCTAGCGCACCTCTAACATCTTCAGGTTTCTTTGCTTCAAAGCCACGTGAAAGCGCATCTCTACATCACACGTGATTAAATGGCGAATACAACGGGATTAGACGTACTTTCAACATTACTGCGCGCATGGCGCAAGCGACGCCAATCTTCTGGCTTTGTAGCAAATGCTACTGCGATAACCAAAACTAGAACAAGAAGAGCTTGCTTCATTGTGTAGTATCCGAGGTAAAAAACTTGTTAGATTTAAGGGCGTCATCTCAGATTAGTGTTTACTAAATTGTACATGCTTTGATTTACTTTAAACTTTTGCCACACTACAAACACGTGTATACACAGCTCTGTGTAAAAAGTTGGCTTTGAATATGAACTTCGAGCATTATGATGTGCTTTTTTTAGCAGTTTTTTTTATCTCAATTGTACATCCTCAGATTTTCCTTAAACTTTATATTCAAAGTCTGCACACATATTTAAGGTGTTTTTGGCAATATCAGCTTCGAATATAAGGTTTAGGGATTGAATTTTTCTTATTTTGGAAAGTAAATCTTAATTTAGTATTTTTTCTTTTTTGCAGATGCTTGAATTTGCTTAATACGCTGATATACGGTTAATGTATGTGTGCTAAGTGCAGTCATCAAAAATGAACTTCAAATACAGGTTTTGTCTTTAGTAATAATGTAAAATAGCCTAAAATGTGTTTATATGATAGTAAAACGCGTTTTAGACACTTTTCGGTTTTGGCACATCAGTTTAAGCAGTTTTTTTTTTCAATTTTTCAAAGGCGACCTGTGTTGCTCTAAATCGCTATGGAGGATGCTTTGTGTGTCTGGAATGCATTGTGTAAAAAGTAGCAAATTCTGTACGCTGGGTCTAATCTGAGAGGACGCCCTTAAGAGATGACTTAAAGCCGCAGAAACGCACTTTGTGTGACGTTGTTTCCTATCCGTTCCCGTAATCTCGTTAATTTGCTAACAACAAGGCGATCAAGAATAGTTCGTTATATTTTAGAGATGGCAGAAATACCAGTCCGGGACTGGTTACAGACCGAAACGCAAAAGACGGTTTGTAAACGTCCAAACGGTGCGCTGTCAAAGGAGTACCCTTGGAAAATCGGAAAAATAGCCGAAAAAGGATTTTTGTCAAAGGGACTCCCCACATAGTTCCATCACATATTTTGGAACCTGTCAAACGTAAAACAATCATAACATGCAACGCACAATGTGAAACTTTAGTCTTACTTTCGTCAGGCGTCTTTTCACTCTTTTCTTCCCTAAAATGTATTATCCTTTTTTTGAGGTCGTTTAAATTATTGCTTAGGCTCTGTTTGCTTCAGACAACTGAATTTAACCACAAGTTTACCACGTCTATCTATAGTAGTGAAATTGCTTTTTTTAATTTATTGTTTATTGGTCCTCACCTAAACGCAAGCGCAACAAAAGCACCAGCGGTTTGGGAAGTTACCAGTACCTCGTGAATAGTCACGTGTTTTCTACATTCTGGTTTATTCTAAGTACGCACCTGGCTCAACGTTGTTGATCTACCTTTCTTCCAAACCATCCTCACAACAATAAACATAAAAACCACCATAGCTTTATAAAATACATAACTCTCGTAGCAAAAGGTTAAACCTACCCAATTAAAATCATAAACTATTGCAATAAAATAAATAACACACAAGATAGCCGAAACTATCATGACAGGAGATGGTTTATCAGTGAGAACCGAAGGTGAAGTAAAAGTTCTTTATGTTAGCCCATTACTGAAAAATACGACAATTTCTTTGACACGATTTAAACTGGACGGTCACCATCCTGCATTTATTTGTTAATGTACATACTATCGACTTAAGTGAATGTAGCTTGCTAGCAGATGTGGGTATCAAGGCATTGGCTGGTGTCCATACACACATATGAGTAACAAGCTATGGTTTGAAATCATTGGCTGTTGTACGTATATAGCAGACAGTGGTTTGAAAGCGTTGGCAAATGTACACTATCAATTTGGATTCTTGTAAATTGATAACAGATGAGGGTGTAAAAGCATTAGCAAGAGTACATACTATCAACTGAGTCGGTGTTACAGAATAACAAACAAGGGCATAAAAGCTGGAGTACATAAAATTGATTTACAATTTACAGTTACCAATAAGGGTTTGAAAGCATTGGCAGGCGTTCACGGCATCAAAGCAGTTGGCGTGCATAAAATCAATTTGATGAATGAAGATGTGGAACATTTCAAGGTCAAGTCTTATTGGAAGGACAAGAGCCTATTCCAGCGACAGACTGTACGTGTGTTTGCTTTGCTATCTACAACATGCCAAAATGTGTCCATTTAATTACCTGTACAGTTGGATTTTGCCTTTCTGTACCACCTAACCTAAACACAACACAACTGAATATTACCCTTGGGTACGCTCTTGTTTCTCCGGGTTTTTTTTCCAACTTAATGCTATTTCTTGTCTCAAGAGCTTGAGTTCAATCTTGTTCACATCATTATTAGTGGCATTTATAGTTTTGAAATCGGTGTAGATTCTCTTCCGTATACAACATTACTTCCAGATCAGATAGGTAGCGTTACCTTTATTTCCGCATTTTGTAGAGATGTTGTTTGGCGTTTGCTTTTGATGATGTCTTTGTATGGATTTATTTACCAATTTTTAGGGTGTCAGACTTTTAGCTGTGAAAATGATACACAATATAGACGGTACTCTTGACGGTGAAATAATAATAGGAGATACTATATTAGTAAGAAGTGATCTAATAATTAATGGAAACTTCTCTGTTTTAGGTACGAAACCTTGTTATCATTGTAGTTGCAATACTTATATTTACAAGAACGGACAACGATTTTTGAAAGAAGCATCAAATCACGTGATTAATTTTACACCTAGGAGCAATCATTATTGAGTCAAATGATACAATTCTTAATATTAAAGGATGTTTAGACGCGACAGATGGTGTTAATATACAATTGAAGAACAATGAAACGTATGTTCAAGATCAAAAAATAATTGAGATATTAACACCATGTGATGTCGAAGTAAGTCAACAAACATTGAATTTAAGTTTTATTTTACCTTACACCCACCTTTCTTGTAGAATACCACTTTCTCTCTAATTGGTGGAAACACAAGTATTGTAGGATGAGTGTTCAGAGTTAAGAGCTAAAAAGACAAAAACATCAAGTGGCATTGCTCTTACTATTGCAATTTATACAAATGGTTGTGGTGGTAGCTCTTCTTCATTGTCATCAACCCAGGGTAATACTTTAGAAATTGTACTTCCAGCCGTTTTTGCTTATGTGGTTGTTCTGGCATTGGTAGTAACGGCAGTGATGTACTTTATTAGGTACCTTGAATTTCTTTTTGCAACGTTATTCTTCTCCACCTCTTATTAATTGTGATTCTTAGGTGGCGTAGATTTCACTCACTCCCGGCATTTATTACATCATGGTCATCACGGTCTTAACTTGAAGTTGTGAAAGCCTTTTTTTTATGCAATAAAAGCAAGCCAACTATCAACAAGCAACATTGATATTTGACTGTCATTAAAAAGAAGAGTTTGAAGCACTCTTCGCTTCTGCCTCAACAAGGGTAGTTGGGGTTTTACAACACATGGTCGTGATAGACGTGAATGTGTTGGTATTCTTTGATGTCACTTTATTCCCTGTACAAAAACGTTTACTATTTACATGTACAAATATGCGCAAACCATACGGATGGAACGTAATTTGTATATCTAAGTATGACTAGCATTGGTCCCGATGAGGTAACTAGCGACGAATACAAACTTGTTTCGCCAACATATAGTCACGTGCTCAAAGTGGGTTTTTTTCCGTGTCAATACGAGCGGCTATGATCAAGAAGGTGGAGTTATGCAGTTTACTTTTTATGCTGTACAACACTAATAGTACTCTACTAATGGTTGGGTGGCGTCATTAGGCTTTGTTTAAAAAGTCCTTCTATCTGCATTCGAAATTCCGTTCATAGTAACCGATTGTAGAGCATCCGGGTGTCAGCATATCGCAGTATAATAGCTGTGACTTCATGTTAATCTTTTTAGTCCCGAAAATCACACAAGATTATGTTCATCAACCTCTTTTTTATTACTAAACTAGTTGTTACGATAAACACCACAGATGTTACGACTGCTTTTAGTTGTTTCATTTGCTCAGCTGTCTTAAGGGGTAAAGTAGCCAATGAAACAAAATCCTGAAAACCCAATAACATGTTATGTAGGTAATGAACAAAGCTCGCTTTCTTCTTGGTTATAAAACTTAATGCTCTGACAATAAAATATACCCTCCTGGTAACACAACAGGGTTTGACATGTTATTACACTTCAATTTATACGTCACCGGATTCACTAACGGTAAGTGGGACAAAGTTGAAACAGAAATAGCACTTTTATGAAATCTGCTAACAATTCGAACATAGACACATTACCCGTTGCAATCTTCCCAAAATTCCTTTTTACAATAGACAACGTGTATCTATCTTTACGTGTTTTGAATACGAGTAATAACGAATAAGCTTCTGGATCATTATATGATATGACAACTCGTTGGTCAGAAAATACCACGTGGGAATCCTTTCCTGACAATAAAGGCGTGAACACTATGATTCTGGAATGACAGGATCTTATTCTGGCATTAAAAAAGGACAATATGCTAATATAACTATTATCTCAGATTGGAATAGTCTTGATATCATAGCGACCAAAGGTTGGCTTATTAAGCAAGGTGAGGTGATGGTAAAATTTGTACAATGAAGCCTATACTCGAAGTCAACCTTAGCCTAGCGAATAATGAACCTTACTATTTGTGAACTGATTTTAATCACAGATAATACTCATGACTTTTATCCGTGTGACTCTAAGTATCCGCCTTCAATTACAGTGGCTTACATACTTGTAAGTGAATATATAGGGATTAAAACCGAGCTGGGTTGTGCAACGTACAAAGACCCACGTACGAAGTTTTTATGAGTAATCCTCAGTTGTCATTTACTGGTATTAAATTGTTGCTAGTTGGCGAAATACCTTACCCAAAACCTTTCGTAGCGTATACACGTCTTTGCTTTTTCTGTGGTTTGTCGATTCCTTTACCAGGTTTAGTTTTAAAAAGCGGCTATGGAACTATCAATGGCGCTGACGTCTATTTTACTACTGTTCCACCTATTCCAAGCAAAGTTTGTATGTATATTTTTTTATTCATTGCTTTGCTCTACACCCTACCAATATGTAGCGATTTAATGTTCTGTCACAGTTGGATACTGCTTCTCTGTTCCGCATAATCTAAACACAACACATCTGAATATTACCCTTGGGTACGGTCTTTCTGCCGTATTCTTTTTCAAGATTTTAAAGTAACATCTTGTCTGTCCTTTTCAACCTTGAGTGGCGTTTCTAGTGTTGAAATTGGTATAGATTCTCTTCCATATACCCAGATCAGATAGGCAGGCTTATCTTTAACTTACTACCGCACTCTTGTTTTGATGACTATTTTCAACTGACCAGTCATTGAACCTTTGAGGTTTTAATGTATTCAGTTCGAGATCATCACTGAGGTCAATGAGTGATTTAAGCACATTGTTTTCAGAGCACATGGATGGATTATTATTGCATATAACAGTCACACAGAATAGCCTCGCCTTGTTTTTACCAAAAGAAAGCCAAACTGGATCTATATCTATCCAATCCGGCAATGTATCTATACCTTCTAACCACATACTCCATGCTTGTCTTACAACACAAGAAAATGGTTGCCAGCATACTTCTCCCATTAGCATTTGGTCGGTATATTCATTGTCGGTTGCCACTAATGAGTGTGGTTGGTACGTTGTACGGCTTGTGAAGCTGTAAAACAAGGGATAAAGCAATACCAAAATTACCTCCTCCGCCTCTTGACGCCCAAAACAACATTTTCATTTGCTGATGCTTTTACTACAGTTCCATTTGCAAGCATAAACGTGACCTCTAGCACATTGTCAGAACCAAGTCCATAACTGCGTGATAGAAAAGACCATCCACCTCCTAGTAGAAACCCAGCCACACCAACTAAAGGGCATCCAAGAACTACCCAAGAAGTATTTTGAAGACGACGATAAATGTCATCCCAACAAACTGTAACGGAACAGTTGTAACGTTGATGTAAGTTCTAATTTATTAATATTTACAAGTTAAGTAGGATAGATAAGTGATAGAAAACAGATAGAAATTTATGGGAAATTTCATATATTTTCTACTTCTCATTGAGAGTTCCTCAAGTAATTCCATACGAGTTCTATCGGAGTTCTATAGGAATTCTTAGCGTTACACGAACACCAGCGCCCACGTGCATCGTACCGTTTTCGTAAAGCACTATATTGTTAAAGTATGTACGAAGTTGTAGGACTACACCACCATCATTTAAACTGTATCTGCGGCTTGTTGTTAGCATTTGAAGAATGTTATTTCTCACTAACCCTTCTGCGGAATGACCTCCACTTAGCGTTGAGAACGTAGTGTTACAATGTTGTACAGCGCTTACCGCATCAAAGTCCTCTGGGATATAACTAATGCTGGTGCCTTTTGCGCGAGCGCATTGTCTATTTTGAAAGGCGTTGTTGTAAATGACACTACCAGGGTACGAAATTGTGCCTGTCCAATCATCATTCGCGTTCAGTTGATCAGTAACACAACTGCACGTGACCTTATATGAGTTAGTCAAACATGAAAAGTGTCCTAAAACAGGTAAAGTGTCCCAAAATTTTTTTTTCACAAATGGAGCTCTAGCTAATCAAAACGAGGTCACCGCACAAACAACGTGTTTGATGCGGTAAAATTTTGAAGTTGATGAAATGAGGAGCCTGATATGTCACGGAACCTAGTTTTAAGTGGAGAAGGTGCACGCTTATATTGTCTGTTTCATTCAAGTTTTGAAACAGACTGACTTTTAGCAAAAAAAATCCAGTTTCTGCCCGATCTGTCAGATCTGACGGATTTGACACTTCTGACAGATCTTGCAAATTGTCATTTTTTTAAATGTGATCTACCTTCACGCCTGTCCAGTGAATCCAACCGTTTCAAACCCACGTGATTTAACAAACCCCAGAGCAAACTTTTTTATTTACATATTTGACGCCTAGCCGTAAGAAGTAGCGGCGTTTACAAAGCCTACAGCAACGCTGGTGGTGTTTTGGGGCGGTTTTGACGTTGTTACACCTTCATTGCTGCTTGGATGCTACCATAGCGCTTCTGTTAGCGTGGGGTAGGCGCTAGCGTAGCGCTAGTAAGTTATACACGTACGTTGATTTTTTGAAGCAAAACATACAGCAAACAGTGTTTGAGGCATTCATACCGTGTTTGGCGGTAATGCGATAGCTTTGTAGGACATCATACCTTTTTAATTCGCTTTTAGCGCACCTCTGTGGTTTGATCGTACCGTGTACAGTTGGCGTAGGTAAAATACTGCGATCATCTTCCATGGTCTGTTGAAACTTACATTGAAAATTTTGCTATCACTTACCGTAAGGTACCTAAGTCATACAATGAAGGACAACATTGTAACACAAATAGTTCACATTGTGATAGATCTACACCATTTGACAGAAGTGTCAGATCTTGCTAGATCTGCTAAAAGTGCTAAAAACTCACTTTCTAGAAAATATTAGTAAAACTTGAACAACAGGTAAATAACACATGTTTTGACCAAACGGTTTTACCCGAAAACATACAAAGACAAGATCCTACACCAAGGGTTTTGTAGAAAGCTATACACAAATTAAGAAGCCCTCTCGCGCTATTTAATGAACGTATAAGACGTCCTATGCCAAGTTCACCCATTTATCAACAAATCAAAGTACCAAAATTCTGTTGACAAACTTGAATAGAAACAAATATTAGAGTCTGACAACAAGGAACCTACACAGGCGCATGTTGATAATAAGTTGGGTTGTTTTTATCAGCACATAAAGCTTTCAACTGTTAAGACCTTGACGACCACGATGTAATAAATACTGGGAGTGAAACCTACGCCACCTAAATTCAATTAATGTATGTAGATTCATCAACAACTGGTACCTAATAAAGTACATCACTGCCGTTACTACCAATGCCATAACAACCACAGAAGCAAAAACGGCTGGGAAGTACAATTTATAAAGTATTACCCTGGGTTGATGACAATGAAGAAGAGCTACCACCACAACCAGTTGTATCAACTGCAATAGTAAGAGCAATGCCAATTGATGTTTTTGTCTTTTTAGCTCTTAACTCTGAACACTCATCCTACAATACTTGTGTTTCCACCAATTAGAGAGAAAGTGGTATTCTACAAGAAAGGTGGGTGTAAGGTAAAATACAACTTAAATTCAACGCCATCTGTCGCCTTCTTGAATGTTCAAAACTATGTCATTTGACTCAATAGTGATTCCGCCTTCCAGCACATTAATTCATATTTTCAGGCTCTTTGTACCTAGCACAGTGAAGTTTCCATCAATTGTTACATCACTTCTTATTAATATAGCATCTCCTACTATTTGGCCATCAAGAGTACCGTTTATATTGACTGTATCATTTTCACAGCTAAAAGTCTGGCACCCTAAAAACACAAATGTAACGTCTGCTCAAAGAGGTTACTTATACTTGACTTCTGGTTTCCTCAAACCTGGAGCATTCAATCTTGATCTAGTAGACATGTTAATGAATTCGCTTGTCTTTTCCTAATCCTAGAAATCTTGTGCTGTTTCACGTGGGAGGTGGAGCAATAACTAGAATCTCTTCAAACGCTACAGCATTTTATCATAGAGACAGCGCATTGCTTATCCAGATCAAGGCAATTTGGGATGATCCACAACATGAACAAGCTAACATTGATTGGGTCATGTTACAACAGTAACAAGCAAATATTAAAACTGTAGTTAGATTGATTTTTTCTTTATGTAGTACATGTTTTCTCGGCAGTACATTTAAACTCCATTTTATATCTCTTAACTAACGCTCTATAGATCAACTTCCTACGCCACTGCCAACCCTCACTCCAACCGCACCTCCAACAAGCCGGAATTGCCGTATTATCGGCGAAAAGTATAATATAGTACAAAAACTTTATTTTTGGCATCACCGTGCGTAGGTGATACTACTGTAGCACTATTTTCGTTTTGCAACAAAGAGCAAGGGATAACAATACGGACGATACAATCACGTCACAGTTGATGTAAACACTAAAGCTTTTGATCTCTCTGCAACTCAAGTCTATTTACCTTGTTAGTGCAAGTTTAAACGCCACACAATCCGTATTGTGATAACACCACTAATACAACGTGTACACAACTGCAGCTAACAATGAACGAAACCAAACATAAAAATGAAAGGTCCAACCAAAAAAACTACCGTTAAAGAAAAGTCATGACTTTGCTTCTTGTTGAGGAAGACCTAAAGCTGCAACAACATAGGGGTATTGGCTTGAACTCTGTTTGGCCTTTATTGTAGAGGTATCCCATTCGTAGGTGATAAGGGTTTACTGTTACCTCGTGCAGCTCCGTTGTGGTTTTTAGTCTTATCTCCATCGCCCATACCCAATACTCTACCTGGCGTCCAAACGACATAAGGTAACCTAAATTAAATTTTCTTGTGCAACTTCTCATCTTTGTCAGTAGCACAGCGCTCATTACTATACAGCACCTAGTGATCCTTCTTTTGAGGCTCTCGCTCAAAACCACTTGTTATTATGTCCTGTTTTGTTTTGAGGTTACAACGCTCATGGTGCACGCATATACAGTGCTGGCATTGCGTTGAGTGGTATTGCAGAACCAGTTGGTTTTTTTGTGTCTAATAGTCACACGCGTGCTGAGGGTTGCTACGGTGTTAGTTGAGCACAAAAGCTCAAAGGCGTTTTGTTGCAGTCACAAGTTGCTTTATGCATGCAACTGGTCACGTAACTGAAACCAACCACAGTACTACTTCATTACTCTCATACCATTCTTTACTCTCTCCTTCACGTTTACCGTTTACAAAGTCGCAATATCTAATAACTGGGGTTGGCGGGGGAGGGTCGACGCCAAAAATGTGCAGGTCAATGTATCGCTTCTGCCATTTGCCATGTTTCTCAAAGTTGTCATCAAACCTTGTTATCTTCGCAGAGTACTTTGATAAGAGAGGCCATGTGACATACTCTCTAAAGTCTAAGTCGGTGATATAAAGATGTGACTCAATAGGAAGCTGTAATAAATAACATGTATCGCCCATGATAATTATCTAATGTATGAATTAATGACGGTTATTATTAATGAAACAAACGCTATTTAATGATGTATTATTGTGACAATAAATACCGAAGTGGTTTTAAATGAGTTATTTGGGAGAGTGCCGTAACGCACATGATGAATTTTTAGTTAAATTCGGTTGTCTTACGAAGCAAACGGAGCCTAAGCAATAATCTAAACGACTTAGAAAAAAGATTCGTTTTAAGGAAAACAAAAGACTGAAAAAATAACTGACGAAAGCATAGCCCAGTAATCTTGAAATTAATTGCTATTCCTACTTAGACAAGGCCAGTTTAGGTTGGCAGGAACCAAGAAGTGTAAAACTTGTCACGTTGGGTATTGCATCGACTGCGCGATTTTTGCTAAACAAACCAATTGAATAAACTTTGTTGTTCTTGTATTCTCACGTGTTTACAGTATGGTGTCAGTGAACATAAAAAGAAATGTAGTAAATTAGGTTCTTCAACAAGTGCACATGGAAACATGAAGAGCGGTACAAGAATGGACAACTAAAGTATGCTCGCATATCTGTTGATGGTAAAGAACATGGTAACAGTAACGGATGGTATAAAGTTTCATATTAGGTATGTTGATGGTAAAAAACATTTCAAAGTAAAGAATGGTATGAGAAGGACAACTAAAGTTTCGCATTGTGAGTTGCACGTTTAGATTGTTTACGTGTTGACAGGTTTCCAAATAAGTGACGGAGCTATGCCTACTTTGTTCGTTTTTATTGTCACTTAAAACAACTAGCAACAACAAGGTAAAACGTTATATCATTGTTGACACTTATCCTGCTGTAAGTTACGTTGTTCATGCTCATTGGTGTAATATGATATGGTATTGTGATTGCTTGGTACTAGGACTTTCTTGCGCGTGTCACTTACATTCGCAAATTAACGAGATTACGGGAACGGATAGAAAACAGTGTCACACAAAGTGTGTTTCTCCGCTTTTAAGTCAACCTTAAATCTAACAAGTTTTTTTACCTCGGATACTACACAATGAAGCAAGCTCTTCTTGTTCTAGTTTTGGTTATCGCAGTAGCATTTGCTACAAAGCCAGAAGATTGGCGTCGCTTGCGCCACGCGCGCAGTAATGTTGAAAGTACGTCCTAATCCCGTTATTTTCGCCGTTTAATCACGTGTGATGTAGAGATGCGCTTTCACGTGGCTTTGAAGCAAAGAAACCTGAAGATGTTAGAGGTACGCTAGATTTTATACTGTACAGCTGATATCTCGTAGGCTATCGTTCTCGACAGAAGCGACCCAGAATCTCCTAATTTCAGGTAAGAAAACTTTGTTCACTACTTTTTTCTGTTACCAACCTATTTTTAATAATGTGTTGGTACCTGCCAACGTTTATGGTATTGTTTACCAAATGAATGTCGACTAACTTTTCCAACAGCAAGCACATGACCCCAAAAGAAGTTATGAATCTTATATCACCACCTCAAGCGGTAATGGATAAAGTATCAGCCTTTTTTACCCAATTCGATGGTACACGAAGTTATCACGTGACATTACTTTTAATCAATGTTCAAAGGCGTCAGTGTTCTTGAATTAGGTGATGCTTTGAAGATTGAAGCTACTACTGCGGCTGTAGAGGATATATTCAACACTAGAGTACATGAGTTCGAGCACATTAACAAAGGTGAGTTATCCTCGTAAACCATGTTAATTGAAACTTCTGTTTACTTTTCTCGTACTAATATCGTTAGGTTACAGAGCCTTCAGACAATTGGGTGGTGCCACCATCCCAAAAGAAATCTCAGAACACGTTGATATTGTCACTGGATTGACTGCTTTCCCAATCTACCCTGACAAACTCGATACATCTAAGAAAGTTGATGCTCCTGACGCCGAATACGGTTCTGTCGTCACATCTACTGTCCGTAGCCTTTATGGTATTCCACCACACTTGGTACGTAGTTTGTATCCCGTAATCCACTGACTTGTTCAAAGGCGGCCAAAAATGACAAGACAGCTCAATGTATTCTTGAATTTCTTCCTGTAGAAGGACCATTGTTCACAGGTTCGTACTACACCTTTTTCTTCTTTCACTCCCTTGTTTTTGAGAAACATTCTTTGAAACTAACTTAATCTTTCCTCAGACATGGCAACATACGCCAAGGAAGCTGATGAAGTATTTACAAACTTTACTACAATTGTAGGAAAGTACCAACAAGGCGGTAAGTACTCAACCTTTTTTTGAAACAAAACCGTGACTGACTTATTGTTTTTAAGGTTTTGATGGTGAAAGTACTCTTGATATTGAAATCGTCATGGGTCTAGGAAGTAAAGTTAAGAACTGGTAAGACAATTGCTCTTTTTTTTGTAAAATTTTGTAGCTCTAACGTGATACCTAAGGTATTGGTCTATTGAAGATGGATGGCTATACGAAGCTGCTCTTGAGGTTTTCAATCACGACAGTCGCCCACAAGTTGTCTCTGTATCATACGGATGGCCTGAAGTCGCAACATGCCAAGCTTCCGTTACACACGCAAAATGTGACAATGGTGATGTAAAAGCTTACATCGCACGTGCCAACACAGAAATCCAAAAAGTGAGTGCTACTGGAGTATCATGGATTGTTGCTTCTGTACGTATAAATCAGCGCTCCAACGTATATTATCTTACATGTAGTATTTAGGGCGATCAAGGTGCTGCAGGAAACTTGAACACAGGTACCATAACTTTAAAGCGAAGTAACATAACTTCTATTAAGGTTGTCAAAATACAACTCACCCTGTCTTTGGTATCTACCCTGCTGGTTCTAACTGGGTTACTACTACTTCGTACGTTTCTTTACTATTTCAAAACTAATAATATCTATACAGTGCTACTACCGTTATTGGAGCTGGTACCACAACAACTCCTTCAATCTGTAACGCATACCCTTGCACAACAGCAAAGCTTGAGCATCCTTGCATGTTTGTACGTACTCAAATTAATCTAAGGTTAAAGGTCTAACTGCTCTACAGAACAACACCCTTTACCGATGGACAACTGGAGGTGGATTCTCTGAGATCACTGCAACACCATCATGGCAACAAGCTGCTGTTGCTAAATATACCTCCTCAAATGCTATTCTTCCACCAAACCAATACTGGTCCAAGACTAACCGTGGATACCCTGATATCTCCGCTACTGGATCTCGTATCTTGATCATTCAGAATGGAAGAGCTTCTCAAAGTGCTGGTACCTCAGCATCAACACCAACTATCGCTGCAATCGTAAGAAAATTAGTTTTTTTGCTTCCTACTGTTCGCTTCTGAGTTTTGTTTTTAGGTCTCTTTATTGAACGATGCACGTATGGAAGCTGGTAAGCAACCTTTAGGTTTCTTGAACCAAGTCCTATACAAGATGGGTGAAGACCAATCAAAATACTTTACCGATATTACTGCCGGTGACAACACATGTACTCAAGGTAGATGTTGCCAATATGGTTACGGTAAGCTTTTGAACTAGTACTTGTCAGTTCATCTTCTTACGTTTTATTAGGTGCTGTAGAAGGATGGGATGCAGTCTCAGGATGGGGAAGTCCTAAATTCGCAGCCATGAAGGAATACGTCATGAACTTGCCTTAAAAGTACAGTGTGCTTCAAATAAAATAACAATGTTGTTTTATCAGATAAGACTTTTGTTTTTCTCCAAGTCATAAAAAAACCTTTATAAGCTGTTATTGTACTGCGTTACAAAATACTCTATGTAGGGTATAATTGGGCCGTCCCTTATTTATTCTACCTGTCATACAATTATAGCCACTTACAAAGAATAAACCATTTAGAGTAATTTGAGATGTAAACCGTCATCTTGGCACGTGACTTAGAAACCCGTTTATTTCAACTTTTTTTTTGTAGTTTCTGTTAGTGTTTGTAATTTACTCGGGATGGTGGGTGGGTGATAATCCGAAGAGACGATGCAATCAAAGAATTAAAAAAAGAGAAATATAATTTCGTTTTTTAAGTTACTTGTAACAATACTTCAATTGTCACTGCTACGAAGGACAATGAAGCATAACTTCACTTCAGTTGTTTGTTGACCTGTTTACATACCGACCACTTTAGATGATGAACGTGTATCTTGTAACAATATTAGACATGCGTCAACAGCTATAGTGGCTTCAAGGTTTTTTGCACCATATTCATTCTTCAGTCCCATTTCTTAGCTGCTCATTAACTGGGCAAGAATTTGCTACTGCCCTATTCCGGAACCACGCCACAGCAGCTCTCACAGTATAGAAAATCGTCTTAACACATGTAGTAAAGTCAAGTGCCTTCAACTTTTTGGTTTTTTTAGATACAACTACGATGCACGATATATTACCGCAGGCTATCACCAGTTTTACCCTTTCAATTGCTATCACTGGTTTAAGACTACTTCACATTCTGGGTGAGTGCGTTCATATGGTTGTGGAGGTTATCCATGATTGCAAGTGTTTTTTAACATATTCAATAGGTTTTTTCCGCATATAACACTTGCATGTGTAATGCATCTCTAATAGGCTCAAGGAACACTTGCCAGTACAAGACAATATAATTTATACTAGCAGAATCTCAATTTAAACAGTCATAAACACTTGACTTTATTCTTCAGAAACACTAGCAATGCAAACACCTAATGCTAAAACCTTTACTGCAACAAACAGTATTAAGTGTTATGGTGAAAGACATCAACTTACTAATCTACACTGATGTTATGATGTCCTACACTTTTCTTGTTTTAAAACAGAGTAAATAGTAAAAATGCACATGTCAATAGCGTTTGAGCCAAAAGTACTCACAAAGACATTTTTTTTCCCAACATTAACAATCAATTTACTATATCTGGTATTGCTTTGGGTATCCTTACACAAGTGCAAGTGATGGATTTAGCATGGCACGTTTATGTGATGCAAAAATGGTCAGTTTTCTATGTAGAGTTTTCTTAAAAACACATATTATAGGCTAGGGCCAACACGGTCCAAACAACAAATAGCTGTAACTGGAAGAATGGGGTTAGATATGCGTAGCAGAATATAATTAAGGTAGCCTACGTGAGTTTTATCTTTTTTATTACCTTTTTGTTTTAAACGGTGTTTTGTGCAAACCCACACTCCCTTTACGCATAATTAACTGTGTTTAGAGTATTGTTGCTCGATTTTAGAGAGCAAACCGTTTTTTCAGCCAATAACTGCTGTACAATGACTATAACTTCTGGTTCCACCTAAATGGAGCTTGGTATACGTATGGCGAGACTGAGGTCATGAGCAAGTGCTCAAGGAACATACGCTTATTCCTTAAGGCAACAGTTCTTGTCTTTTTTAGTAAGTACTGTTTTTCACGCTTGCAACATAATTTTGCGCTTTGACACTCCGTATTCTCATTTAACAGTATGTTTTAAAGCCGATAAGCGTTGTGGATGCTTAGTAATCTAGCTCTTGCAAACAAACAGTGCTAGCACAATGGTATCATTCAATAAATGCTAGTTACCATGTTTAAAGTGGCCACAGCTACTTTGTGGACTACTAGGCTTGTATTCAATGAAACTTACCTTAAAACCACAAGTTTGTTCTACAAACCATACTACAGCGTTAAAACGCATAGGGAAAGCCGAATTGATCTTTAAACACGAGAAATAACGCCAGCGAACCAAAATGATCAAACTGTCTATGTTTTCCTACCTAGTAGTGTTGGCAGCGTCTAATAGGTCATTAAAAGAGGTTTATGAAGTGTAATAACGAATGTCGAACTAAATCAGCCACAAACACAACAAATATTGTCTATTTTAATTTTACAGCGTATTATATATAGAACAATGTAATGCGTGAAGGATATAAATGAAAGCAAATAAGGGCTCAGGTAAAAAAAAACCCAAAAAAACAATTCACAAAACCTAAAAAAGGAAAGTGAAAAATTTATTTGAAAAACGGGCTGAAAAGCTCGTCATATACGCACACATGTGTTGTTATAGCAGTAAAACAGTTACAACGTGTTGTGAATAAGGATAAGCGAGATATTCGCGTGTTTCACCGAATTGCGTATTAAGCTAAAATCGCCCAAAGCGCACAAAACAAATTGTGACTACCTGTATGGTATGCGCCACATCTAATAAACGCTATGGAGCGTATAAAACGAGAAATATGATGTTGTGAAGGTGCACAAAAAAGCCAAAAAGGTTATTGGGCCTTGCCTGGAATCGAACCAGGGCCACTTGAACCCAAATCAAGTATTTTACCACTTAACTACAAGGCCACATTTGTTGTTTAGTCGGAAAACCTTTTATAAGAAACAAACGCTATTCAATCATGGACTAGCTAGAACAGTTACACACAAGCACACGTAATTTAGAGGCTGATTTTCAGAGCTTACAAACGTTTTACAGTGCATACTACTTTTTTACGTTGAAACCCCTTATTTTTCCCAAAAACATAACAAAACGTAGTTAACAGTGTACAAAACGCCATTTTAGACATATAGGCTATGAAATTAACGCATTTTTTGCTTTTTTACGCCTAGTTGTGTTACAACCGCGTATTTGAACGATTTATTACCCCCACGTGCTTTCTAGAAAGTTTGCGCTGTTTTAATGCCATCAGCTTCTTAAACGCTCAGTAAATGGCATGAGAGCAGTTGGCACATGTAGACATACCGTTTACAGCAACTAAGTAAAAAGTACAACGGTTTGAACGCAATTGCGTAAAGCACGTGCAAAAACACGTTTGATGGCAAAATACCCATTACCACGTGTGTTATCTAACTGAAACACAACTTTTCAGGTTTTTGTAACGTTTTTTTAAGTACCGCTTATATTTAAGCATGTGGAAGTCCATAGCGCATGCCAGTAACCTATACTTGTTACTGTAACCTTTTCAGCATTCATTAGAGCCAGAAAAACGGAAATGGTCCAAATAAAACAATACCATTGGCTACATACTTGTATACACTCAATGTATGTAGTGTATCATGTAAAACGTAGTTTTAGCAACTTGTTTACCACGTGCACTCCGCATTTGTTGAAACGATTAAATTTACCTATCAGTACCTAGTGTGGTGACACTATTACACTCACGAACCATGACAGTGTTCTTTGTAAGTTTTTAGAGATGTCTTTAAACTAAGTCTGTAAGGTGGTACTTATCCAGAAGTGCAAACCCTGTTGAGTGGAACACTGCGACAAGAGGTATCTCAAAGAAGCAGTTGGGATAACGTGACACAAATTGCAGCTCTATTTGCATGGTAGCAGTACATGAAACGTCACTCTAATTCTTGGCAACCTTTTCACAACTGTTGTCTGGTTTTGCTGGAGGTATCATTAAACCAGATTGAGTGTGTACAAGCAATTGTGACTACACAGGTTGATTCAAAAGAATGTGCGCGTTTGGTACTTATCATGCAAATTTATGTACAAGACAGCCCATTTGATAATACCAAGCTTTTTTACTAGCGATTGTCATCATACATACTTACGACTGTCAAAAAAGCTTCATAAATGTAGTTAATTTCATTTCTTCAAAGCTAAAGTCTTTCTTAAACAGCTGCGAGCCTGAACCCACCACCTCATAGTCTTCGCTGCCTAACCGCACAGCAAAATCAACGCTCTTGACAAATGAAATGAGCGTTTCTGACATAAGTATACCACGAGCGGACTGGTTTAACAAACTAGTGAGAATAACTGCAACAAAACCAACATACATTAAAAAAAAAGAGTCGTACTGTTAACCCTATTTTGTTTCAGAATGGAGCAAATTGATGTCGACAGTTTCAATCGGTAGCTGCGACATTTTCAAATGACGAACTGTCCGACAGCCAAGAGCTGTTTGCCATATGTCTCTTTGATCAGTTCAGCCAACTGGAAACGTACAATTACGTCAGCAAAAAAAGTGACATTGTCCAGATTAAAAGTAGTCGTGCCTCGGCCTACATCTATACCAATGCGTATTGCTTACTTACATTCATAGCGATTAGCTCTAGGATAGCAATTGCACCACATAGAGCCATCATCATGGCTACATCTTCCAGCACTAGGTGTTAGTGCACCTTCTACCACAGTTTCTCTTGTTTGGGCAGTCATACTAAGCTTTAAATTGAGTGGAAAGTTGAATGTGTAGGAGATGAACAAGTATGTACACCATCATAATAGGTATCTGGGCATGTTCTCATTTACTAGCACAAAAAGTTCCAGCTTTACCATCTGCATGTTTGTAGAGTTTTGAAAATACAAGTTTTACTTGGGCGTCCTGAGTTATACTAACAAAAACTTACTACTGAGTTTTGTACTGTTTTCGTTCAATGAAAAGACATGTTTACCGTAAAAGTCACCAATCAATCAAGCTTATTTTCGCTTTAAACAACTTGATTGGGTATTAAAATGGCTCTAGAGTAACTTTCCGATATTAAATTTCAATTGGTGTCCGCTGTGAACAAATCTCGAGATTTGAAAAACAAAGTTGCAAAAAAACAATCAACACTACTTTTAGAGGCCTACTGTTCAACCAACTTAACAATTATCTTTAAACTAACTGAACCAACTCATTGTCGAGTATACTGTTGTAGATTACTATCTTGGTTACCTCAAGCCTAGTAAAGTTGGAGTCCGCTTCATAGATGATGAGGTTGTCTCCTTGTACTAAATTGAAAAATTGCACTCTTTTAATCAACATGGTACCAGGAGTGTCTTTAAAGATTCCTCTACTGGAGTCAAACTAGTATTGGCGAAGTTAACAGAGGGAACAAAACTTTGGACTTCCAAAAACACGATATCTCACGGAGCTTAAAATCTCCTGTATTTCAGTTCTAGCATATGTTAGACATTGATTGTTTATCAGTAAAACGTATGAGACGTAACTGCCAAAGTACTCCCCGTGAAATGAGATTGTAGACCGAGCCAAATAGAGAAGTATTAAGTAGGTACCTACTTAATCTGTTTTTTTTATACATACGTGGAGTCTCCCGTTTCAGCTCGTAAGGTTTCCCTTTTTATCTACCAATAAAGTATTTATACGATACCCTTAGAATTACTCCGAATAACAATGGCCTCAGAACACTTTCGATTGTACCAGCAAAACGTGATTTCTTTTTTAATATTATTACTATCAATCTGTTGCTTTGGCCAACAAAGAGATTCTGGTATTATTTTTGATGATTTTGATACCGATACAGCAACTATACGAATAACAGAAACATCGTTTGAAACAGGTACACATGCGAGTGCTTAAATTTTAATTTTCTTTGCTGGGCATTAGAATTCAAGAACGCCCACAATATTCTTTTGCTTATTTTTCGTAACACGTGATAAATTGTCTTTCATTACTGAATAAACGTTTATCTTTATTGTTTTGCTAACACCAATTTAGCCACTGATTTTATGACCTTTGAAAACTTTGCTAGTGCTTCTTTAGACGTGAGTGTAGCACTAAGTATGTACACATTATACTACTAAGTTTACTGACAATTTCAAAAAGTGTCGGTACCCGATGGATCAGCAATTGTTTATAGCCGAGGATCTGATGTGCGAGTAAAGACCCACGATAACATGGAGATTTGCAGAGCCACATTTGCTAGTGAAAATTACATTGCCGGAAGCTTCGTTAATGACAACACTTTTTATACATACGATACAGTCAATCGTGTTTTCTTGCGTTTCACGCTTGATATCAATGCTACACCTTGTATTTCTGATCCAGTAGTATCATGTGGCTTTCCTCAAGATGAACTTTTCGATTGTACATAACACTTTACCTCTTTTTTTTTTACCAGTGTCTAAACACATGTTTTAAACTTTAATACTGTTTGCTAATAGATTTCATAGTCGATATAGATGGTGATAACTTATATATTTTTCAATCATTTGTGCGTGATGTGGTTAGGAATGCTCCACACTTATACGAAGCAAGCGCATTGTCAGGATCAAGTTGCACCTTCGTTAGTGATTTGACTACACAATGGGGTGGTGTTGCTATTGAGGAGCCTTTTGACATAGTTGTTGCTGATGGCGCTCCAATAGTAAGTTCTGGAGTGCGAGCCCGTCTTTATTCTGTTCCATCGGGTACAGCAACGCTTTAACCTTGCTTTGTTTAATATACACTGGTTCTTTCTAAACCAACTTATTTCCATAGGTAGTATAGAAAGAACTTTAGGGGCGTCAGCAATTATTGATAATTTTGGAACCACAGAATTGGCTTTTTACCCTGGTTTCACCCCGCCAGCAACACTAGCACCTGTATATATAACTGGAAGAGAACGTTGTATTCGTAGACTATCTGAATAAATATCATTTAATGCCACTGTTGGCTGAATAATTTATAAGTTTGTGTAATAGTTGTAATCTAACAACCAAAAAGTTGATAGCACTTGACCTTACTGCGTATGCATACCTTTGTGTATTGTTTGTAAACATATACAATTACAACATAGCGTGGTTGATGAGTCAGCAAGACAACAATTGACATATATAGAGGAGTAGAAAAACGCAAGAAAAAGCTTACACTATTTTCGAAAAACTTCAATGTTGACGCACTGCATGACATAACACCGAAGCTATCACCAGTTGTACCCTTTCTTGGGGTTTACGTAAAAAAGTAGTATGCACTGTAAAACGTTTGTAAGCTCTGAAAATCAGCCTCTAAATTACGTGTGCTTGTGTGTAACTGTTCTAGCTAGTCCATGATTGAATAGCGTTTGTTTCTTATAAAAGGTTTTCCGACTAAACAACAAATGTGGCCTTGTAGTTAAGTGGTAAAATACTTGATTTGGGTTCAAGTGGCCCTGGTGAAGAGTTAAAAAAAACACAAATCGCATTCCAAAAAACAGGGCGGCGCAAAACCAAGAAAAAAGTGAGAAGGCACAAAACGCCAGGTCCGTGACACGTGCAAAAAGCGGTCAGAACAAATTGTACAATGAAATATCACCACCACCTAAAACTAGAAAACAGACACATAAACACAGCTTACACGTTGTTTTTGGTATACACGAAAAACTTGAACCAGATTTCATATATTGAAGTTTTACGCATTCCTGGTTTTTCCTGCTGTATGCTATTTATATTGTTGCACATCCCTCCATACTTGTTGCTTCTAGGAAAGGCTTTTACCATGAACGATATTGGATGTTGAGGTGTTGTTATTACTATCCTAATGGGCAAACTTTTGACTAACTTGTTGGTTTTGTTCTATTTGGGTACGTTTTGAACCGAAATACTAATTTCCAAAACAAATCTACAGATCTGGCTACCTATCAGTTAGGGAAAAATAATTGCAGTTACAAAAAGAGTACTTATGGCTCTGTAAAGTCACAAACCAGACGCAAAACAACTCAAGTTGAATGCTAGAATTTTTTTCTTTTATTTACATTTCCAACTCTTCTTTTATTCTTGTAAGCAAACGTTTGTTGATTTTCTTTTTATCCAAAAGCTCATAGAATGTCTTACTGAATGTGACACAAAATTGCTTCAGTTCTGGACACTTATACTTCTCTGCAAACTCGTACATATCAGAAACGTTGTTTACAGTAATATGCTTATTCAATAAACGCTCACTGCTTGATTTCAAGTGCTCCAGAAGGTATTTGTCTCCTAAAACAGCCAGATCAAGTATACTATCAGTTTCAAGGTCCTCAGTCACCAATACGCCTGTATAAAGGTATTCCAGCATAACTTTAAATACTGCGTAAGATGAATCTACAATTTTGATTTTATTCTCCACAGCTTCTTTCATACCTGACCTAACAAAACTTGAGTACTTACGACAGAAATGAAAACCACGTAAAGGAAAGTACTATGCGTAAAGGAATGGTTCATTGAAAATGAGAAGCACTTGTCTACGCGTACCGCAACATTGTTTTAAATCTCTCACATCGTGCTGCCAGTACGCCTTTATGTACGTGAATCTTCTTATTACCCTCATTAGGAAAAACAAAGCACATATCACTGAACTCCTTCTTGCCTAACATTCTTCTCATATCGCTATGGAATGTATTAGGCCTTGAGTCCAAGTATGTATCTAGGTGTTACGTGAGTTAAAACATGTCTAACAACAATATCATTGAGTACCGAAGCTATAGCTTTTTATATCATTAAAACAGTAGTTGTGTATGTTCTTACCACCAAATATGTACATTTTACCTAGGTTCAAATCGAATAAGTAATTGAATGTTCTCAAAATTATGTACCATTTGAAACGAATGCAGAATGAAAGTAACGTGGTTCTATGCCTTCAGCAGGTAATTTCGCCCATTGACAAGACGCTTTTTAAGAAAAAAACTGAGTTCACAGATAATAGTAAAATCAAGAAGTGACTTTGATTGAACGAGAAAGAAATATGCCATACCTAAGTCAAATCGCCAAACATCTTTAAAGTTTATAACATTATCACAACCACCACAAAGAATAATTGAATCTTTTACAAGAGATGCTGTATGACCCCATCGCTTACTTGGTGGATTACCAAGTGTATAGAGTTTAGACCATGTCCTACTACCTAACAAACCACATTAAGCCAAAAGAAAAGCGCAAAATTGAAGGTATATAAGTTCGCTAAAACGAAACCTCATAGCACCACTGAACCCATGAACTGGGTTCAAGAGCTATGTAAAGGTATTTCACGTGATAAAGTTAACAAGGTTGTTAAGGTGTTGTCAATAAGGACGTACCGAATCTATATTCATACATTTTATTATCTGGCTTCTCTTGTATCCCACCGAAGACATACATGGTACCATTATTTACTACTGATATATGGTGAAAAGTTTCAGGTGCTTCACCATGGAATGTAATATTACGCCATTCTCTACTATCTTGAAAAAAAAAATAAACAAATAAAAAAAAACGTGGAAAAGTCATCTTTGACTTGTCGTATTACTAGAGAACTTACCAAATCTATACTCATATAAATCATTGCACTTATACCCAAAATCATCATAACCACCGAAAATATACATACATTTGTTATGTATAACGGCTGTATGACCATAACGATTAGAAGGTGGTTTGCCTGAAAAATTGCCAAGTTTTTCCCAGCAAAATTCCTCTACGTCAAATGTCAAACAATAATAACAACAAGTAGCAAGTGTAATCACAAGATAAAATATACACGAAGCAAAAGCAAACAATAAAAGACACTTGCAAACGTAGGAAAAGCAAGAATAAATTAAAAAAAACGCACGTAGATCAAGCCTGTGCAAGTCGTTCATGTAACCATTACTCTTTCCACCAAAGACGTACATACCGCTTTCATATACAGATGCAGTATGAAAGTGTCTCTCTAAACATAAACTCAAAAAAAAACACGTGGAAGGCGTAAAAAAGCCAAATAAAGTAAAAGAATGAGACCAACTTTTGTGTACGTCAGTTAAAGAAAAAAAACTGTTTCAAACTCACCTGAAGGCGGTTTCCCTCGCACTTTACGTGTTTCCCATGTCTTGGTAGCTACAAATGGAGTAAGCGCGTGAGATTCTAAATTCCAAGTTGGCGTACCGACGTCAAATACCCATAAGGTGTTATGAAAAGTATGGCCATGATCTAAACCGCCCATACAATAGATTTTGCCACGATATGTAACTATCGACTGGCCGTATAGTTCTGGAGGTCCTTAAACGATATGTCAACCGATATAACGCAAAAAAACCGGTTTACCATCGCCTTTTGTTTTTGTAAGTTGAAAAGGGTCTAAAACGATAAGAACACGGTCCAAACATTATCGTGGCATACATTGAGACGGATGGATGTCCGTTTTCTTTCTAGATCTACTAGGACGCGCCATTGTACTCATGGAATTAACGTGTAGTTCTATTAGGCAAACAGCTATTTGTGCAAGTCAAACAAACGTCTACTGAGTAAAAACCACCCAAAACGGTTCAATAACTATTTGATGACAGGTCAACGCGACATTTTAAGTGTCACTGCAACATCAACGAAGTTCATTTCTCTATCGACCTCTTTATTCTGATTGGTACCAGGAAGTATAAAATTGGGCTATTCACAAAACACCACGAAAAAAAAAAAATAAAAACGTGATTATCAGTCTACACTTTAGCTGCATTTGCTTCCTCAGGCAAGACCTCCGGCAAAGGCTTTGCCTCTTTTTCATGCATGGCTTGTATCTAATAAAATGTGGTTAGGTAAAAACACTACTAGTAGATAGATGTACCTTTGTGTAAGTGTAGTAGAACACGCCAAGCTACAGAAAAAAACGAATTTAATAAATGTAAAAAATAAGATCATAAACAAGGTACCATTGTAAGAGACATCCCAAATATATTCATTCCGTCAATTTGCTGTCCAAATACAAGAAATGAACCAAGAACAACAGTAACTGATTTAGCTTGTCCAAGAATTTGATATGTCACAGGTGACACATTGCGCAATGTCAAGAAAATTGTGAGATTCACAGAAAACGCGAGCACCCCAGATAAACACAAAACAAACTACGTAAAAAACAGTAAGACAACGCTAAATAAATCTGAGTGTATAGTCCAACAGAAAAACATACTATTGCTGTTGGTGTTGGCTCATAATTCAACAAACCTAAATAAAAACATCAATAAAGCATTTCCGGCTATCTATGTCACTATTTTTAGTTTCGCACCTTCGTCAGAAGAAACATCATCAATAGCAGGAATAAATAAAGATTGTGTCACAATACTAATAGGTACAACATAAAGCATAAGTTGTTGACCAGTGACGCCAAGATCTGATTGTTTTTGCCGAATCCACTAAAATTTCAAAATAAGCCTCCATTTCGCTTCTGAATTCGTACAATTTGGGCAAAGCATGACGTAAAAACGCATAAACAAGCCATTAATACGCCTATGGCGTTTGTTTCTAGATCAGTGTTCCCAGCAACGAAAGCTCCGCCAAGAATAGGAACAACATAGAAAAGTTGCTTAAACTCAAGTTTCCCTTTATAAAAGAGGAACATAATAACTAGAGTTGCTGGTATAATCGTTACTTTAGAAATCTACAAAAAAAAAAAAGTTAACGTTTGACACGTAGATTATGTTGGAATGCTTTTGTTGTTGCGAATTATGTCGTACTTGGTAGAATCCGAGCGAATTGAAGCGTATTGATAAATTACAAAAAGGAACCGAAAGCGCATAAGCTACCGCTAGTACTATGATTTCCATCACTGGTATTTGTTTGTACTGTCAATGCTCGTTAGCGATTTTTGGTTGTGCTATTTGATGTTTGGTACCTCAAACAGCCCAAAGTATACGCAAGACCATAGACCAACGAAGGTGAAAGCAAAATGGACGACAGATAGTGTCGTGCCTAAAAAAGTGCCATGTTAGCCAAAACAGCAACAAAAAGAGCATTCAGTACCGAATTTAAAGCCGTGCCACTTGAAAAGCATTTTGTTGCAGAATACTATAGACACGGAAGAAAAGTAATTCGCACACATGTAGAAAGTGCCCCATGAGAAAGGCGTGCTCATTGTGTGGATTCAATTATAAGATTTTGTTTAAAAACAGTATTTGACCAATCAATGGCTTTCTATACGCCAATACAAGCTACCAAATAATTGTCAACGTGGTTGACACAAGCAGACTTATTAAATTGCTTGTTTTTTGCTTACGGTTAGGTTACCTGTTTATTTTTGGTGCTAAAGCTATCTGGAATGCTTCTAAAGGTTATTATGACGTTTATGTAGCTTAATACGGTCAGCGTGAATTCTTGTCAAAATTTGGCAATAAACTCGAGGATACCATGTATTTGTTGGCGGTGATAGTCGTTACTGCTTTAATCCTCGTAAACCTCCTTTGGATACGCCGTATAAAGGTAACTAGTCTGAAGTTTGTTAAAAACCACTTTAATCATATCTACAGATTCGATCAAACGCGCCAGGTGCGTCAAAATAGCTGTAGAAATTAAAAAGTTCGTTGTACAAATACAACTCACGTGAGACGCCAAAAAAGGCGTTATTAGGCAATTGAATATTGCTTCACGGTGCAGTTTGCTTTCTCAGATACAACGACAGGTGAAACTGCGAAAATTTTTAACTGTCTTCAACAGGGCCTTTTATTCCAATCGCTTTCTTTGGACCTTTATTTCATGAGTTATTTTTCTGGTGGTATGACTCTGCATCATTTATGACGAAGAGGAAGACTAATTTTCGTGTAGGTCATACAAAAATGAAGGACCATACGAACTTGCTATGAGATGGACGAAACAGGCAAGTCTCAACTTGATATTTTGGCTATTTTACTTATACAAACAAAGTATGGTCAAACTTTTCTTGTAAATGGAGCCACACAAGACAGCATGATGATCGTAGCTGACCCTGACTGCATCCGTCACATACTAAAGGACAACTTCAAGAATTACATCAAAGGTAGTAATTTTTTGGCTTAGATCGTCATGATTACTTGATTAATTGATGTTGATCAAGGTCATCATTTCACATCTTCTATGAAAATATTCCTTGGTGAGGGTATATTCAACGTTAATCATGGTCTATGGCGTCAACAGCGCAAGACAGCAAGTCACTTATTCAAAACAAGAGAAATTCGAAAAATGTTTGAAATCTTTCATCAAAATGGAAACAAGGTAGACTATCTCGCAATGTGCACCTCACTAAATATTATACTTGAATAGGTTATGGCCATTCTAGATAAGAGTGCTACAAGTGCTGAAACGGTCAATATTTCAGAATTGTTGTCTCGCTTCACTTTAGACTCCATAGGCGAAATTGCATTTGGTGTCCAATTGGTAACAATCGTAGTACCTTTGTTTTTGTTTAATGATGTATTTCTAGGATAGCTTAAAACCAGGTACACTGCCAAACTTTGCTGTAGCTTTCAACGAAGCGACCAGGCTATGTGGAGAGTTATGGGTATCTCCTGTATTTATGGTATGAAATATTGAAAGTAACTTTGGCATTCATACAATCTTTTTCAGATGACAGGAACAGGATGGTTGTCCGATTATTTGGTACCAGAAGTTCCAATAATAAAGAAGCACATGGCTGTACTTGATCAAACAGTATATAGAATTATTGAAGAGCGTAAACACGCTAAAGATATTGATCAACGAAGTGTGAGTTTTTTCGTTTGAAGGATCCCTCTAAAACCACGTGATAATACCAATAATATTTTCGCGGATGTTTATTGGTAGAGTGCACTCTGACCAACTCATTTACTAGGACTTGTTGTCTGGATTTTTGAACCTTGAAAAAAAGACTGGCGAGAGTTTTAGTGATAAGTACCTTAGAGATATAACTTTGAACTTTATGTAAGAGCCAACGCAAATTCCCAGCTGTTAATAATGCATTTAGGTTGGCTGGACGCGATACAATATCGGTAGCCTTAGGCTTCTTGTTTTACGAACTTGCAAGAAATGAAGCCAAGATGAAATTGCTTCAAGCAGAAGTAGACCAAGTACTAAGCCAAAACCTACCAGACTATGATATTGTAAAAGACTTGCCATACACAAAGGTAATTGTATATCTTAGCATAGTATCTTATAATAATAGGCTTGCATCGACGAGGCATTGAGGCTTTATCCACCAGTTCCATTTGACCCAAAACAAGCTGTTGAAGATGACGTACTACCTAATGGAATACGTGTACCAGCAGGTGTACGTTGACTCTCCTGTGACAGTATTGTATTAACAACATTGCTTTTTAGACAGAAGTAATATGGTCAGCTATGGCACAAGGAAGGAGTCCGCACTGGAAGAATCCAGAAAAATTTGAACCTGAAAGGAACGCATGACGTTGATTTAACTCTTTGTAATTTACTTTAGGTTTCTTAACAGAGAAAAACAAGGACTTAAACCTATTCACCCGTACTTATTCGTACCATTCCAAGCGGGACCACGTGTATGTCTTGGGAAGATGATGGTACGAGAGGCCTTTTCAAATATGAAACGCCTTGCTTATTCTTTTAGGCGTATCAAGAAATGTTGTCATTGACTTCAATGATTGCTCAAAAATTTAATGTACACACAGTACGTTATAATAACATTTCTGTAAAACTGGTTGTACACACTCAAACTACGCACTAGGTACCAGGAGAACAAGAAGTCACATTCGCTGGCGGGATTACACTAAGTGCAGCTGTAAGTCTTGTTTTCTTACATTCCAAAAAAATCCCATTAATTTTTTTGTGCAGGGTGGCATCAAATTACAGTTTTCTCATCGTAGTTAGAATGTATACCGTTATGTTCTGTACACAACGGGACGTAGTAAATTTGCGTATTTGTATGCAGTGTATTGGTAGTGTTTTGTGGAGTTAGGTGTTATTAAATGAAGCGAAAATACATTCTTATTGCTGTTAACGTAATTGTATGAACTTTACTCTACTAAAGGACACTGAGGAGCGTTTTTCCGATGCGTTTGTATTGAGTGCTAGTGTTTCGGACATGAAATCTCCGGTTACCATTATATTTAACGGTCGGGGTACTCTGCACGTATAGAGGTAGTAGAGAGAGCAATATGGGCGTGGACAAAAAATACCAAGTCCACCGTGTTCTTCGGAGCAAGTGTTTTTAACGCTCCATATTATTGACTAGCAAGGTTGACCACTACTGGAGAGCGTATGTGGTAACAAAAGTCAATGTCCTTGGAAAGCCGATTTCTACAGACGCTACAGAACTCTAAAGCAAAAGAAAAGTTCCGTTCTTTCCTTCGTGGTGAATATAATGACGAAACACTCGGTATGCACAGATCTGTTAGAAGTACAATTATGCTCATTATTTGTAGCGTTTTATGAAGAAATTCAGTCGTATGAGCAGATTGACGGTTCTGATGAAAGACGAACGCGGTACAATCACAAACAACCATTTTTAATTGTCAAACGCATGCCATTAGTCTGTTTATGCATTAAATGACCTTTAAACCCATAACGCCTGCTTACCACCTTTAGCGCTGCAAAAATGTTTGAAACGTATTTAACAGAGTTTTCGCCACGCTCTGTTAACGTTGGTCCTCGATCTATACAAGCTATGCAAGAAAAGCTGACACAAAAAAATAAAACGCTTGAAACAAACATATGGGACGACATTAAGCGCGTACGCACTTTTAGATACAGTCTATACTCATTTTGGGCAGTGTTGCCATAAAAAACCTGAATAAACACCACCTTTAGGAAGTCTTTGTTCTTATGGCAAACGATCCGTTTACACGATTCATGGCCTCAAAGGAGACGAAGAGTAAAAGTAACAACAACAAAAACAAAACATTTACTGCAGATCAAATCATATCAAATACCTTCGTAAAAGCGTTCCACACATCATGTGATAAAACAGATGGTAAGCAAAACGTCTTCAAAAAAAAACTCAGACACAGAATGCCAGAAAACAAACTACAAAAAAAAAATACAACACGCTCCGCTCGTATTTTTATAATGTTGTTTGATTAGATCTAAATGACTTTTGTAGATGTAGGATGGGTCTACAATGGTGAAAAAAGAAATATAAAGCTTTACACTAAAGACTGTAATTCAAGTACTGCATATGCGTGCAAGGTAAGTACAGTAGAGATGTTTTTTCTTGATTTGAAAAAAAAATCCATAAAAATGATTTGTAATTTCTTTCGTTCCTAAAGGGTCTATCTAAGCGTTAATATTTTTAGGGCGTTGGTGTTGTTGATGCATCACCTGAAGAAGTAAGTTTAACATCAATAGATCTTTTTTGGTGACATTTGTTGATGTTTTTTTTTTCACAGTTGGTTTTTGCTTTATCCCTCTAATAAGTCATTCTAGGTTGCAGACAATTTTATGGCGTTAGATGATAGAAGAAAGAAACGTGATGCTCATTTTGTAGAAGTAAGTCATGACTCATGAATCATTTAAGAGCTTGTACCAAGCTTCATGCTTTGGTCGTTTGTTACTTTGTTATTTATGTTGTGTAGGGTTGGGTGCTGGAGAAGCTATCCCGATCGGATGATGTAGTATACCAACACTTTAAATTAAGTGCTACATTATTTAGCAAACCACTAAGACGCGATTTTGTGCTTGCGCGTTGTCATAGGGTTGAGCAAGACGGTACACACATTATTGTATGTCGTGATACAACTCATGAAGATGCTCCAGCTCCACCTAAGGTACGTATAATACGTAAAATGAGTTCAAGAACTAGAAACTATGGTTGTAGTGTTGTACAATTTTATTTTATTTTATTACCTCCAAACGCTTAAAACAATGTGTACAAAGTTAATTTTTTTTCTAGGGTTGTTCTAGAGCAATTTGTACATTGGTGGGATATAAAATAAGTCCAATGAGGTATTGATTTATCAAGGTATTCTACTTCTCTTTATTCACCTTCTTTTTCTTCTTTAGGGGTAAGGCTCAGTCATCTTTAGTATATTCTATACATGAGTATGATCTTGGATCGGGTAAAGAGATTACACCCAAAGTTTTAAGAGAAATGGGTGAGTCACGTGCCATGTTTTTGATTAATTTTTTTTCGAGTATAACATCTTTGTTGCTTGTTTTTCTTTGCTGTAATGTATCAAATTTGAAGGAACATTTATATCTAAATCATCGTTTAGAAGCTACAAGGCCTTTAGTGATAAATAAGTTGCAAAAAGCGCTCAGAAAATCTGTAGACGTAAGTTTGTTGTACTTTCCCTTCTGCGACCTACTTTGTTTGTCAATGATGTCTAATGCCGTTTATAGTCTGATATTGATGATGACTTCAAGAGTAGAGATTCTGTGTCACCTAAAAATTCGGGTTACAAGGGTGCTAAGTCTAAAGCAGGCATCTTCGATTTTGTGAAACGTATGTATTAGAATTTATTTGTTTTTGTTGTTTGCTGTACTGATAATCGAATTAAGATCGTAACAGAAAGTCTGAGCCAAAACGTAGACTTGCAAGATCACCTGGCGTTGAACGTTTCCGTACTACACGTGATATTTATGTAAAACTAATGCAAACAAGTAGAACGAACTCAATCCTTGGAAGAGATAGATACAAAACTGATGGCTAGTGATGAGTCTCCAATTCACAGTATGTTTCTTGATTTTATTATTATATCTAGACCTTTTTTCGTGATGCTGATGTGTTACTCTATAGGTGGTAAAGTGGCTGTGCTTAAGCGTAAGAGGTCACAAACAAGTATGTCAACAAGAGTGTTAATTAGATTTTTCATGCTAAATGCTTTGCTTAGTTGATGTATCTGATATTGAGGAACAAGCTCAAGTAGCTTCTGCTCCAAGAGGATTTTTAGACTATATAACTCCAATTAGAGAAGAACCAGAATATAAATCAGCACCAGCCTCAGTTAAAATAAGACGTGAGTGACATTCTTCTACACCTTTTTTTTTCTCGTTTTTTTCTTCTTTTGCGCTAATTTTGTTGTCACGCAGGAAAAAAGCGTATTGATAAAATAAGAACACCTAAAACACCTAAGACACCAAAGACACCCAAAACGTCTAAAACGCCGAAGAGCCCACCGATGATAAAAGTGAGTCAGGCTAGTAATGCGTGAGTGCTGTGCATGACTATGTAAATTAAAAAAATGAAGTACAAAAATAAACTGTAAATTATTATCGAAAAAAAAAAAGGTCTGTTACAATACTTGTATGTTCACGCAGACTGCAAAGTGAGCTATTTTTAATGTTGTAGTTATTTAATTAACTTTGTTGGTATTGTTTGGTTGTTGGTTTCCATCATTTCTCAGCAATTAGCAGTTTCTATTGATAAACAAACGTCATAGTATTCATTGTTAGGCGATTACTTACTTGGAAATGTGAGGTAGTTGCTAGAATGACTCACAGGTTGTAGCTGTTCAAGCTATGACTAAAATAGGAGGTAACGTTTGGGTTGGATGTCGTGATGGTATGGTTCATGTATTCAATGCTGTGGTAAGTGATTATTCTTTGGTTTTTATATTGACTGATTTTTTCTCTTAGCATAAACACCTAGATCCTGCCAAAGGTGGCACATGTAAAATTATTTGGCTGGAGCTAATGGACAAATAAATGTTCAAAACTGACAACCTGTAGCCAATGTTTGTCAAAAGTACTAAACGTGTAAAAATTAGCATGCATCACGTGGAAAGATATAACACTGAATCGAACATCAGTTTCGCCTTTAATCAAAGGTAATGCGTAAATCGTAATTTAAGCCTCTAAAAGCCATCGTAGCGCCAAACCGAATATTTTAGTACTACCTACAGAGATTCTAGCACATATATTACAATTTACAACAACAGCTCGATTTGCAGCTTGCCAGACATGCCACAGCTTCTCTTCAATTGTTCATGACCTTATTGGATATGATAATGTTACACTAAATACAATTGAGCAAGCGAACTGTCTGTTAAAACATGCCAGTTTTCTCCGCCGCACCAAAATCACGATAAGCTCGAGATTTCCTGTAGGCTTTGTTAAAAATTTGGCTGGTGTTTATTGTATTAACCTCAGCAATACCAAAGTAACAGATGATGATATTAACATGCTGGCTGGCGTTCATACTATTGACCTTAAAAACACTTTGGTAACTAATAAAGGTATTAAAGCACTTGCTGGAGTTCATACTATTTACCTCAATGGCACTTCAATAACAGATGAAGGTATAAAAGCGCTTGTTGGAGTTCATATGATTGGCCTTTATCGTACCTCAGTAACAGATGAAGGTGTAAAGGCACTTGCTGGAGTTCATACTATTTATCTTGATGGCACTCCAGTAACAGATGGAGGCGTAAAAACACTGGCTGGCGTTCATACTATTGACCTTGCACATACCACAGTGACAGATGAAGGCATTAAAGCGCTTTCAGGTGTTCACACAATTGATCTTTGCAGTTGTAGAAATATTTCTGATGTAGGTATCAAGAAGCTTACTGGTGTTTATGATATTTGTCTTATCAATACCAACGTAACTGATGAGGGTATAAAAGCACTTGCCGGTAACGTTCTCAAACTCCGAATATTTGCAGTTTTGAATATACCACTTTGAATACAAAAAAGATTTGAATTTTATTCAAATAAAAGTCACGTGATATCACGTGTTACATGGGTTCTACGTCTATAATTATCTGTTGACGTAGTAGTGATAAGTTATTTACAAGTTTGTGTGATAACCTATTTCTGTCCGGTGTTATCATTCTCCCTGTAAATGAGAAGGTTCGTTCTGTCATTGCTTGAGAAGCTGGTATTGCCAAATACTGTTGAGCTAGCTTTGCCATGGTAGGATACATTACTTTGTGTTTTTTCCACCATGAAAGTGCTGTGAAGTCATCAGAATCAAGAGCTTCAAGTTTTTTGTACTCTTTAAATTCATCCACCACCACAACCTTACGTCTTTTACGTCTATGACTGTAAACAACGTTAATACTGCACAAGAAAAAAGCAAAATATGTACTTTCTAAGATCCTCAAATGCATTAGTTTCACGTTTTCGCTTCTTTGGCTGTGTCATTTCAGGTTCATCTACATGCAATGTGTTTTCTGGCGGATTCACTGTCACCTAAAAAAAAATAAACCACACAATAAAATAATTTAAGATAACGCACTTGCTCTGTTCTTTTGACCTCTTTGTCATAAAGTTCTTTGAGTACTTCCCATGCTTCAACTGTATCACCTGGTTCCAAGTGTTTAGCGTCTCTAAACACAGGATGTAGAATGGTAGCCAATGATGTGACCACTGGCAAATTATCCCACATTACACGAATTTCATCCAAAAATTCTTGATAAATGGTTGTTAATTTTAGTTTTGCATTTCTTCGTTGTTTACTGCATACAGCTGACTTCTCAGAAGCTTAAATAGTATTTAATTGAATTACTGGAGTGTTAGTAACACGTACATGGTTTGAGCTTGTCCTCAATTGTACTTTCAAGCATTTCAAGCATTGCTAAGATAAGTGCTTGAGTTGGTTGTTTTTCGGCTTCTAGCGCCCGTATAACCTTTACAGTGGAAGAAAAGGTCTCAATGATATCATCAATAATTGTCCAATGGTATGTAGTAAAGTCAGGGATGTTCTTTAAAAACTAAATGCGTATCAGTGCTCTGAGCGTTTACTATAAAAAAAAGTACCTTTTTCTCCACTTCTTTCGTTAATAGCTTTAACTCTTCTTGTACTGCTTTAAAGGAGGAAAGCATACTAATTTTGGAGCTCCATCGAGTGACAACATCACGTTTTACTTTTTTAGCTTTGCCACCACATACTTTAATCCATGCTAGATACATGTTGTTGGATGTATTTAATCCAGTAATGAATTGTCGAATGGGCACAAAAATAGGGTTTTCCAGATCCTCTAACACATGTGACATTGCATTGTTCAACATGTGACACACACAGCGAAGATCTTCGACAGTTCTACAAAAGTAAGTAAATACTCCTCAAAAAGAAAAAAAAAAACATATGCTGGATCAATTTCAAGATCTTCGTCGTCATCAAATTCCTCTCCGCGTAGGATACTATATTAGAACAAGTAAAAATTAATTGCTTTGAATGTTATTTTTTGTGTTAATTTAGTACGTACGCATAAGTATACTTGATAGAAGCTACTTCACCACCATCTGTGACACCTGCGACAGGCATGACTTTGTCACCCAACCACGATTCACCTGAGCTATCAGCTTCGCCTGTAATGACACTTGCGACCAATCTACCAATTGTTGTGGCTGTAATAAACATAAATTAAATAAATTAAGTAATGAACGCTATGATGCACCTTTATGGTTACCTTCAACGTATGGTAACCCAATGAGAGCTCGTCTTGGTTTAAAATCATCTGTTAGCCAATGCAGTGTTACTGCACAATAATAATCCTTTGTTTGACTACATTTCCAAAGATCGGCAGCAAATGTAGGGTATTTGGCTCTTTGTGTTTCTTTTTTTAAGTCTCGCATTGTGCTCTTGTACTTTTCGTCAATTATGCCTCTCATGGTATTTGGACAAGGTAATGTGTAGCCTGCACTCAGCTCCCTCATCAAGTCAACAAATTGAGGGTTTTGCACCAAGTTTAGTGGTAAGTTACCAACCACAATCAGCTTTGTCACGAGTTCATCAATGTGCTAAAAAAAGAAAGTAAATATAGGGAAGGAAGGAGTAAATGAGCGTGTGCACCTTTTGTTTCTTTTTTGATACGGGTATAACACTTTTGTTACCAAAAAAGTCTTCCATTACTTGAGCTTGTTTAGTTTTTCCATGCCATGGAAATTCGTCTTCTTTACTTTTGTATCCGTGATCTTTGCACAAATGCTTGAGCTGGTTGGAAGTGGTGTCATGTTGAGGAGGAACAAATGTCTGACAAAACACACATTTATTGTCTGTGTAGTACTTGTGAACGTTGGATCTTTGCTTGTAGTGCCTTTTTTGGTGCACGATGTTGCTTGCCTGAAGTTGCATTTTGGTGTTCTAAAAATATTCAAATATTCAACAGAAAGATTCAAATTCGCTATTTTTGGTGTGTATTCAAATATTCAAATTCAAATATTCAGAGTTTGAGAACGTTACTTGCCGGAGTACATACTATTGATATTAGCAGTTGTCAATGTATTTCAGATGAAGGTGTTAAGACACTTGCTGGCGTACATACTATTCACCTTGGAGGTTGTAGATACATATCAGATGAATCCATCAAGCATCTCGCTGGTGTACATAGCATCTATCTTTGGAACTGTCGATACATATCGGATGAAGGTATAAAAGCGCTTGCTGGAGTACATACTATTGATATCAGTGATTGCCAAGATATATCAGATGAAGGTGTTAAGGCACTTGCTGGAGTACATACTATTCACCTTGCAGGCTGTTGTGAGATTTCAGATGCATCCATCAAGGAGCTTGCTGGAGTTCATTTTATTGATCTTAGTCACACCGGTGTGACAGATGAAGGCATGAAGTGGCTTGCTGGAGTTCATTTTATTAAACTTACATGTACACGTGTATCAGATGAAGGCATTAAAGAGCTTGCTGGAGTTCACACCATTGATCTTTGTCACACTTCAGTAACAGATAAAGGTATAAAAGCACTTGCTGGAGTTCATGCCATTGGCCTTTCACATTGTTATCACATTACGGATGAAAGCCTTAAATCACTTTCTGGAGTTCATACCATTGATCTTCGTGGTTGTAGAAACATAACAGATGAAAGCATCAAATTTCTAACTCACGTTGTTGCAGTTTATCTACATGGTACTTCAGTAACAGACAAAGGCATCAAAGCATTATCTAGCGTACTTACTGTTAGTTTTGAAGCTTATTTTACCATAGACTGTATTTACAAATCGGGTAATAAATAGAAGTCTAGTTGTAATTAGGGGAAGAAGTAAGTTTATTAAACTAAAGCAAGAGTTGTTAAGAATTAACAACCTCTGGTGTGGTCCCTCCACTTAGTTTTTAATAAACTCATGTGCACAGGTCCCAAGTATGCTTTTATTGTGTTTCAAAATTAAGGCTTGCGCCTTTAAGTTATGTCACTCAATCAATAGAAACAACATTTTTCATTTAGGTACTTAAAATCAAGTAAACATTTTTTTTATTAAACTTTCAAGAATCTTGCTGTTCTCCAATTAATTGTTATCATTGCTCCGTCTGTTATATTTACTTGAGTTACGGTTTTGCCGGTATTTTTGTCTACCATCGGCATAGATATACGCTCAATTAATGTGTGCAAGTTACATTCAATTCCAAGAGAAACCAACTTCGATACTAGTAAACGGACATTCTCTTGATAGATGAGAGTCCTCTCTCGTACAAAAAAGATTGGCGAATCTTCTTTGTTTTGTTGTCTATAGCCATTGTAGTTTAAAAGCGCTTGTTCTGATTTCTCGCCGATAATAACAATCTGCAAGTTAAGTTAAGATTAAGCGAACATCCTCAAACAAAATCCAAGAGATGACGTACCTTAGCGCTGTAGCATGCTCTTTTCGCTGTCAGCTTTAAGTACTCGCATATCTCGTTGCTAACACGCTCTATTACTGGACTCGCGGATTCTCTGGCTATCTCGGCTAGTTCATGAAGAACGCTCTCCCAAACCCAGTTCTTTTCGGGAACAGTAATACCTACAGGATTTGTGAGCAGTTTGTTGATCATGTCATTCTACTCACCCCAAAAATCAAGCTCTGCCTTTAGTTCTGTCTTGCTAGCATCTACCGGTACGTAAAGCTCTCCTGTAACCATGTAGTTGTGAATAAGGCGAAAGTAGAAAGGATCTCTTTCAAAAACCGCTTTATCATCGCTCCATCTACCGGAAGCTATCGCCTCGAGTGGAGATCCTTTATATCTGTTACAATAGCTATGAGGCACCTTGAATTTCTCAACTAAACCCACTTCCACCTCTACGAAAGGCTTTGAATCCAGTAGAGCCTCATATGCTTTTTGTTTGCCTTCTGATTTTTTCTTGGTTATTGTCTTTTGTTGTTTACGCTTTGGTTTTGATTTGCCAAACATGGTGTAAAGGGGTTTATAAATGAGGTTGACCTAGCAGTTTGTTATTCTCTGAAAAGTTGCTTTTTCAACGCAAAGTAAATTTGGATATTTTTCAGCATTAGAACAGTATCCGTTCAAGTAATGTTCATTGTTTGTCGGCTAAAACATTCGTTCTTTCATCCATGTCAATTGAAAAGATGTACACTTCTATATTGATGCATAAAAAAATGTCAATTTTCGCACGTGTGCACGTATGGTAAATCTTTACTTTTTCTACACTTTTTATTATTCGTTACATTTTACTTTGTTGTTAAGCTCTCCATGTGACGTTCAATAGTATCTTTTGCTATCCATAATAAGGCTAAATCATTTCTTTTAAGTATAAGATAGTTTTTTGTTTGATCAAATCCAAATCCCATAGTCTTTAAAGCATCAACGGCCTTAGGAAACCTTCCAATTGTCTTTGAGAACTTTTTATTCTTTAATGGGATCTTCTTATACTTTTGATCACTTGGGTGTTGTCTAATATTATTAACAACAAGAGACATTGTCTCAAGAGCCAATCTAGCATTATCCCTTGTTGAATCTCTAACAAAGAGACTCAATGATTTGTCAATTCTTCCTCCCAAAGAGTCAACAGATCTTTGTACTCCTTCAAGACCTGCATCTTTAGCAATAAAACCCAAATCTACTGGCTTGTTTGGCGGTTTTCTTGGGTTTGATGATGAGATTGAGTTTTGTTTTGATTCTTGCTTTTTGCTTTGTTCTTTTGCTAGAGTTTTTTGAGTTTCTGCTTTGTGTTGAGAACTTTTTTCTGAGTTACTGTTGGCTTTTACGTCTGCTACTTTGATAGCTTCCCTCACCTTTTCAGAGTGGCAGTCACAATCTGTATGTAATTCAGAGTGGTGTTTACTTCTTTCCAGTGCGGCTTTCTCAGCAAGATTCCTTTTATCTTGAAATTTATATGTTACATTATTAGGATCTAATTGTTTTGGTTGTTCATCAACGTCCATGTCATCTACATATTGTTAGCCTTGAAATAAATTTAAACTTAAGTACCAAATTCATCATCTAGAACTGCAATATTTGCAGCTCTATCACCTCCAAGAACATGGCCAGTATTTGTCCAATCAAGAGAAATAACTTCCTTTGTTAGCTTTCTGTACAGTGTCCAAAACTCCTCGTTATGATCTGAATGACGGTTGTGACACAGCTCATGTAGCACTAATTGAGTATTAAATTAAATACATACTATTTAATTTATGCACTCATCTTGCCACTTACTTGTGTTAAGAATTGTTTGGAATTTTCTAAAACCTTTCAAGTTATCTGTACGCAAACGTAAGGCTACAGCTTGTCCACGGTTCTTTAGTTATCATTAGTTTAATGCCTCAAACTTCTAATATATGTACCTGGTTGTAACCAAGAACACATCTTTCATTACCGACAGAACCTTCAGGTGGCATTTCTTTCCTAAGAGCGTCAAATAATGTTAAGCAAAAAACGCGAAAAAAATGAGAATCTTCTTCAAACGAAGCTCTTGGTATAATATATCAAAACGTATACTTACAATGTGCCTATCCGCCAATCATACTTTTTCATAATACCGATAATTCCAGGATGATTAGCAATCTACAAAGCTTGTAAAGGCAAATATTCTAACAGACTTGAATACCTTTAATAAAAGACGATGAGCAAATTTAGATGGTGGCGTTTGGAATTGCTGTAATACTTCATAGTTGCCTATACGACCATTTTTGACACGGTCTGCAGCATTGGGATCACCAACTAGTGGTTTTTAGTAAAGATTCGTAATCCTTTTGCGGACAATAGCCGCAAATAGTGTCTAGACGTACGCTTGCGCCGTTTTTCGCGCCGTAACTCCTCATCAAAGCCAAGTATGAGTTTGTCCTCCTTGGCGTTAACAACATCGTTGACGTCCTTTACTACGCGTCATTGTGTGGTCAGGAGAGTTACCAATGACGTACAGCCTGTGTACTTCCAACTACTAATACTTTATCACCAGATGTCAAACCAGCCTCCCCAAGGGTCTGTAGCGCGTTAATAAAGTAATTACAGCTTAAATTAGTGCTTACACGCTCGTCTTTTGCTCGTAGTGTAAAAGTCCCGTTATTATTTTTAAAAATGAGCTTTACTGTTTCCAGCGATACATCCGTGTACAGAACAATGTATTCGCAAAGTTCTCGTACAGAATTGCTCTTTGGCAGTTTAACTGGATAACTCTTATTCTTAAACTTTAAAGAGAATGCAAGAGATGACGTTTCTTCCATGTGCTCCGCTTTAAATTCCGCTTTTTACGCTAAGTCATACCATTTCAGAAAAAATCATAAAATGGCTTGAGACTTTTTCTCGGCACCTTTGCGGAACATCGTCCTCAACTACTGTTATGGGATAACACATGAAACAAAGGCACATGTTATGTCATTTAAGGGTGCCACGCACATGTTGTTTATAGTACAAAAATCGTTACAGTGTTACATTCACTTGAGGTTCTTAATCTCCTCAATAGGAAAGGTGCGTTGTACTGTAAAATACTGCATCAAGTCCTTAGTTTCACCAATGACAACCCATAGTTGTTCCTCGGCTACGTCATCAGCAAACATAACAGTTTGTATCTGTTTGTTTTGTTGGTAATAACGCCGAAGTTTTTCTTTTGGAAATCCTTGGTTTGTAGCAAAGTAACTTTGAAAAACGTTTACAGTAGGCTATTTAAAAGAGTTATTTAAACCATATAAACATAAAGCAACGAACTACAAATGTACTGGCGAATATGACAGGTGATATTCTGTGAAAACAAAGGTTCGCTGAAACATAAACAAAAAAAACCTGATTGGTTTGACGTACATCTTCGGATACTATTATCCACTTTCCATCACCATAAGCCATTGTTTGAATACGCTTATGGTCTTTCCAATAGGCTTCTAATTGTTGTTGAGGAAACTCTGTAGCTATAGAGTATACTTGTTTAGGTCCAGGTGTCTCCCAACGTTCACAAAGCAATATCCAAACACCTTGATCTGAAAACAAAAAAAAAACGTCAGAAAAGTATTACATGCAATCCAGACAGTATTCTAGCTCTACTTTTATTTCAAGCACGCTGGATAGATACCATTTCGTAAAATAAATGTAAAAAGAGTACGTACAAAAGGCTACTGATGTAACTCTAAATCCCTTATCCCAAAAAATTTGAATATCAGCGGTTGGTAGTTTTCCAGTCGTTTTAAGAGACTGGTAAGGCATTTTATACTCCTCCTTCCATTTCTCAGTTACGAGAATCCACCTACTTTCTACAAAACTCAACTAAACATCATTAGCTTTACGTCAACAATGATGGGTCCGAATAATCGTCCACAAGCCTTAATTAAACAACGGCAATACTAAATACCTCTCTAATGTTTTCACCTCTACTATAACGTTCTTGCACTACTTTTAGAGGGAATTTTCCATCAACGTAGTACAAAAATTGATAATCTATTTTCTCATCAACTTGGGTGATAAGTACCCATTCACGCCTTGCTTTGAAGAACCTGCTTATGAATACATCACCCTACACAAATGATTCAGTAATCAATCCATTACTATTTGTGTATTTCTCCGGTTTTAAGCGCTCACCTTTATGATTTTTTGGAATCGTGTTGTTTGGCTCTTTAATGACTTTGTTGGTGTTTCTTGAATTTCTGGTGGCTATTAAATTAAAAAGTAAGCACGTTGCAACGAAAAAAAATCAAAAAAAAAACCTGGCATGGATTTTTGTTCAATTTGGGTTTGTCGTTTGTAACCGATTCGCTTGCTATACTTGGACGTCTATTCGCATCTGGGGACCCAGACCAATCACTTGTCCATGCTGACTTGGCTGCAGGACGTGCTTTAAAAGAATTGGAAGGGCCATGAGATGCAGCATCCGAAGCCATAGCAGAAGGAAGCTGAGACCTTCTCCATGTGGATTTATCACCTATACTTTTTCGGTCTATGTAATCGAATGTCAGTTTGGCTGGTTGCCATAAATACACTTTTAACGCACGTAGTTTTGGGTCCTCTGCTTCAAACAATGGTTCAGGAAATGGTGCTGGAGCCCCATCACTCCCTACTGGCTGCTCTGCCCCTGAATTACGGCTATATTTGCGATTAGAACCCCAAACGCTTTTGGCAAACCCATTTTTGCAAATTTGGTTGTAGTGTAACTCACCTGCTTATTGTATCGCTCCTACGCCAAGACCAATCAAAAAATTCGTCAGCCTAGTTATTTTCAGACACTTTTGAAAACCGTTTTTACTAACCTCCTCGCTGGACAGTGTGTTGTCCACTCGTGGGTCTTGGTGAGCATTCGGTTCTCTGTTTGATACAGAAATACGCTATTTTATGTTAAAACCCACATACGCGCTTCAGTGGCGTACGTGTCCAAAATCTTTCAACAATTGGTCGAAATCGCCTTGGTTGTAGCTTTTGTTGCTCATTACCTTAATAACAGTTCTAACATGCGATACCTTCCTTGCAGGCGAGTAATGAACCTGTTGTACTTAAAAAATACATTAAGGCACTAAAATCTGCTCTGTCGTATTTCCTTCAATTACAAAAGCTCCCACTATTCTCATAACGTAACATGTCGAGTGAAAACGATCAAACTACAATTATTGATGAAGAGAGCAAAGTACGCGATCAACATTCGCTGAGAGTGTACTAATAAATCAAAGGAGCATGATACAAAGATTTTAGAAGAAGAACTGGATCTAGAGGACGATGTGGAAAGTAAAGTTCATGAGGACGACGATTTGGGTCCAGAAGAGGAGGTACAGCAATATTAATAGTTATTTTATATTTTATACGCGAGTGTATTGAATACGCTACGAATATTCTCTCGGTGCTCAATTGAGCGTCGCCAATCACCACTGGAACGCAAACCCTCGCTGCGTGGACATTTGGACAGTATTCACTCACATCTCCACAATGACACCGCAATGACTAGTGTCTACGGACTTCTGTCTCAGACCTCAGACGACATTTGTTTTAAACCGTCACTGACGGGTTGGTTGCTTACGCGTCTTTTAGAAGGAACAAGCTGAAATAGAGGATATGAAGCTTAAGCTTCAACAATTGGAAGCTGAGACAAAGCAACTAGAAAAGATGCAAAGCGAAGTACAAACCAATTCTAAAACAGCGTCTGTCAACAGTGAAGACACTGACGATCGATCTGTGTGGGTAGGAAACGTACGCCAAAACCACTATCTTTTTTATCGGCTAGTCATAATGAGGGCCATGATTTTTAATTGATATTGGGCGCAGGTTGACTACAGTACTACTCCAGAAGAGCTACAGGTAATTTTGATTGTTTTTAGTGAAGTAAAAATTTGACATTTCGAGTTTAAAATTTGGGCGTCAGCACATTTTAGTCACTAATTGTACTGTACGACGAATGCTAACTGAAACTATAGAAACATTTTTCAGCGTGTGGGTCAATAAACAGGGTAACCATTCTTTGTAATAAGTGGACAGGACATCCAAAAGGGTACGCGCAATATTTTGGAACGAGTACCGCTTAGATAAATCTTTATCCAATATTGAACCGGTAAAAATACCAACCTGTGAGGATAGTATTCGCTCCGAGCCGGTTCAGTTAATCGTAAATGATTCCGTGGTGTAGTTGGTTATCACATCTGCTTTACACGCAGAAGGTCTTGGGTTCGATCCCCAACGGAATCATGTCTTTTTGCAATTTTTGTTTTTGCCTATCAACTGATGTCAAAATGTAGTTATGCGTACCTGGAATTCGGTACCAAGGAAGCTGTTGCTAACGCCATGGAACTAAACGAATCAAGCTTTAAGAACAGGCAATTAAAGGTAACACGATCGCAATTGCGCCCGTTTAATTGTTCTATTAGGTGGGCCAAAAGCGCACCAATGTGCCAGGATACGGTAGTAGAGGTAGGCGCCGATATCGTCCACGTAGATTCCGTCAATTTCGTAGCAGACGGGCTTTTTTCCATCCTTACAGTTAAAAATCATAAAGCAACTATAATAATAAAAAATAAAACGTGTATGTTCTTAAACAAGTACTGTGTTGGTACAACAATCAATCCAAGGCCCAGCAAGCAACCAATGATTCTCGCTGAAACAGCGAGTAAACGCGTAGACAAATCAATGACAACGGTGATTGAAAACCCGGAACAATACCTTATCACGTGCTGGCTTAATCCAGATCCGCTAGGTTTTCACTATGACCACTTTTAAAGTCGGAATATACGACGAATGGACTTCGCAAACAAAAGAAGCAATCTTGGAGGCTATAGAAGCTAATTTGAAGCCCCTTAATGATTTAGAATTTTCTATCATACCACATGACGGAGGCATAGCGAAAAAAGAAGGCAAGCCATCCAACAAAGCAAATTAGAAAAATTTTCCGTTACACAAAAAAAAAAACAACCACGCGATGCTTCTAGGCCAAACATTTCAGGCGTTGACAATTTACTTTTGAAATATTTGTCTTAATTGTATCCCACGTGCTACCGTTACACCTATTTTTTGTTCGCTAAGATACTTTAAACAGTTTTTTTTATTTTACAATTAGTGATTGACCAATACGACGCACTACTTATACTGGGATACAAGTTTCCTACAGAATGTTTTGACGGTTTAAAAAGACTTAAATGCATCGCCAGATGGGGTGTAGGATTCGATAAAATAGACACTAAAGCAGCAACTGAAGCAGTACGCTTTACCAACCAAGACAAAAGTTAATCTTTTAAAAGGGTGTCGCTGTTGCTATAACTATACCTTCAGTCCAAAGACCTGTTGCTGAGGTACTTATACACGAAAAAGAACTCTTCGCATTTATATTTGTAGGGTATAATCGCAATGATAATGTCCATCGCAAAAACCATACCAAAACTAGATAAATTTACTAGAAACGGAAACTGGCGTGAAGGAGACTGGAAATCAAGTACTGTGTCTAGTGCCACATATATTTTACAGTATGCTTAGCGAGTATTGATATACAAGGATACACTCTTGGTACAATAGGTGTCGGTAATATTGGATCAGAAGCATGCAGGATAGCAAAAGTATGCAATTGTTTTTTGATGTGTTGTTTGACAAAAATAGGCGATAGGTTTTGCACGTGTATTGGCCTACGATCCTTTTGTAAAAGAATCGACTGCCGATACTCTTGAGGTACGACTGCGATCATTTACTGGACTTACAGTACTGTAACTTTAGGTTGAGCTGACAACCATCGAAAAAGTTCTGTCTGAGAGCGACTTTGTTATGATTAATGTGCCTCTAAATAAGCACACTAAAGGTTACTTCCCATTAAGCCAAGACAAAAATATTAATGGTATTGTACTACAGGAATGATTGGCGAAAAAGAAATCGGCATGATGAAAAAAACTGCGTATTTGGTGAACACATCTAGAGGTAAAAACAAATCATAACATAACTTTTTTGACATACCTTTGTTTAGGTCCAGTAGTTCAAGAAGCACCTCTAGTAGCTGCCTTAAAATCTGTATGTAGTATAATTTGTAGTGTTATTATACTTACAACTTGTAGGGTAAGATCGCGGGTGCTGCTCTTGACGTATTTGAAGAAGAACCTCCAAAGAAAGATAATTCTTTATTCCAACTTGATAATGTAATTGTTGCTCCCCATGCAGTTGCATGGACAAAGCAACTCATTGAGTATGCAATTGTTATTATTACCTCTTGTTATTTACGTACTAACTTGTTATCAATAGAGGAAATTCTAGACTAGCATGCGAGAACATTGTCGAGATTTACAAAGTATTTTTTTTTGGCGAATCTCATTGTTTAGCGTTGCTTAAGTGTATGTAGGGTTTTGTTCCTAAGTATCTCGCAAACAGAGAAGTTGCAAAAAGTCCAAAACTCCTTGAGAGGCTTATGTATGTAATCGTCCAATCCACCAATTCTCATAAAATTATCAACAGACAACGTGATTGCTCGAAAAAAGCCGACAATTCAAAGAAGTATCCAAATAAGTTCAAAGCTGCAGTGCATAACGGAAAGCCAATTTATGGCCATATGCTCACTGAATTTGCTACCAAAGGCATAGCTTGTATTCTAGAAGTACGTATTATTGTAACCCTCAACAATGAAGTGCTAAACAATCGCGTGCAGTCTGTTAATGGCTTAGATTTCGTTTTGATAGATATGGAGCATAGTGGCATTGGGTTTGATCGTGTCAGCGAATTATTAGTCCACTTTGTAGACAAGGATATCTTGGCAATAGTGAGAGTCCCGAACGCATCGCTGGCCAAGCTATGGATACCACGCTTGTTAGATGCAGGTACTTTTGTCTTTTTTCCACGTTTTTTTTTGAAAGAACTAAGGAGCTGATGGTATCATGCTACCAAATGTGAAAAGTGCTGATGAAGCAAGAGAAGCCGTTTCTTACATGAAGTATCCACCTGATGGTACGTTATAGAGTAATGTGCAATACTTGTCTGTTAAAATATCACGTGTTTTTTTAAGTTATTGTTTGTTAATATTTGTATCAAAGGTGTGAGAGGAGTAGGTCTCACAGCTGCGCATACATCATGGAAAGGAACAAAAAATGCAAGTGATTTCATAAAAGAGAGAAACTCTCACACAATATTAATCTGTATGATCGAGAGTCAAGTCGTACGTCAACACAAACAGAACAATTGTTTTCAGAAGTTGTTTTTGTAATTAAACGTCTCTTTCAAGGGCGTCAAAGCCGCTGAAGATATTGCCGCAGTTGATGGTGTCGATTGTTTGTGGGTAGGACATTACGACTTGAGTTGTGACCTAGGAGTCATTGCAGATTTTTATCACGACAAATTCAAAGCCGAACTACAAAAAATTATTGATGCAGCAAAGAAACAAAACATACCGATAGGCATTCAACAAGGTACCATCAAACCGCTCTAAGTGTGAACACAGGTATCGTAGCTGACACTTTGTATTAGGCACACCGTTCTTAATAGACAAGTATAGAAAACTTGGGTTTACCATTTTGTCTTATGGCACAGATGTTCGGACTTACAAGAATTGTCTCGAAGAGGCATTCAAGAAAATCACTCAATAGCTAAAACCACGCTACCAAAACAAAAGCAGGTTAAATCACATAGATAACACGTAAATTGGAGCATCACTCGTACCCAATAATCAATCAGTACAACTTCAAAAAAGGTGTCTTGTTATTTTCAATTAAAACTCCTGAGGTGAAAAATTTTCGGCATAAAAATCTCGAGTGTACCTCAGTCATAAATAGTAGGAGATCTATCTCTTATTGTTTTACATCAACAATGGGTGGCATATTCTCATGGGGGACGCTATATATGAGCGCAAACTTCCTTTCTTCGGTGTCAATAGTATTTTGTAATAAAATGCTTTTCAAATGGTTTGGCTTCACTTTTGGTACTACATAGAGCGTAGTGTCATCTACGCTATAAAAAAAAATTATATCTTCTCACCACCATTAGGTGCGACACTTTCTACGTTCCATTTCGCTATTACATTCATTGGTCTATGCGGATGCGTATATTTTAAGCTATTTGAGGTAACTAGTGCCCACGTGGCTTATTTTTTTTTCTGACTGTCGGTTTAGTACAAGAAGATTGATTACACGCATGTATTGCTTTTATCACTCGCTTACGCACTATCTGTACCTTTCTGTAATTTATCTATTCGTTACAACTCTCTTGGGTTTTATCAGGTACACGAAAATCACGTGGATACCACGCTGTCAAGTTAAGAACGCTTTCAAACGAGATTTTGAAAGTTTCCATTTTGATAGCGTTAATATTTCTCTAAAATTCTCGAAATCTTTTGTGCTTTTGTTGTTGCTAATAGCGTGTATGATAGATTTCGAAGGTTACTATTATACCTGTAACTATTGCTGTCATGTATCTATTTTATAAAGGAAAGATACACTGGTTGCAACTTTTATACGTCTTACCTATACTCGGTGGTGCTATTATTGCTGCGAAGACAGATATTGATACAAGCATGGTTGGTGTTTTAATGGCTGGATTATGTGTTACAACGTCATGTATTGCACAAATTGTAAGTTCTGGAAGAGTTGACATTTTTCATTCAAGTTTTTTCTTTGATTTTTTTTGTGGCGTTGGTTTTGTTTAAACTGACTCGAGGGATGTATAGTGGATTGGTCGAAAACAGAAAGAACTTGAAATGACTGGACAACAATTGATGTTATATATTATACCAATAAGTATTGTCATACAAGGTATCTTCATTCCAGCTTTCGATGATGTCTCATCAGAAAAAGGTTCGAATATTACAATGTATTGCAAAATGTTAACGTTTCTGCTTTCAATAGGTCTATTTAACTTTGAATTTACCCCTCAATCAATGGTACACACTCCATCTATTATATCACCAATCTACCTAAAAATAATGTTACTACACTCCACGTGTTGTATTACTACAAAACTTTTTCGTTAATTACATTTTTTCTTTTGTTGTAGACGTTTTTGACATTATCTATAGATGTTGATTACACTCTCCGGCATACTTGCATTTTCAGTAAACTTGACAATATTCCTTACACTACGAAATGTATCACCTGTAACATATCAAATCCTTGGACAAGCAAAATCAGTTACAGTAGTTTTGGCATCATTTGTAATATTCGGTCAACCTATTGATCCTGTGAATATAGTAGGCATGTCATTGACAATGGTATGCAGTTTTTTTAAAATCTACCATATACTAATAATATGCTATAAGCTTGGCGTATTCTACTACACATGGACTAAGGTACAATACACACAAAAGTAGCAAAACAACTTTGTATTTTTTGAAAAACCAAAAATAACTGAGTAATATTCCTCTCCATCTTGCCTAGTTGAACCATTAACAACCTTATATGACACTCACTCTTTTTACTAGATTGATGCTATGATCAATAAACCAATTCAAAATGAAGAAGATGTTGAAGACCGTGAAAAGCTAACAAATAAATAAAAATCACACAAAGCACTTTATTTTTCTGAAGTTTTTTTTGAATTACATGTTTTATTGTATTCTCCTCACTGTGTATAATGGGACCAAGGCATTACGTGATGCTGTATCATATATGCCTGTGTTCTCTATTTTATGTGCAAAAATAGGTAGAACATAGTCATCCAAGTCATCAAGAAGCCCATACCTTATTTCATTTTTCTTGATTGCTTTCTCGATACTCCTCAGGCCATGTTTAATAACAGGTCTCCATATCACGGAATCAATATTTTCATAGCAAGAACCAGGCAGATAGTCCCTTGCGCTACGACATAGACTCTTCACTTTCTGAGCAAATTCCACATAATGAGCTTTTTCTTCTTCGTTTTTGCACAAGTCATCAATCGTGTATGTGTCGTCATACTCATCAGAAAATTGTTCTAAAAACGATGTCTTGTCTTCTATTGAACAGAATGGAGGCTTCGATAGTGCTTTGTTAATGACTCTATAATCCCTTGATTTTCTCAAGAGAAGTATATAGATCTCCTCTATTGTTATACGAGCTTTCTCCCTACCTCGTCTTGGTCGAGAGGCATATTCTGAAGCTACAAAAAATGTCAACAAAAAAAAAGTGAAGAAACAAAAAAAAAGGATTTACCACGTGTTTACAACCTCGTGTACAACCTTTAAGAAACCGCATTAAATGTAGCATGCTGCGTACTTGGGATTTTTGCTTTATAGGTGAACTTGTTATCAACACAAGTGAGATATTCAGTAAAGTTGATGTATGGGTACAATCGGAAAAATGTTTTTGACCACAAATATTTCTTATTGTTGATGTAGAGATCGCGTATAAACTTATTCACGCCACTGATGTGTATCACTGTTTCAATTGGCGCTGTTTCCATACATAAAACAAGTATTTCTGGTGGTAATGCCGTAATAATAAGATTCGGATGGTCCATTGATAGTTTTAATAGTGTTCTAAGGCGTATTATAAGATTTACAACGCTAAAGCGAGTCGTTAACACTAAAGTTTGACTAGGCTTTATCTTTTCGTGGTTGTAGGTTACGGTACGCTCTTTTGAATCCGTAAGTACTGTATATTCTACTTTTAAGGCAAAACTTCCAACAAGTGCCGCCTTACGCGTTTGTGATCACCGTGCACAAAGAATAACGCACAAAAAAAATGAGACTCGTGCAAAGGTTGTTTTTAGTACAGCCACTGAATCACTGCTACCACAACCAACTGGTGCCTACTCTAGTACTACAAATCGTTTGCATGATTTAAATAACAGCGTTTAACGCGCTAGTTTAAAACAAAAACAGAGATAGCGTATTGATATCAAGAGAAGAGGCGTGGGCATCCTAACCTAGGGTTCCAATGGTAACCCAAACCGAAAATGACTTTCCGAATTCGTAAAATACTTTCTTTTTTGGTCATTTACAAACTAACAGCAAACATGTTGAAGCTCATCTGTTTGTTTGCACTATTCGCTATTGTAGCTTCACAAGGCTTCTTTAGAAGAACAACAACAAGGCAATACAACTGTCCCTCAGGCAAAATTCCGGTTACCATAGGAAGCAAAGTATACTGTGGTGCACCAGTTAACCACGTATGCGAACCTAAAACACAAGAAAGAGAGGAACCTCGTTATGAAGAAGAACCTCGTTACGAAGAAGAACGTCGTGAAGATAGATTCCAAACGTCCAGACGCACACCTTGCCTAAGAGAAGACAAAAAATACCAAAACACAGCAAGACAAGCTATCGAGGACCTATACGATACACCAGGCCAGCGCGGCGTAAAAATTGGCTTTATTCACGGATTTATGCATGGTATAACAACCACCAGCCACTGTTACAGACAAGACGGTGAGATTGTCTTTAGTGCGAAATCCTACCACCACAAAGATTTTTGTTGGTTGGATTACATGAACTACTACACAGTTACCATTGGTGAAAGGACAGGAAAAGCTACAAGACAGCCTTTGGCACAACGTGAGAAAAACGTACAATTTAGAAACTACAGCACTTGTCAACGCGAGTTCGCATAAAAACGTAATCTCCTATAATAAAGTTATCACAAACAACAAAATTGCTCCATTATTTTTGTTTATAACACCTTAACAAAAAACTTCTGTGAATCAAGGTAGTGAAATTGCTCTGTTACTTTGATTTTATGTTTAGCGTTTCCTTTATTACCATCGAAGATTATTGTTATTACATGCGGAATATACCATAGTTGTTATGCTCTGGTGGAGGAGCACATTCTGCTGCTTGTAATCCTAGACCTAGAACATCACGAGTCTCTAAAATGAAGCGTTAAATCTAATAATAGTTGTTTTTTCAAGTTTACCTGAAGGTAATATAACACCGTCATCCCATAAACGCGCAGAAGCATAGTGAGGATGCCCTTCTTTATCGTATTTATCAAAAATACCTTTCTAAATATTATATCAGTACAACCTCAGAATACAATCTTTCTACCTTAAATGCTTCCTCTTTCTTTCCATCGGCATCATCCTTAAACTTTGTGACAACTGCAAGTGTTCCGGCTGCTTCCTTTCCTCCCATAACACTAATACGGGCATTTGGCCACATCCACATGAACCTAATAGCAACATATTAGCGAACAAAAACCAGTTGCGAAAGCATACCGTGGACTATAAGCACGACCGCACATTCCATAGTTACCAGCACCAAAACTGCCTCCAACGACAACTGTGAACTTTGGAACTGTAGCACAAGCTACAGCTGTTACCATTTTAGCACCATGCTTAGCGATACCGCCGGCTTCAGCAGCTTTACCAACCATAAATCCTGTAATAAAAATCAACAAAAAACAAAATACTTCCTTCTTTTTCAGCCCCAACTAAAAGGGTTGTACAACTCAAAAGATAATTTTGAAATAAAAATAGTAAAATTCAAGACAAGAGAGAACTAGAGTACCAATTGTTAGACATACCTGAGATGTTTTGCAAGAAAACTAGAGGAATTTTTCTTTGATTACATAATTGAACAAAGTGCGCTCCTTTTTGTGCGCTTTCGCCAAATAATGGTCCGTCATTAGCTAGGATACCGACTGGGTATCCCCAAATATGTGCAAAGCCTGTAATGAGAGTTTGACCATATGTTTTTTTGAATTCCGTAAATTTACTGCCATCTACGATTCTAGCGATAATTTTCTTGATATTGAATGATTCACCGATAAGTGTCTTTGGTATATGAGTATCTAATGTACTTGTAGGGTACAAAGGCTCTTCTGGTTCACGTTTTTTCTACAAGAGTCAGAAATGGTTTTTCTTTCTTTTCTACTAAGTTTATACGTACCCATGAATACTGTGGCATGTTGAGTTGTCCTACAATATCTCTCAATGTAGCAATAGCGTGATGGTCATCAGAAGCAAAGTGATCAGTCACACCAGACTTGAAACAATGCATACGAGCTCCGCCGAGTTCCTCTGCAGTTACTACTTCTCCTGTAGCAGCTTTTACGAGCGGTGGGCCTGCCAAAAAGATAGTGCCAGTTTTATCAACAATGACAGATTCATCAGACATTGCTGGTACGTATGCACCGCCAGCTGTACAGGATCCCATTACAGCAGATACTTGAGGTATACCCATACGAGATAGATTTGCTTGGTTGTAGAAAATACGACCGAAGTGATTCTAAACGTGTTTAAGTGCGTTAAAAGACGTTAAACTTTTTTTAATTTGAACAAAAAAATAAAACGTACTACATCCGGAAATACGTCATCTTGACGTGGTAAATTAGCGCCACCACTGTCTACGAGATAGATACAAGGTAAGTGGTTATCTCTTGCGATTTCTTGAGCGCGCAAGTGCTTTTTAACCTAACAAACAATGAGTTTTATATCGAAAACGTTGACATTAAATAAAAGCGTTGTATGTACAAAGACAACGAAAAATCGCTACGCACAGTGATAGGGTAATATGTTCCTGCTTTTACTGTAGCGTCGTTTGCGACAATAACGCAGAGTTGTCTAGTAAATGTGAGAATATACACTCAATGGATTTTTATGCTTAAAAAGCCCACAAGAAAGAAAAACATAGATGCGGAGTAAAGTGCTTTGGCCTACAACTCTTTTGAAAAAGTTTTTCCGTTTTTTTCTTTCAAGTGCCTAACAGCGGTTTCGAAGTGCTACGTACCCGCTTACACGACCAACGCCAGTAATAATACCACCAGCTGGTAAATAGTCGTCATAAAGGTTGTGACCTGCCAGAGTTGATAACTCGAGGAAAGGAGAGCTTACAAGCGTTAACGGCGTAAATGAATTATAAAACAGAAAATAAAATGCCCATTTGGTTTAAAATGCGTAAAAGATCTGTACAAGCGCTTACTTTGGATCAATAAGCTCGTTTATACGTTCTCTCGCCAACAATTTGTTTCTTGACTTATGTCTTGTTTTATTGAACTCTGAACCACCTGTAATACTCGTGAGCGTGAATAGTGGTAAATTGATAAAGTATTTACAAAAAAGGATGACATGCGCCTGTATTGCGCGTAGTTCTGTCCACAGTATCGCACGCACGCACCTTGTTGGATCTTAGCGATTAAATCTTTGTGTTCCTTGATGATAGAACGCATCTCAGCTGCATTTTCCTATTTATCGTTAACCTACCGCTGCAGCGTCTTCCGTGTGCGACGGAGTACCTTGAAGGCGTCTGAGCTACTTTCTAGTTTACCATCAAGTACACTTATTTGATTGCATCGTAGCACTGTACTACGTGCGAATGAACGTTTAACTTGTGTTGTAGCCCCAGTACGCCTAGAGCGTAATTTTAAACTGGTAACACATGGTTGTGTAGTGCGCAGTGCCTTTAGGAACATGCTAGTCAATTTGTATTAGCAATGAAGGGTTAAGTTGATCAGCAGTCTGAAATTTGCCTAAATAAGTGTACTGTTCAAAAGTGCTTCTCAAACATGTGACTACGAGTCAGTTTTCGCGTTTACGTGTACGTGGAGTGAATAAAACGGTATTTTCTTTTATTCTTGTTTATTGGCGTCTTTGATAACAAGCTTCTCACGCAAAGCCATAGCGCCTAGGTACTGATTCTTTGCTTTAGCTGTCATTACAGAATTAGATTCACGTGGTACAACAGTACGACATAGTAGCAAAAAGCCAAGTACAATATTTTCAGCAACGAAAATAATAATGGCTGTAGCTGGTTTGGACGCTGCAGGAATAGTTTCGAAGGTTATTAAACATAACTAAAGTAGATCATTAGGTTGCGATGTAAGCTTAAGATCAAACTCGTACGCCAATGTTTGTGAAAATGCACAAGACACCAATAGCAAGAAAAATGTGTCGCCAAATTCCTTTAAAAAGATTAACAGAAATAGCTTTTTTATGTTAAATACCAATAGATGTTGTCTTGAACGGGATAGCTCTCCTATTGCCAAATAGAAGGAGCAATGCTGACGCTTTTATGCGGAAGTAGTTACCAATCTAGGATAGCTGTCAGCTACAAAGTAAAAAATTATTTCTCACCATTGTAAGAATTGAAGCTAATGGAAAGGCTGCAGCAAAGAGAAGCATGTACCCGTATTGGAGTGCTACAATAAGTTAGATAATGTTATATTGAATGTATTAAACTTTCCTGCTTCATGAAGTAAGGCTCCTGTGCCCTTAAAGGCAGGAAGGAGATGTTGAATATAAGCTTCAGACATTTTCTTATCTTTGAACTCTGAATTCCTTACAGTAGTGCCTTTGATTAACAGTCCTGTAAAGATAAATCTATGCATATGATTAAATAATAAGTGATACAACTCGCTATAGTAGCAATGAAAAGAAAAGAGTACTTACGGAACAAAATACTCCTGGAAAATATGTTGAACTTCCGCCCTAGAAAATAAAATTACAAGTTGGGCTTTCAGGCGTGCTGCATCTCTCTAAAAGCATTCTATATTAATATCACACCATATTTATGATTTATACCATGATGAAGGCGTAGTGGAAGAGAATAAGATAGTTGTTTGTTATTGTAATAAAGAATATTTTGGCTGCATATTGATTTTCCCATTCTGCATAAGTCCGATAATTCTCCCAATCTGTGAGCTTTTCTGCAACACGTATGAACACCTTAAAATCCCATCACGTCAACGATTTATAAACCCAGTGCGTGTACCTTTGTTGTTAAAGTTACTACAAGAGCATGTATGATAGGTGGTAATAGACCCAATAAAAATCCATCATCAGGTGAAAAATAACCTTGGAGAATAGGGAAATATAAAGCACTATCTTCATTTACTAATCCTTGAAGATTTAGAGAAGCAACGATACTTAGCAAAGAAGCAACCAACTATAAAAGTAAGTAATTAGGAGATTCAGTAATTAATCGTTGTACCATTAGACCAAGGACAGGTATACTCACACAATACTTAAGTGCTCGCTTCCAAGTTGGATAATAAAGTTCACATCTCTAAACAGAATAATCAACAAAACGTTGGATCGGTATAGTCTTGTAAGTATCATACATTTGTTACTGGGCTTATACGAGATGTTCCATAGAATTGTGGTCTAACATGGTTGTGTAATACTTTAGAACTGACACCCCATCTGTGAACTTGCGTTGCGTTCTTTCTACGCCAAAAAATATTTGCCAAGATTGCTAACCTTACAGTGAATACAACAATACAATACACATGATATACCCCAAAAGGAAACAAATAGCGCAAAGACAAATACAAGAGGATCCTGAGCTCGACACCTATCAGGTTTAAGTAAAAGGTGACTATGAAAACCGTACACAGCTGATACGTCCCAATCTGCAACATGTTGATCAAAACGATGACCTAGGGAACACAAGAAGTGACGCAGTGGGCCTTGGCCTACATCAAAGTAGTTCATTACAGTATACGCCGACGATCCAAGGGAAAGCCACATTAACCACCAAACATAGAACTCTAAAATAGATGTCATTGACGTTTATGTAATTCACAATCGCTCGTACGTAGCCAAGTAAAAAAATACGCAACACGCTCACCAAAGTACTGTACAAAACGTTAGTATCAAAACTTCATTGGTCAACACTTTTGTAAATATCTTAACATACATCTTTGAGAGAGTCGATATCTAGTTTTCTGTCGGTTACAACTTTTTTTAGAAGCTGTTTTCTGTACTCAAAACTACCGTGTAAAGGGAAGTAACTCTGAATGTACCCTTTCTTTGCGTATTGAGGCACTAATTGTATTTTTCAATAACGCGCAATAGTAACAAGTATTCGTACGGAGTGGTTCGTAGTCCTTTAGTTTGCGCAATGATGTATCTGTCTTGCGTAATCGAATACGCTGTAGAATAGAAATTATGACGAGAACGCTTTCACTGGAGGTTAGAGGCTTCCTGTAAGATGGGGCAAGCACATTAGATGCTCCCTAATGCTTTTTAGCTATGCATACTTACTACAACTTTGAGTACATCACAGAGAATGTGACGCTCTTTATAAAAGGTCTCTGAATCCGTTGTTAGCTGCCAAACACTGTATTTGTTGTCAACTGTAACCGTTTTGTTGATAATGAGCCGTTGCTCTACTAGGCGCTCTTCCAGATACTGCAAATATGTTTTTAGTTTTGTGGGCGATATATTACTCCCAAACGCTTTGTTAGTTCCCGTTTTTATCAAGATCGCGAAAAAGCACTCCTGCGCAGTGTTCTCCTGTTTCATTGCGTACAATGTAATTTTTGACTTACAGAGTACTTGTTGGACTAATTTATATACAAAGTCCGAAATACAGGTTGCCTTGAGTATTGTCAAAGTGGTATGTGTGAAACAAAAGGAGTTTAGGCTGCATACTGTACGAAAATGCCAGACATTCCCATAAAATGTGCCACTGCGTTAAAATAACGTATGACGCTTATAGGTACAACTAACTTTCCTTCCTATCGCTTAAGATATTAGAAAATACGTGACTACAGCCAAATCGCCGCCTGAACTATTACGCGAGTGGTTACAAACATAACAGGTCTAAAACCAGCATATACAGGTTATATGTCCGAACGTAATCAGCATACAGAATAACGTTGGTTAACATTGTTGTACGTAACCGTAAAGCGTAGTGGTGTGCCTGCAGCCTCACTTTTACGTGTAGTGCGTTCGAAAGTGTTTTTGTGACATTGTTTAGCTAGAGCTTTCGCACTACTGTACACCCTACTATACAGCGTCCAGTTCGTATCCACTTGTACAACAACTTATCTCGTATTATTTCTCATGGATCGTCCCCTGTATCAACGTCTCGGCGATTTCGAGACCTCTGGTGACGCCGAAGATAGGTGCGGAAAACTAAAAAAAACATTGTTTGCCTTTTGTGTATTTACCATTTTATGCTAATATTAAACTCCCTTGTAGAGCCCTAAGCTTTCTCGCGCGAAATTGGTACCTTTACTTTTCTCAAACGCTTTATTCCCAAACAACTCCCAAAGGAGTAGAATCAACGCGTAATTACTCACTAATTGGTAGGCAATCAGTACAAGATCATTTGGAGCAATCACTTCCATTCGCTGCACGCGAATTTGGAAAAGAAGTATACTTTTGTTTCAGTGGCTTGCAACTCGTTGTTCAACTAGGCGAATACAAACAATTACAAGCTCTTCAACTATCAACAATAACGCAATTTTGTCAACTGCTCGTAGACGCTCGTATTGTTAGAGCTGTTACAGAGGCTACAATCTTTGCAAACTCGGACACTCATTACTTTTAGTATGTAATATCGCAACTATTTGTTGAAAAATGAGAAAACAAACTCTAGGCCATTTTTTTACCTCCTTTGGGCGTATATCATTTTTCTTTCAGTACTTACAATGCCAAAGCTTCGGTCTATCGGTGGATCCTGTTGCTGAGATGAAAGCAATACCTCTACCTATAAATATTAAAGAAGAACACAAGAGAAGAGAAAGTACTGCTAGTGATAACATTGCTTGGTGGCGTGATGTCCCAACAGCACAGGATTCAGGATCAGATGAACCTGAGGAATCTTATGGGGACATGACAAAGTCCAGGTCGCATTTAACAACAGATTCCTTCGGATGTACGATACTTATTTTAAAATCCATAGACCTGTTAAAATCAAAATTAATTGTACTAACTGAATGTGTATAGCAATGTTAGAAGGTAGTCAAAACACAAGCCAAGCATCTATGTCTGCGTGTGAACTACGCAAGGTACAATTACGACTTCTTCATAATGGTATAGAACAATGATACTGATTTTTTAAAAAGGGAGGCATAGCTTTAAAAAAGGAATTGGAGCACTATTCTGCTGGAGTGAATAGAATTCTACAGGCTATTAATAATGTCACTACAGAGGATAGAATGCATTTGATATCATGGAAGCTATTAGAGTTCCGTCAAGTTGCTCAAGCACTCGTAGATTGCACGTCATTTCCTTTTTTTTTTCTGTTCATTTTTTTATGCACTTAAGATAAAACGAGTACCAACCTTTTTGCACTTCAAACTAATAGTATTATAATAGGCCCTACTGAAGCAAATTTTACTTATTATGATTCACCTTGTACAGACCCTACAATTAGCTCTTTTCGAGCAAGAAATGGCCGTTTATTGTCTACCCTCATATCAAAATTTAAAGTGCTTATCGAGAGATATGATGACGGAGATGGTGCGTTATTATGATGACTGAATTTTTGTAGAAAGCCTCAACAATCAACTTGATTATTTCGCTTACTTGCAGCTAGAATCGTCAAATATGTGGCTGAAAGTGGAAGACGTTTTGTCTCAGCATACATTAATACCTAAAAAGAGAGGATGGTCTCTTCTTGACCCTGTAACACCTGCTGTTGATTATTTAAAGTACAACAGGTATTGGTATCAAGATTACTTTATTGGTAGAGGTACAACCCATTTATTCTTTTGGGCTTGTTTCGTGAAGGAACTGTGTTTATTGACTTTGTTCTTAGAGCATTACAATTTTATAAGTGTTGGTGACTCTAGTCCTGTAATAGCGTCTTTGATTGTAGAACGAAAAAAACCACCAGATAATAGGCCAGTTATCGCAAGAGATGAGAGTGTAAGCTTTCTTTTTCTTTTATGTTTTTCGTGTCACAAAAAATTTGACTGTATTCGATTTGTTTGGCTTGTTGCTTGAATTTTATTAATATTAATAGTGGCCTGGTGCAGTTGTGCGTGGGATTATTCGATCTCGGTTGGTAAGTATTGGATCTAGATAAGGAGAAAAACTAACTGTTGCTTTGCAGGGAAATGTTAAAGTTGAGCTTCCTTCGTCGAAGTTTGGTAAAGTCATCTTGTCTTGTTTACAGGATAACTATAAACATATAATTGAGACTATGCAACCTCGGTTAAAGTAATCATTAGTAGTGATAATTGGTCATTGTTTATTTATCTTTTTTTTTTAGGAACACTGAGATTGTACATCGTGATTCTCCTGAACTGGTTGGAAAGCTTCTGTACTATGAAAGTCGTGATCCACGTGTTACCAATACATTTAAATTTGGTCTACTTCTATGCAAAGAAGGTCAAACAACTGAAGAAGAAATGTTTTGCAATACAAGTGTGCGTACTTTTTTATTATTTACAATCATGACTTTTTCTAACTTTGCTATTAGGGTAGCGAAGCTTATGATGCATTTTTACGATTGATGGGTGACAATGTCCTTCTTGCAAAGCACACTGGATTTTCTGGAGGTTTAGATACCAAAGGAGGTACAAATACTTGTTGCAGTCATTTTATCCGCTCACCATTGTCTCAGAGAATGCTACTGGTACTCACTCTGTATACACAATGTGGTATGATTATGAGATAATGTTTCATGTATCCTCGTTACTTCCACAGTCCGATCAAAATACACAACAATTACATAAGAAACGTCATATTGGCAACGATATTGTTTTGGTTGTTTTTCAAGAATATGGTGCTCCACCATATGACCCTGCTTGTATTAAATCAAACTATATAACTGTCGTTGTTGTAGTAAGAAGCTTGACACCTCATGAGTACGTATCTATTACGAGTTATAGTTCTTTTTCTAAATGTTTTCATCTTTGCTTCTTTTTTTTGTTTATGTCACTGATTAACTACTCAGGCCATACGAATTTGAAGTCGCTGTTGCAAGACACGCCGATGTCCCTGATTTCGGACCCAAGTACGAACACTGGCTCAAACATTTCACATTTTTTTACAAACATGTTATTCTTTTGTTTTGTTTTATTTGTTGCTTACACAAAGCCTTTAGGATCCCTCTACCTTGTATTTTTAGTTTAACACCGGAATTCAGAGAATGGCTACTGTATCTACGTGCGTAATACATTGATGATTTTGTTTATTTGGGGATTTTGCTTTCCTTTTTTGGATTGGTTTGTGCTCTCGGCTGACTGGATTGTATAGTGATCAACTCTGAACTTGCTGCTTACAAAAGTAAAAGCTTTGAGTTCCAGTTTAGGTCTACTTATGAGACTATGTTGAACGAACTTGTAGACGAGTTTAAAGGAAAGAAGAAATTATCAAAATACAAAGCAAAAAAGAAGCAAAAGTCTAAAGCTATAAGGTCATCTAATGATAATATGAGGAGCTTAAAAAGTATTGCTGGTAGAGCTAGAAAAAAATCAAAAAGTTACCTTCAACTAAGCAAGCATTCTCGTGTTAACTCTGACTCTGCTCTCGTACGTTTTTTGACATTCTTATCAATTTGTTGTTTCCTTTTTAGCTTTTTTGTTGTACTCATTCTAAAAACAATTGTTTTTAGGCTGCTCAAAAGGAGATTAATCGTCGGGCTCAAGAAAAGAATGTAAAGCTAAAGTTTGGTGAAACAAGATCAGACTCTATAGACCTTTCAGAACCTCCTGTTTTAAAGGAGTCTGTTAGTTCCAGACGCCCAGTTGTTAAAACGCGGTCAAGTAGGATTACTTCCTCAGTTGGCCTTAGTAACACCAGAGTGCCTGGATCCATAATGCAAGCATCTCCAGGAAGACATAGAGATTCATTGACTATCTATAAGTCTACTGAGCAATCACCAGTCAAGAGTCACAAGAAGTTGAGTTATCTTATTAAAGAAATGAGTCCTTTGGAGGACGTTATACTCTCTTTGACTTCTGTTGATGGATACCTTAAGATTGCTCGAGGATGTGACTTGCTTAGTCGCGTTGCTGTTGTTCTTGAGGATGAGCTTCCAGAGGTACTCAAAAATAGTTAAACACTTCGCTTACTATGTTGTTAGGCTAACTATGTTAATCTACTGGACGAAGATGAAGATGAAGCAGACGACTACCTAATGGTGCTTCAGCGAAGAGTACTAGGTATAGTTGGTGAGACTATCTCAAAACTTAAAAACTTAAAGAAACGAGTCAAGGCATGTATTTAGTTTTGTCTGTTATGTAAACGTGTTGTTCTAATTAATTATTTACAGGAGAGTAAAAGCAAGGTAGAAATGGAGCATTTGCGTAGCCTGGTAGATGATATTGATGCATTAAACATCAATAAGCAACTTGTTCTTTTATCATCTAAATGGTGTGCTAAAGGTCCTAAAGATAGGGTTCGTCAGTGTTTACGTCTTTGGCAATTCTAATTTTTCGAAAAAGGACATTGATTTCATGAGCAAGAACTGCTTTTGGTATGATAAGTTCTTCTATAACAGACAGCATTGCAATTTATTGTCACAATCTTCTGCGCCACCTTGTATAGTGTCTTTAGTAATGGACCATATTAATGGTACCAACCACGTGCGAGCGATCGTGCGTAGTGGAGACGTACGGATTGATTATTCAACACTCAATTTTTGTGATAATGACAGTAACCAGTTTTTAAATTAATTCTTTCAATCTAGGGCACAGATAAGTTCTTGTTATCAGTGAAACAGCTCGGTATAAAATCAGACAGCAGTATTCATGAAAACTGGAAGTTGATTTTAGAAAAGATGCCTCTTCGTAATATAAACCCTGAAGCATTTGATATTTGCTTCCACGGAGGCGCTGCTTCTAAACTCCATGATTATGAACGAAAAGATGTCACGGTGTGTAATTACTTGCTAAGTTTTTCTCGTTTTATTCTTATTTATTTTTTTTAGGTTGTTAATCGCTATCAGTTTGGCGTTACATTGAGCTTACCAGATCAACGGACATTAGCCGAATTTTATAGTAATACAGAGCCTACAAGCACATTCGAGGCTTTCCTAGACTTTATGGGCGAAAAGGTCTCTTTACAAGACCACGAGGGATTCATGGGTGGCCTTGAGAATTCAAGTACTTACATATTCTTCTCTTTCTTTTTTAAAGTGTTTTTCACTCAAAATACTGTTTTAGAATGTGAGGAGTCTTACTATACGAGATATAATGACGGTGAAGTTATGTTTCATGTCAGCACACTTCTATCACAAGAAGATGGCGGGCGACGGTATATAGGTATTTTGTTTAGTTAGATTATGTATAAATGTAAAGTTTGCTAACTGTTTTCGTAAAGGGAATGATTTCGTTATAGTTATATTCCAAGAAGTCGGTAGTCTTCCAATCGATACATCTTTACTTAGCTCGAGAGGTAATTATACGGTATTCATTGTCCTGCGAAGCCTTCAAACCTGGTCTGGAGAGTACGTTTCGTATTTTTTCTTTAAACAGTTGCCGGTGCTAAATCAACTTTTTAGAGCAATGGTAGAAGCCCAAGTATTTTCTAGACGTGGCGTGCCATTTTTTAAACCATGTACGTTGTATCATGGGACGCATTATTATTTACACCTTGTCATATAGCTTACGCTGAAACGCCTGTATTTCGTTTTGATAATGAATTTCGAACATGGCTATTCACAACAAGTACGAAACTATTTTTTATGGAGATGTAAAGATAATAACCATATTTTGTTCCATAGTGATGAACGCTGAGCTTGCTGCTTTTAAGAGTGAGAGATGGATTAATGCAAATAAACAAGCTACTATCATACTACTCAAAGACCTACACAAAGAATTAGATTCTCGTACGCTTTACAATTAAGTTGATTTTTTTAAAGTCTTACTTAATTGTATTTAAGGTTCTCCAGGCGGTAAAGGACAACGAAGAAAGCCTCATACTTTGAGAGTCAAGAAGAAGAATATTGTGAGCCAAAGTATGGGTGAACTCCCTACTATGCCGGTGAATAAGCAAGTGATAAAACGTGGCGCATCTTTTGATGAAAATCAGTTGAAAGACAAGAATATTACGGTTAAGCCGGTAAACAAAATGTACGTTTAAGCCATTCATTGTTGACAATCACTTTCCATTTGCTCGAAACGCTCTGATAGCAACTATTACTTACCATTGTCATTAGAAAAAAAGAGTACAGTGATAGTAAACGGACGCGATCCAGATCTCAGTCCTCTGCAAGCCCTAGATCTAGATCAACACGTTCTTCACCGCGATCTCCGCGAAAAATAACTACGCGATCGCGATCTCGTACGCGATTGATGCCCTCGGTTAACAGATCACCAGACCTTGAGAAAAAACACTCTCGAAAGAAACTTGATTTTGTAGATCGAGTTGGACGTGGTTCACCTTCTCCTCGTCGGAAACCAAAAGTGACACGATTCAAGTCAACTACGAGCTTTACATCTCAGAGTAGTCTTTCTGAGCGTAAACCTTTACGTAAAACTGCTTCAGAGACAAAAGTTGTTAGATATGTCCAATTAGATAGACCAAGTGATTGGACAGTTTCTCAAGTTCAATCGTGGTTGATAGAATGTGGACACAGTAAATTTTGCAATCTTTTTTCGTACGCGTAGCGAGAGGAACCTGTTTTTTGTAGTTTGTTTACATTTTTTTTTGTAGAGAGCATGAAATCGACGGCGAGACGCTACTTGGCATGTCTAAAGATGACTTTGCTGACCTTAACATCGGCGCAAGTACGTTTCTCTTTTTTCTTGTAGTCTGTGCACTTTTATGCTCTTCTTTACTTGGAGGTTATCTATGTACTCATAAGACTAATACTTTTTAGGTTTACGCTCTAAAATCAAAAAACTCAGAAAAAAATCTCTGAGATGATAAGACAGTTGAGAAGCGTGTAACAGTTTTAAGAAGGAAAAAAGCCGTGTACTTTATTGTAAATGAAAAAAAACTCCCATTAATGTATTTAACCAAACAAAAAAAAGCAAACAAACTTAGTAACCTTATTGATTCTCCAAAATCCCATAATGTACTTCGGTTTCAAGAAGTGTTAAAATGAAAGACTAGGGATGTTATGGCAAAACAATATTCTGAAAAAATCACATGTTGCACTTTATTGCAGGATTTACGTTTCCAAAAGTCTGAACCCTTTTTCAGACTCTATGGTCCTTGCAGAGTAATAAAAAAGACGCTACTGCAAACTCATAAAATTTTACGCAGCAATTTTTGAAGAAATTATCACTTCTCCACATTATCTCTATTCACGTTCGTTCAGCTGTGGTAATGGAAATGGCCTAGGAGCGTTAGCAATTTTTTTCATCATAGTCGGATCAATAATAGGATGTTGTTGCCTTGCAGGTACTACCTAGTTTGTAAATATGTGCAATAAGTTGTGTACTGACAAATGTAACTAGGTATATCTGTGTTTGTTGTCTATTCCTTTTATCGCAAAAGAGGACAGACTATTCTGAAATTTAAGAATTCGCAAACGGAACAAATAAAAATTCATCAGGTTGAGCCAAAGCTTTGTTTTTTTAAGGTTTGGTTTGTGGTTGAAAAAAGTAATTGCCAGAACTTTTCTTTCAAATTATGCTATATTCAAGTACAGAATTGACTTTGCTTATGGTGGCGAGAAAAAGTGTAGCCTGTTTAGTTTGTCAAGTTTGCGAAAATGATTTTGAAGGTGAATATCCTGAGTTTCCAGGCAGAACTTAGTATTCCAAAATGTACCATCACCATATTCGATTTTCGAAATACCCACAGCCACTTCGTCACTTAGACACTCTTTTGTTTTTTTAGATTTAAACTTTGTTAGGCTAATGCTGTTTTCATTTGACACTCGATTCAGCTAATACAAAGTTGTCTCTTTTTCAGCCTAAAACAGCAAATAACACGCATGTCAGCAACAAAAAAAGATAAGAAGCGGTCTAAATCAAAAAAACAAGCTAAAGGCTCCAAGAGTAAGCAACCTACAAAGGCAGCAAAACAAGTTGTAGTATTTGATGGCAACAAAATGCATAACTGGGTTGAAATGTTCGAGGGGTACGCTATTAACGTTTACTAGCGTCGAAACAATTAACAACCATTTTAGATGTACATTAAAAGACGGAAGTCCTATACGCGTTGTACAAGCTTCTTGGATGGAAGTGGACTGTACTGTATACCCTAGCGGTTGTATTTTGGCCGTTGCTCCTATACGCGAAAGCGAGGGTAACTGTGTACGGCCTAGTACTTTAACCGTAAAACCAGGTGCGTTTTGACGCTATTCTCACTCAGTGAGCCTTAAACTGCTTGTGTAGACTTTATAATCGTAAGAAACCAACCTCGCGGACCAACACCCACTCAGGATAAACGAAACGTACTATTCAGCTTGATGTGTGCTAACATACCAGCGATTAATTCATTGAACTCTATTTATATGCAACTTGAGAGGCCAGTACGTTTTTTTTTCTTCTTTTTGATCTCTTAAGTTTTGATTGTACTATTTTTGGCTTACAGGATCTCTTTTTTTTGTTGTAGATAATGATAGGCGCTTTACGTGAGATTTCAAAGAGATGTGGTGATAAGTTCCCGCTTATTCCTTTAACACATTATGCAAGTTGTAATCAAATGGTGATTGCACCTGAATTTCCTTGTGTCATGAAAGTATCTCATGCTCACGCTGGTATGGGCAAGGTACTCATGAAAGGTATGTTTAAAGAATCAAATAATAACTAGTGCAAGCACAAACATGTCATTAAGTTTCGTACATGAGTTTTCTGTCACGTGACAGCTCACTAAACTAAAAGGGTTGAAAAAAAGAGTAGCATTTTATTTTTTCATCATTTCACGTGCTAACCGTCTGTGATTAGAGAAGCAAGTTTTCGATGATATGCGTACTGTCCTCGCTTTGGAAGATCAGTACTGCAGTGCTGAGCCATATATTGATACTGCTTTTGGTATTCGTGTTCAAAAGGTAGGACCATCGTACAGAGCTTACAAAAAAGTACATACTGGAAGTGGTTGGAAGTCGCAGTTTGGCGGTGCTGGTCTTGAAACTATCGAAGTAACTGCTGAGTATAAGGTACACAAAATTGCAGTTTATAATTATAAAGAAATTGGTGCTAATATTATTTAGTTTTGGGTAGACGAGGTAAGACAGGACACTTTGTTCTTTCTGTGAAAATGGAATCTCAAAAACAAGATTTAATAACGCTTGCTTCTAGTGTGCTAAGGCTTTTGGCGGACTTGATATTCTCGCTGTTGATGCTGTCGTTGGTAAAGATGGCAAACATCACATCATTGAATTAAACGGCACTGCCATCGGTAAGTCTAGTTGCAACTTTTTTTGGTTCTTCTTGAGATTGTTATAACCAAGCACTAGGTATACAACCAAAACACTGGCAAGAAGATTCTGAGGTTATAAGAGACATGGCTTTAGATAGGCTAAACGACATTTTCCCACCTAAACAATAAGAACAAAAAGAAATACAAAAAAATACAGTAACATTAAATATTCGGTTAGTACAATTACCACTGCCTCAAAAGGTTTTTTTGAGGTTATTAAATAGAAAATGTCAACAAAATTGATTCGGTCTAAGGTTGGAATACGACTTTTTTCAGAAAAGAGCTCACGTGAAAAAGAAGCTCTTTTTTCGTTGTTTTCGTGTGATCAAAAAAAAAAAAGTATTTTACAACTACAGTTTTTATTGTCTTTCTCTGGCTCTATCTTTTTTCGTATTTTAGAATGAAGTGTATTACCCCAACGATAATACAAGGACTTGACAAAACATACATTCCAACAATAACCCATTTTGAAATAGTGATATAAGCACATGCCAAAAACAATGACTTTTGTACGTTCTCACAAGATCTACTTCGAGATACGCCTACTGTACCAATACCAAGAAGTGACAGTAGTATTACTGATACAGGTAGAAACAAGCATCCCATAGCCCATCTCAATCCTATCTTACTATATTTACAAGGGAATGAAGCCAATATAAAGAGTTGAGAAGCAATTAAAATTGAAAAGAAAGTATAAAAGCCATCCACAATAAGCCACGTGTTGAGTCCCATCACTAATACTTGCGTTATTTTCGTAATATTTCTGGATAGATGTCAGCTTTTAACAAGCGCGTACCAGAGTTATCGTCACACTTCAAATCTCCTTTGTGATTCATACCTATTGAAATCTCCGCAACTGAAATAATGTACCTATTTTTTTCAAAAAATGTTAGCGACCACGTGCAATCTAATGGTTAAAAAACGTGTCTTCGTACAATACTGCGAATAGTAAAAAAGCAATCAGTTGACTCCACGCATTTTTACGACAGTAATAACGTATTTTTTCTCTCCTCTTCAACTTCTTCAACCTCCGTATCTCCTGAAGCCGTTCAAGTTTTTTTTTTTTCACAACTCGAACTACTTTTAAAGAATCACTATGCCAGTTAGTCCATAGTTTTTCATCTTCAAATATCTCATTCCATCGCTTTGATACGCTCCGAGAAGCGTGTGCGCTTTCCTTTTTTAACAAAATAAAAACGGCCCAAAGCAATTCAGCAGGAAGATCACCAAAACTTGTTTGTTGGCTACTATAGAATAACAAAACTGTTAGTAACATTTTAGGCTTAAAAATATCTCATCACGTGCTTCAAGCTTGCTAAAGAAACTAACGACAGTTGACTGCTGGTTATTTCCGTTTCATCTAAAGAAAGCGTGTCTCGGCTCATTTGGAGTGTTTGGACAAAGGAAGTTCTGGACCAATTGTTATTTTATCTTTTATTTCGGTTACCCAAGCAGGAATCTCAGATTATTCTATAATTCTAAACCGTTGTTACCTTGTTGGTTAAGAAATAAAGATAAAAACGAAAAAAAATTTACCCAAAAAGTCAAAGAAAGTAATTTGTCAAATAGCAGCAAAAGTTTTTCTATTGTAGACGTTTCAAAATAGGAGCGGTTTCTTATGCGTTTTATTGCATTTTTAGTTGCTTTTTGCACATTAGCAACGCTTTCTCACGCCTTGGGTTGTAACTATTTATTCGTTCCAGGCACAGACGAACCAAGTATGTTTAGATACTTTATCTCTGATTGGAGCGCTTTCTTAACAATTTGTCATTAGTTGGCACCGGACTATGCGTCCAAGCGCGCGCCAACGGCGTAATGTCTTCTCGACGATACTTATGCACTTCCACAGGTGCGAATTTACGTTTGAAATGTTCTTTCCACCCGCCTTTTCTCAAAACGGCACACTAACACCATATTCGCTGTGTAATGCCATACAAAACCCGTACAATACTCTTTTGTTCAATTTCTAAAAACAACTTTCGCGCAATCAGCATCAATAACGACAGGAAACGTCCGCTTTCTATATTCTATCACCATTCCCATACATCCAACGAATACTAAAACCAAAATAGGGGTAACGCTTCACAATTACGCTAATGAGGACTGTTCTGGCGAAGGCACAGTATCTGCAACCTATGACTCTTCAACTACAACGATAGAATGCAGTAAAACGCAACACGCATCTTGTAGTTTTATTCTCCGCGTTTTTTCAAAAACCGACTGCAAATCAACTCAAGAGGACTCTGATGACTTTGAGGAAATACCTGTTGCTGTAAGTGTAGCAAAGGACGATAAAACATACACATGCAACGAAGATATGATGATAACAAAGAATAACACTGCTGATACAAAATCAGTTGATGCATTTTGTCTTCATGACGGTCCAAATGCAAGAACAGCATTGACCAGCGTAAGAAATTGCTACGGTGCAGTTGGAGATACTTGTTCTAATAAGGAACAGTACCCAGCATCCGCTTCACACGATCAGCATACTACTGCGTGCAAATTTCTTCAAATTGACGACGATACACCTCCAGGTAAACCGAAAAAAACTTCCACGTGCCTATTCCAGACAAAACAAAAACTTTGATTGTCAACCATTCTAACCACTGTGATAGTGTCTCCAGATGTCTGTCAAGGATCTCGGGGTTATACTCGTAAATCCTCTAAGTACGTATGTACTGAGTCTGGTGATGTTGAGTATCGTGAATACAATGCGGCAGGCTGTGAAGGCGAATTTGTTGTTTTAAGCACTTACGCAAAAGCAACGCATAATGTTCATTGCTCTGGTGTCTCATGTGGTGTATTGTTTAGAAACTACAAGTTCAGCAATACATTCAATATTGGTACAAGCTTATTTAAGGAAACTGCTGTAGTACAACGTACTTGTCTTGCAAATATTGCAGGTGGCACGTCTTCCTATTATGACTGCGATGGAGCAGTTCAAATCAAAAAAGAATTCGCCGGTGTCACGTGCGATGGTGTTCCAACCAATACTTTATGGTGGTATGGTTCGTATAATAGTACTAATCAAGATGAAATACCTGAGTACCATGAAGCACTCAACTGCCCTGTGTCTCGCTGTGTACGAACAACTGCCACCTTTAACTCTTTTTTTTTTATTGACTCCTTCTTTAGCCAGTTGTAGCCACACCAACACCATCTGGGCATCATCTAACCAATGCTCCTACTGAATCTAACCGTATTGTAAACCCTGATTATGATTATGGTGAAATTTTCAGTATGATATTGACACTTCAAACCCGGTACTGGCCGCTTACTGTTGACGATTTGGATAAAATATGCGGTATCGTACAAGACACGATTGGCTTCAAAGGCAATACCGATTGTTTTTTGAGAAATACAAAACGTAGTGCTGAAGCCACAGGTAAGGTTGACACTGTATTATATGGGGAGGGTTCTACTGCTATAGGTCAAAAGCTAATTAAAGATTTTGATTTACATCACGAAGTTGATGTTGCTTTAAAGACAGGAGTTCGTGTCAGTTTGGTACGATGCTTTCAATTGTATTTTGTTCTATTCTCATATTAAACATTTAGTTACATGTTGTACAAGATGGTACTTCTCAACCTGGTGCCTCCAATGAGTCAAGTGGATCACACCTGGGTACGTTTTTTTTTTGTTGGATATGAGTTTTATTGTTTTTGTTGTTTGTTGTTTTTGACGTTACATAGTGTACATTATTGGTATTCCTCTCTTCGTTGTCATTGTATTATTGGTTTTCTTGAATCTTTTCTTATGGAGAGTTGCCACTGGACGTAAGGAAAAGGATAATAACAATAATGTAGATAATGAGCTTGAGCTTGTTATTCCATCTCCAAGAAGACTTAATGACCCAGATGTTGGTGGAACTGGAGCTACTTTACTTCAAGAGTTACCTGATGGTACTATGTCTCCAAGAAACTTAGATGCTACAATAGTTACATTAAGCCCTCGAGATGGCTCTGATGGAGACGAAGAGTTGTAAAAAGAAAGCAAAAAAAACTTGATAAAAAAATTACTATTTGGAACAAACACACTCCTGTTGAGTATTATGAAAACATTTATTGCTACAAGCAATGTGAGTAAACTAGTTGAATTACGGTGGTTGAGCGTATTCAAGTTTCGTATTTAGGTCGTAGTACGTTGGCTTTGTTCTTGACATGAAATCAGTGAATGTTAGCAAAGGCATTGTTGTCAACGCTGTTCAAATTTAATGTGAGTTCACAAGCGCGATGCCTGCCTTTATACCGGTTATACTCGGAAGTTTGTAAGTCGTTTTAAACTGCTTTTTCTGACATAATGTCAGAACATTCCTTGGGAAAGTGGCGTATGTCACAAAGGTACCGGATTTATTCAAATTCGGGCGTAAGATGTGGCTGGGGCGTTCTGAGTGGGTTCAATTGGTACGAACACTTCCAAACATCTTATTGATAGCATAAAAGAACGTTGGTGGGTCTAAATATGTCACACAAGAAGTTACACTACGAAAAAAGCCATCAGTCTTTAAATTCATGCTAGACATGGTAAGGCGCACGCATTAATCTCAAAAGAACCTTAATTGATGCTCTAAAGGAAAATAGAAAGCTACGGAAAAAAATACTTGAGGTACTCCTTGTACTACGTTCTTTCGCTAACTCATACGCGCAGGAAATGCCTGAGGTGGAATTCGAACGGCACAACTCAAAATATAGCAGAAGCTTTACAAACGGGGACTTTCGTTTCGACAGAGACGCTAAACACTTTATACACGGTATGCATTGACATTTGACACCTCAAGAAAAAAAAAAGCGAGTGACACTTTTTTTGTTTTAGTCTTGAACTACCTTCGTTATGATCGGATATTGATGAAAGATCCTTCAATGTGGGATTTGGAGCGTATACGCGAAGAAGCTGTGTTTTATGAGATGACAGGTGAGCAACAAAAAAAAATGAGATACTCGGAAAACAACATGGTTTTTTTTGGAAATAATTACTCTCGTGACCAAGTATGACCTATTATGTTATTAGATTTGGTTAAAATGATCGATAAGAGGATAGATCTTGTTACAGAAGATGTTTGGAAGACATTAAAGGCGAAGGGGATCGTAGAAAAAGACATTGCTGCCATCCAAAGTTCACATTTTTGGAAGGTTGACAAAAGCAAAGCAATGCTTGAAGGATTGCTAACAAAAACTGATTCTGAACTAGAATCAGAACAAAAGAAGTCAGACCAAGAGTCAGAACAACTGATACCAGAACAGAGCACAGAAAAAAAATAAACACCATTTGTACAACATGGGAAGCACGTGGAAATTTCTTTTATTTTTTTTGAAATATTACTGGAATTGTAATTGGTGCACCTTTGTTCAACGCATAAAACAACTCACTATTCACAGGAAACTGTCAATATATTCACTCAGTTTTAGAGAATTTTCCCTTATGCTGAGACCATAATTTAACACAACTATCCCATTGGTACACTCCATTACGTTCATCATTGGTATAATTACAGTTTGATGCCAATTAATTATTTCCATACCAGCTATTGTTAAATCAATTTGCGCATCTTTGCAAATAAGTCAGTTTAGAAAGCTGCTGTACTTAGCTGTAAACTTTAAGTACAGTTAAACGACAAACCAACAAAGCATGGAATTTAGTGGCTTTTCAGTTGAGCAAGCGATCACATACTACAGCAAGAACCACACTGAACAATTCAGTGTAATTATTGCAAAACAGCGTGAAATGTTCATAAAACAGCTTGAAACCATCTTAAACGTTGCCAATGCAAACCTTGCACAACAACTTGACCAATATCTCTTCACAAACGCGGGTATCAACGCTGATGGTGTATCAAAGCACCTAGTACATCCTGGAGATGTACAGACTAGTGTGCAATCTGAATATGAGGAAATAGAGGTATTAAAGCGCAAACAAACGAGAGAGTAAGTTAACAACAGATTTACTACTGACTGTGCTAATAAGCAATAAGAACTCAGACAATGACATGTGCAGCGTCAAACATACTCAATTTTCCTCCAGAGGTTATTGCAACTATTTTACATCATACAGAAGCAAAATCTAGATTCTCTGTTTCTCAGTCATGTCGGCTGATGGCCGAGATCATCCACCAAGTTGTTGGATATAAAAAGATTTACATTTATGATATTCCATCTATTCTAAAGGTCAGAAAGTACAAGGGTGTCATGAATAACACTGTGATTGTTATGAATGTAGAAAACAATAGTTTATACTCGTTGATGTCTGGATGCCGTATCCTGGATACGAACTTTATTAGAAGTTCATCAGAGTTGTGGGATAAAAGTAGTGTTATCAATGACTATGATCTGAAAGAACTCAAAGGAATCCATTCCATTTGTCTAGAGAATTGCAAATACATTACAGACGAAGGAATCAAAGCATTGCAAGGTGTTCATACAATTGCCCTTCCCCGAACTTCAGTATCAGATAGAGGTATCTCAGCACTAAAAGGTGTACATTCTATTGATCTCCGTAATTGTCCAAATGTAACAGATGAGGGTATCAAGTCGTTGAAAGGATGTCATACTATTTATCTTTCTCGCACTGAGGTGACGGACAATGGTATCAAAGCACTAAAAGGAGTTCATGCAATCTACCTTGGTCACACGTCAGTTACAGACGAGGGTATTAAGACTCTCGCTGGTATTCATACAATTTACCTTAATGCTACTGCAGTGACAGACAAAGGTATAAAAGCTCTCGCAGGTGTTAGTATAATCCATCTTGGAAGCACTCAAGTAACAGATGAAGGTATTAAAGCACTTAAAGGCGTTCACGCTATTGACCTTTCTCGCACGTCAGTGACAGATGAAGGTATTAAGACGCTCAAAGGTGTCCATGCCATTAACCTTCAAGGTACTTCAGTTACAAATCAAGGTATCAAAGCTCTTGCAGGTGTTCATACTATTGGAATTAAAAACTGTAAACATGTGACAAAGAGAGGTATCGAAGCTGTTCCGGGTCTCTATGCTGTAGATATATATTATCGTCACTCAGACAAGTTTTTCAATACAGAGTTAAAAGTTGAAAAAGTTGATCATTGTTATCAGTTTATTGAATTTTGTTTGGCAGGTCCTAACGGATATACCTGGTATTAAAGAATACAAAGCATAAATAGCAGTGGCGTTAGATTACTAATCACCACTTAAATGCTTTGTTTATCAATAAAAATAGAGTTTCAATTTCGAACAAGCTATTTATTTAAGTAATGAACATTAAGTTGCTACTGATCTACTCTTTTATCATTTTTGTAGTAAGAAACCTTTCTACCATTGCCACCATACACTATGAGCACTCCATCACGCTTGCCATCCTTAAAATCGCACTCAAGCTGCATGCGACCACCAGTATTCCACTCTTTGTACAATCCGGTTTTCTTACCATCTTTCATATTGAAAGTTGCTTTTCTTTGGCCGTTTTTGTAAAATACGGTGCACTGCCCTTCTAAAATACCACGAGCGTAGGTCTCCTCCTTTAACAATACTCCGCTGTCAGACCATTCCTTGAAGTCTCCTTCAATCAGCCCGTTCACATACGTACATTGTACTTGCACTTGAGCATTTTGGTGCCACTTGGTATAGCCTCCGTGGTATTTATTATGTACGTACTGACTTTGGTATTCTTTTTGGCCGTTCTCGTACCAACAAATGTGAGTACCTTCCTTACTTTTCTCAACATATGTGCATACTTCATCTAATTGACCGTTTTTGAACCACCATTTGTACTCCCCATGTAGATTTCCATTCACGAAGTGACATACGTTTTCCAACTGCCCATTTTTAAACCATTGTCTGTACTCTCCCTCTTGATGGTTGTTGGCATAGCGACAAATGATGTTCAGTTCTCCGGTGGGGAACCAAACCTTGCTCTCGCCATGTAATTTACCAGAAGCGAAAACTGTTTGCTCTTTTAGGTTTCCATTTTTTCCCCAACGCTTCCAAACTCCGTCTTTTTGTAAGTGTTTATTGAACCGAGTTTTGGTTGCCGTGTAATAACTGATCAATGGCCAATTTTTGTAGAGGCTATGGCTTTTGTCTTGATCGATTATTTCCTCTTGAATTTCGAAGGGGAGATGTAGCAGACGGAAAGTGTGGGTCCTGTTCTTGTGTACTGCTTTTTTAATCTATTGTGAGCTTTGTTAGACTTTTACTTGTTTGTTTGGTTAGAAGTTGTGGTACCCTTTTAAATCGAGCTTCCATACTTGACATAAGATGTACTAGGTGTTGCTTTCGTGTTTTTTAATGTCAAGTTGTTGAATAAATAAGAAGTACAATCTCAGCTTTTTTTTTTTTGAACGATAACTTTTCAATCAAGTACTCAAGCAATCGATTCTACCTAGTATCTAGGTTTATGAGACAATTATAACGAACGTGCTGTGATGTCTTTGAATAATCTAGTATCCAATGACAGCTGTTCGGATGAACCACGCTCCAGGAAGGCACAGCCTGTTATAAATATGATAGATAACTTCCTAAATTCTTGAAGAAGTTGAATAAGAACCGGAAATAGCATTTAATCATGGACTTAATAATGATAAAATCACGTGTATTTAAGGTTAATTGCTGTACAATGGATGTACACATTCCTACATTTTACCCTTTTCAAGGATATCATAGAAATCTAATGCTTGTTTTGGTTTGGACCCCTTAGCACCCTCAAGCCATCTAACAGCTGTCTTTACATTTTTCCACGTAGTATTGTCTGCTGGACCGGCCAGGGTGAGTACACCATCACCACCTATAGGAAACGCTTGGAGGCTATGATTTGGATGAACTGAGTATGTTCTAGTGAATGAACTTGAAGATAGAGTGAAGGTGACTACAAACAAAAGTTAGTTTGCTTTTTTTTTGTAAAGACTTTTTCATAGAAATCCAAAGCCGTGTACCTGAATCCTGCGATGTTATATCAGTTGATGTTACTGTAATATCACCAGTATTATCTCCTGCCTAGTAATATGTTTGAGTCTACTTTTCACAGTGTTTTGTAGTTTAGGTACCAGAAACTTATTAATACATTCAGTGTCGCTTGTAATCATCTCATCAATACCAAGAGAAATTTGACTTTGATTTTTAGAACTACTATTTTTCGCTGTCAAGAAACTGTTAGAGGAGTTGAATGGAAAGAACACATGGATTAACAGTACATAGTATAGCTTCTTCTGCGATGTGTTTGTAACTTGCTTTATTCACTGGTACAAAAGTATTAGAATATTGTGAGAAACCTTCTCAGGTCTTGTTTTTTTTCGTACCTCTTTGCATGTTAATGTTGCGTTGTTGTTGGTTATATGTATAATAATAGTCAGGCAGATTCAAATAAACGGTTTTGGCAGTTTTTAAACAGGTTTTGCTGAACAGTAATTGGCGACAAAAACGCTGAGAAGCGACGTATTATAGCATCATGCTTCTCAGCAGTTTCTTTATGGCCCACAATTCATACCTAGGGCGTGTTTGTTATGCAATATGTTTCGCCAACCCTCGTATTTATGGCGCTAAAGCACCATTCAAATAATAGTAATCGTCACGTGATCAATAACAGGTAAACTCCAAAGCAAACGATGTTTGTCGTTTACCTTTGCTACACTATTGCTGTTGTTCAGAATGAGTTTAAACTGCCCAAGAAGTCGATGATAATCAACCAGCATAATTGTCCTGAGACACTTATTGTTTCCTTGTATCTTTAAGACAACAGTTGGTTTAGCGTTTATTAGTTCTAACCACAGCCTGTATCTGTTAGCTGGCTATAACCAACTGTGTCCGCGATATCAATAAAAGTAATAGCTGACAATTATGCTACCACTTTACTACTACTATACCTTACCAACAATCCATGGGCACTTGAACTCTAGGTCCTTTCTGATACTACCCTTTCACAACGGTATTTACCATCAACCTGCAGAGCTTGTAGTACAATTTTTATTGATTTTACAAGAGTTTTTGCCAAAACTTCTTATGCTCTTTTACTTGTTTATTGCCAATATATTGGAGATGTCGTCTCAACCGCCCATTGGATCGCCACTCTTTAAACTCTCCTTCTAAACTACCGTTTTTATATTGATAATGTTTATGTATCTTTCCATTCTGATACCAAAGCTTGTACTCTCCATCTAATTTATCATTGACATAAAAACAATGCTCCTGCAATGTTCTATTTGAATACCAACTCTTATACTCCCCTTCTCGTTTACCATTAACACTGTAGCAATGTTCCTTTAATTTCCCATTTTCGTACCATTTCTTTGACTCTCCTAAATCACCTTTGACGTATAGATACTGCTCTTTAGGTACACCAGTATCATACCACTCTTTGTATTCTCCTTCTTGTTTGTCATTAACATATTTACATTCTTCCTTTAAGAAGCCATTACCATACCAACGCTTACACTTTCCTTCGAGGTTACCTTTAACATAGTGATAATGCTCATATAATTGACCTGTAGCAAACCAATACTTATATTCTCCTTCTTTCATGTCATTGACATAGTTACACTTCATACGCAATATACCAGTTTCATACCACTCATTTGCCTCTCCTTCTTTTTTACCTTTGACATATTGACAGTCTTCCTGTAATTTACCATACATTGAAAAATGTTTGTAATACCCCTCACGCCCACCATTAACATAATTACAATTTTTCTTTAATTGTCCATTTTTATACCATTCATTGTACTCTCCTTGTATTTTACCTTGTACATAGCCACAATGTATTTCCAAGTTGCCATTTGAATGCCAACGTTTATATTCTCCGTCTTGAATACCATTTATATACTTACAAGTCTCCCATAATTGACCATTAAAGTACCACTTCTTGTACTCTCCGTCAAGTTCATTTTGTACATAATTACAATGAAGCTCTATTAGAGATTCTCCATCGCCGTACCACTTTTTATACTCACCTTCTCGCTCATCATTAACATAATAACATAACTCTACTAAATGACCAGCAAAGTTCCAAAGCTTATACTCTTTCTTATCTCCAGTAACATACTTAAGTTGCTCTTTAAGATTATTTGTTCTGAACCGTGAACTATACTCTTCTTTTTTACCATGCACCCATTTTTCTTCATACGCAATTGGTGTTATTGCAAGCATTTGTTTATTTTTGTACTTTTTTATCCATTTCCCTTGTTTTTCTAAGTCATAATCAAACCTTGTTGACATTGCCATTCCTTTTGATAAAATTGGCATCTTTGTGTATACCTCAAAGTCTAAGTCTGTTATATCAAGGAGAATTTCAATTGGGAGTTGTAGTATAAAGCAGAGACGGCGTTTCGAAGACTTCTATTTAAATGTTGTTAGTAGCTTTAAACAAGGCAAGAACAGCTTTAAAAAACCTTTTTCTTGCTTGACATCACGATAACCCCTATTTCGCGTTTGTTAACGTTTGTTCCAACCGATCGTATTCTATTAGGCTAACGCTTCAATAATTATTTCGGTTATTTAAAACAGTATCTACCATCACGTACGTGCTGCGAATACGACCAATTTAATTCCCTTTTGTTGACTTTATTTGATTTAGGATAAAAACCACCCATTGTTGTCCGAATTGTACAATTCTGAGGCAATATATCATTTCACTCTTTTCCTGACCTTTTAAACAATTACAATTCATCACTATCGCACGTGCACGTCAAAAAATGAACCCATGTACTAGGAGTATTGATGAATGATTCGTATCAAGGAGAACAAGTTATCAACATGCAAAAGCATACATCAATCAGCCTCACCTTTCGTAAGGTGTCCTAAATGAAGGGTTTGTGTGGAGAACAATTGTGGATATAATGGTGAATTAGCTTGTTATCAAATAGGATATATTTACATTATAATACAAGTAAGCGTTGTGGATTTTTTTGTAATTACTTCGCTTCTGTATGTGTTACACTGATTTGGGCTGGCTGTGATCTCCTATAGCTATACCCATGGCTCTTGCAACGTATTTTTTTACAGGAGATAATGTAGGAAGCAAAGAAGCGACTGAAAGAATAAGAAAAAATGCGACAGTTTTCCATTGAAAAATATCTGTAACGTTGTTCAGTGTAGACAGCGACATTCCTGCCTTTACAGCCAGTGATGTCTGTGGTATTGTACCTATAAATATTATAAGTTACAGAAAGTCAACAAGACCAATTTGTGAGTCAAAAACAAACTTGTACAAAGTTGATAGTAAAACAACTTGTTTAAAATAGTGTAATTTGCACGCACCAAACAATGTTCCAAAGAAGAAAATATGGAATGGTATTGAGAATACACCAGATGCAAGGTTTACAAACCAATTCTAGAATAAAAGAAGATTAATCAGAGGCACTACTAAAAAGATAACGTACAGGAAAAAAAGGACTGAGGCGAAGGAAAAGAATGTAATTCCATATTTTGCCTTTGTGGTTTGCTACAGTTTCTCCAAAATGTTTTAAATGACCTGGTGCCACCAAATCTAGTTGAATTAGGTTAGTTTTTAGACAATTGATAGGGTCAGTATAAAACAACGGTAAGATTAAATTGATCTTTTATTAGCACGTGTACTGAAGCGTTGGGAGGTTCGTACCTAACAATGCTCTGCCAAAAAAATAACTCAACCCATAAGATGTCGATGCGCCTAAGGATGGTCAACCTACATGGTCACAAACACTTTTTGAAGAGGCCAAAAGAGCTAAAAAAAAAACACTCAAAATTATAAGATATTTTTGTACCTATTGTACCAATGCAACATACTAACGGTACACCCCACCAGCCGAATAATGAGCCACCCAAGAATGATAAAAATACAGATCCAGGTATTGAAAACGCTTGGACACTAAACAACAAAACGTCAGAAGCCACCAAAAACGAGCAAAGCCGAAAAGCTAAAAGCGTTTAAAGAACCAAAAAAAAAAAAAGATTGCTAGAATGTTATCACATGTTGAATTCTTATTTGTGACGTCCTACAAAGCAACGACATGCATTGCGCAATGGCTTAGATGCGTACAAGATGTAAATTAATGCATAACCCAATATAACTGTAGGCATGAATTCTGTCGTGTACTACAACGCGTCAGAACATATTAAAAAGTGTTGAACAGAAAAAAGTGACCGTTCACGAACGAAAATAAATGACGTCGGATTACCTGTTGTATAACCATGCTAGCTTCTTTAACCTTTTGAAGCGATGTGGGTAGACTGTAAAGCTTCGCTCGATCCGATACGCTTAAAGCGGGGAAGTTTGCAAAAATAAAGCATAGAGCAGCGAAAGTAGACGCAAACGCTACAGCAAAGATTGCCAAACCCTTTTTCCAGTCTATACATACAGTTAGCTACTGTAAACGAAAAAAAGTCCTATTGTAACCAAAAACATGCGACTTGGCGACTTGGAACTCCGTAAATGCTTTTAAAACAGTCCAAAACAGTTCTTTTACTACTTCAACAGTACGTTTACTTAACGCACTTGTTTTTACTTTAATCGGCTCTTCGTCGTGCTTCTCTTGTAGCATTTTTTGTGTATGTATTGATGAACTGGAATTGTATTTCGCTGGATCGCGTGGTGTAGTCAAAATGGAAAATTTGTTGACCAGTGTGTTTTTGTTTTTTCTTTTTTCGGATAACGCTCCGTGGTAACCTCCTTAGTTTTATAATAGTACAACCAACAAAAGCGAAGAAACAAAGTAAAAGACAGTGTGAGTATAATTGGATGAGGGATTTTTTTTATTACTTCACAGTAACATAAAAACTTAAGCGTAGATCCATTTTTCGCTGTGGGAAGCGTAGTCGAAGATCTAAAATGACATTAGATAAATACATCTCAAGAAAAAAAAGCCAGAAAACAAAAAATAGGTTTGCAGTTGTGCAAGCTTTTTTGTACCTCGTTTTGCTTGAACCACATGCTGATTTCGTGTTGGGCACTAGCTGGAGCATCACTTCCGTGGATGATGTTACGGCCAACATCAAGGCAGAGGTCACCACGAATGGAACCTTAAAAGTATTTTTAGTAAAGATAGAAAAAAGTATTTTTGAAATTAAATTTTAATAAAGCACAAGCGTATACCTGGCTCAGAGTCATCAGGGTTGGTGGCACCAACTAGTTTACGACCACCAGCGATAGCTTTTCTACCTTCCCAAACCTATCAAGCTGAATAAGCACCAGTACAAATAAATTTTGTGTGGGTTTTTGAACAGACAAAAAAAAAGCGTACCATAGCGACGACTGGGCCGGAGCTAAAGTATTTGACGAGACCTGGGAAGAAAGGCTTCTTGCTGAGGTCTTGGTAGTGCTGGGAAGCGAAAGAAACGGTTGGGTGAACCATCTTAAGACCTAAAAGGATTGTGAGTCACAAAGAACGTACAGATAGGTTGCTTGTTGGCGAATTTTTTTTAGCGGATAAAGGAGGTAAAGTCGTACCAACAAGTTTGTAACCCTTTTGTTCGAATCTGGTCATGATAGAACCAACCATAGCACGTTGTACACCGTCCTAAGTAGGTTTTTAGCGCCAATTATCGAACGAGATTAACTGAGCGAAAGTTTTTTGTGCTAGCACGTACAGGTTTTACAGCAATGAATGTGCGCTCCTTGTTTGTACCCTAATGTCATGTGAGAACAAAAGATCGATAGCGCAATATCCACGTTCGTAGATAATAAGAAAGGGGTGTGGGAGACAAGAAGACGCGAAAAAAGTGTGATTGTGGCGCTAGAACAACCTAACGTACAGGCAAACCGTAGACAGGGCACTCCTCGGCAGTGATGGTACCAATGTTGAGCATACCAGCAAGAATACCGGATCCAACACCCCATTGAGCGGCGCGGCTAGTGGCGAATTTGTAGGCAGCGGAAGTAGCAGTTCTGGACAACATTGTTGAGATAAACAGACAATAAACACCCTAAAAACTTAACGGATTCGTTTAAGTACACGTTGCAAATGAAGGATTCAAAGCGATGCACTCAAAAATACAACTAATACACATAAAACATTGTGTTATATTAAAACAGGTGTAGTCTATTGACATTACAATTGAGAGGTTTTAATTTAACCTATATTGCGTAACCGTACCAGCGTCCTGGATTTTAAACTTACTTCTTATCAGCGAGAGGGTTCTTGATAACGAGAATAACGCTATCCCCACGCAAAAACATTTTAGGGATGAATCTGTCCTTTGTGATGGGTTTGCCGTTCTTTCCTTTAGGTATCTCGGTCCACATTTCCCGTACGTTTTCAAGTACCATATTACAATGTCTATCAAAAGCCTTGACGCGTCCCAATAACTTTTTGTTGTTGCGGCAATTTATCAAAACAGGCGTTTGGTTCTCGACTGCTTGTGTTAGGAGTGACAAAGGGCCATGTTCGAAAGCTTCTTGCTCTTCTCTCTCCTATGGCTAGTGTGAGTAAAATATAGTGTTGTTAGACGCTTGTAGACGCTGATTTTTGATTGGAAACAATGTTTTTTTTTAATTTAAATTCATTTGTTGTTAATATGGACGTACACGCTCTTCGTCAGTTTTCTCTGGTGCGTTTTTATCTTTTCCTCTCCTACGGAAGCATTAGTTTGTATTTAACCACAAAAACAAGCATTGAGTAAACATGAAAAACCGCATTCGTACCTGGACATCGTTGTGTTTACAATACAGTGGATTGGTCAAAGAAAAAGCAAGGTTTTCAACGCCATTCTTTGATGCTAAGTGTGCTTGTTAAGGACGTTTACTCCATTGTGCCAACATGTCAAAGGCAACTGAAGCCGCCAAAGGGGGGAGCACAACTTCGTCGTCACCAATGGCTACAGGAAATGACATTGTAATGACCGAAGCTACACCAACCGCTGTCCCTGTAACTGATGCAATGGAAGAAGACACCACTACTACGCCAGAACCACAGATATCAGCGTCTGCAGAATCTTCGTACCCCATTGCGAAGCATTTGCTTGAAAATGGTATTAAAAGCGTACTTATTGCGTAATATAATATTGTAAAGGGTTTTGGCAGACAAATTTACCGCCTGAAGAATTTGAGATAGTGCAGGCATCACTAGCCTCTCTTGAAGCTTGGAACCAGTTTTTTTGTCTCAACGTACGTTAAAAAGCCTAATTAACACCTTTACTAATCGTTTAAATAGACCACAACAAAAACGAACGGAAAACAAGAAAACAAAAGCGCAAGCGCATCTACAGGCGATAGCAGTATGTCTCAACACATTTACTGTAAATATTGCAAAAAAAACGTAACCGCATTTTATAGATTCTCAATTCCCATTAACAACAATCAACGTGGCTGCGTCTGATGTATTAAATCTACGCGTCAGAGGATTTTTATATACTTGTAACTTACCATCACACCTACCAATCATTGACACTTTAGAAGATGACAACGAATTGAAGGTATATAAAAAATTACGCGCAAAAAACAAATCACAGAAATATTTTTATTTAAATCTCTGACTTGTCAACTAAAAATGGATTAGGATGTAATGCCTGATCTAAATTATCAAGTTGAAATTATGGGCAAAACATACCCACAGAATGAACAATCAGCTATGGATATTGACACGCCGTCAATAACACGACCACCATGGGCTATTACATTGACAGCACCTACTAGTATTGATCTAGGTGTTATATTTGATCAGTTAGCAAATGTCTTGACTCAATTGAATACGTACAAGGTACGCGCCTTCAATGAAAAATGTCCGACGAGTCAGTTTGAAAAAGTAGACTCTTATGTTAACTTTTTGAATAAGAAAGCAAATATTCCTGAAGACAAGACAGAAGGTGACACAGATCCACTGAACTTTGAGGACGCTCAGCAGAAATTACAGAACTTTGGCTACTCATCCAAAGCTTCATTTGCAACACAATTAAAGACGCTTTTTGACAACTGTAGAACCTTTACAGTACGTTCAATAACAGTGGCGCATTTTCCCATGTGACTCATATTTTAAATTAGTCTGGAGACCGTGCAACCAAGATTGATGCAATAGACAAGCACGCAACAGAACTCTTGGCGAGCGTGACCGAATTTGACTTTTCCAGCGACCACGAAAAACTTCGTGAAGCACTCACACGTAAAGGCCTTTTATCTACAGCGAATAACGCAAACGGACGGGCTAAATTTTATACTGAGCATCCTTTATGCACGCATGAGCCAGCAATTAAAACAGGCGACAACATGACAGATGAAGATGGCCTACCTAAAGCTGCAAAGCCAATGTTTTTAGACGCCAAAACGCATACAGCATCAATGACCCAAGTTACAAATATGAATAGGTGCGATTTTCTTTCGCGTGTAGCGATAACCGTTTACGCGCTAAGAAAACTTAAACTAACGTTTGTATTCAAGGCAAGAAGCAAAGAATAGAAACTTGGACATGTTACACCGCATCTATCCTTCTCTTACGTCCAAAGGAAAACAAAAACAGAACACCGAGGAGTCTAATTTTGATGGTTGCGAGGATAAGTTCATTCGCGATGCTGTAGCTCTTCATCTCGCTTTACATAGATTTCAAGGTATTCTCAACCAAATACGTTAACGTTGTTCTGATATACTTTACAGGAGTTGCTCAAGACGCTTTAGCAGCATTTACAGAGGCAGTAACGGATTTTATAATGAAGATGGGCGCTGGAATGCATCGCATGACAGACAATCCAAATCTCGCTCCACAAAAGCCTAATGTACATTAGAATCAATCTATCATCTCATCCCCTTACTTATTTGTTTGTAGCATATACTCAGCTGTATAGTAGCAGAGATGTGTGGATCAGGTACTTAATTCTTTTATTGTTAAACCTGAATGTTTCTAACACGTCTGTAAGGCGCTCAAAACTCTAATACTTCTGGTTTGAATGCTTTAAAACATTATGTTGCTTCGACTATCACTAGAGGAAACAAATTACTTGCCATTGATGCTGAGGACTCTCAAAAGTTTTTAGTAGCTTGTAGAGCTGTACGTCTAATTTTTTTGTAAAAAGTGGTTCCTTATGTCTTTGGTAGGATCCAAGAAAGGTCGATGCGCTGGCACATAGGACTCATCCAAACTTTTCTTATACAGTGCCATTTGTCAAAAGAGAAGAAAATGAAACTACTGTTGCAACTCAAGAATCGAAGAAAAACTATTCGAAACTCAATACACAGTAAGAAACGAGGAACTTTCTCAACCTAACAGATTTTTATAGATTTTCAGCAGCTAAAGGTGGTCAAGACGCACAAGGACATCTACGTTATACCACGAGATCATCTACTGCCGTTGTAAAAACAGCAAGCAGTATGTCAGTTTTCCCTTCGTTTTTTTGTTTGTGATACCGTCTTCTCTTGCTGCGCGTGATACTAAACGTATTATCTTAGATAAAAGATCAAGAGCTAAAGCAAAAGTAGATGAAAAAGATGAAGAATATTTAATTGATCAACCAACAAGAACAAAGAGAACACGATCATCTCGATCAAAACGACGTGCAGCATCACAAAATAACTTTTCCTCATACTCTTTTGAAGAAGATCCACCTTATAAAGAAGGAGAAGAGAGAATAGAGGAGACAACAAAAGGGGTACGCCATAATCTAGATTTTTCAAAAAAACCTCTGTCAAAAAAAAAAATTGTTGTCCGTTTTCTCATTTTGTTGTTTGTAGAAACGAAAACGCACTACAAGGCGCACATCATCTCGAAAGCTCTAAAATTATTTCGTTTATTTTAAGTACACTACAAAGCTTGCGTTTAAGTTAGCACCTAATAAATTGTAAATTATAAGTTATGACGTGTTATTTTTGTTCATCAAAACCAAAAAAAAATATGTGGTTAGCGTGCCTTAGTTCTCCTGAAGCTAGTTGAGTCTTAGCAATTGTCATGAAGTGCTTGCTCAACCATCCGTGAAGTTCACGTTTATGCGTAGCATTTGCTTTTTGGTTACCCTCCCAAGTCATCATGGCGTATGTCCTGATTCCTTGTTGTACTGCTAGTAGCAAGAATTGCACTAAATGTGTTAAATAATGTACATCTCACAAGAACTACCTTTGTTATCTTCCAAGTCGTTTGCTACCGCCATTGGTGGCATGCCCATACCTTTTAGAAGTGAGTTAAAGCAAAAATAACGCAAATAGCCACAGTTGTCACGTTAAACCGCTATGTTGGCGCGTACCTTTGCCCTTCTTGGTCATTGAAATCGTGTTAGCGTTGGTGTAATCGAGCAAGATCCTATTAGTAATTTTAGGCTATTCAGCAGTAATACGCAGTGTTGTGAGTAAATTTGGTTTTGTCAGTTAATAATGTAAACGCACCAATCGCAGTTTCCTCCTCTCTCCGTCGTTAAATCAGTAATAGCTTGTACTAGCGCTCCCTCATTTGCAAAAGACACCGAAGACAACGTTTGGGGAGCTCCTACCTGTGTACGAACAGGTGCACCTATGCCTGTTAGCGCTATAACATAACGTACGCACCAGCACGCGTTTTGCTGTAGGTTTGACTACTGCCAGCCATTTGCGCTAGCGTTTCATTCATGTCCTTCTTTTCGAAGCCCTTACTTAGATAAGCGTTACTCATAGCTGTTCCGTTGTTAAATGTCAGAAATTGCTACCCAAAAAAAAATTTCACAGACAAAAAAGCTCGCACTGATTTAACTTGACCTTCGTTTCTTTTTCTCAGTCAGAAAGGTACGACATAGATCCATCATGGCCAATCTTGTTATGCAAAAGGAGCTGGCTGCAAAGATACTAAAATGCGGTAAAAAGCGCGTTTGGCTCGACCCTCACGAAGGAAGCGAGATTTCTCTAGCCAACTCTCGTAAGCTCTATTCTCGCTCAAACCAACGCCATATTAACACCACAAAGGTAACGGTATCCGTAAGCTCGTTAAAGATGGTTTTATCATCAGAAAGCCTGTAAAGACAAAATCCCGAGCAAGAACACGCCTTCGATATGAACAAAAGCGTAGAGGTCGCCATAGTGGTCCTGGTTGCCGTGAAGGTACGGCTAATGCTCGTATGCCTCGCAAAACTCTATGGAAACAGCGACAACGTGTCCTTCGTCGCCTTCTCAGGAAATACAGAAGACAAAACAAATTGGATCGCACACTGTACGCACTGCAACCTTTTTCTCATTTTCCATCAAAATACAACGCTCTTTGCGCTTATTATACGATATCTATTACTTTTACCTAATTGTTTCTCAACTTAGTTACCGCGATATGTATTTGCGCGCAAAAGGTAATCAATTCAAGAACAAAAAGGCCTTGATGGAACACATCTGGAAAACTCGTGCTGAGATGGAACGTAAAAGAGTTTTGGAAGAACAACAAGCTGCCATTAAAGCATCAAAGACATCCAAATGGACCCTTGCTAAGAAGGACGAAACAGAAGAGACTCCTGCTGAAGAGTAAATGTATCAATATAACGCTCCTCGCAACCAATTTTTATTGTTCTTTTAAACCGTTTTTGTTTTTATTGCCTTCTTTTACATTTCTCCTTTTTGGAGATGTATGCATGTGTTTTCTTGTCAGCTGTCGGTATGTTTCGCGTTAATGGGTTGTTTACATTGCGTATAGCACGAATATCTTGAATTGCTGTTTGACCATTTTAGTAAAAATAATGTCCACTGAGGTTTATTGCAAGCGTATGAGTGAAGCGAAAATTGAAACTATATCGAACTACAATACGTACCTAAAGCCGTGTTTGTTTTGTCTGGCTCAGAATTCCAGTAGCGTTTGCAATGTCTAAGGCGACTAGTGTCATTTGTTGTCGGATTTGCTGATTGTGAGACAGGACGTCCTAATTAAGCATCTCAACAGTTTGATTCTTGTTTGAAACTGTGCTTAGCTTGGCATTGAGCCATGAGTGTTAATTCTAGTCGACGGATTAAGAGCTGTTTACCAAGCGTTGAAAACTTAAGTTTACAGTTTGACACAAAATTAGTGCATGGAAAATCCAGAGGAGCGAAAGGGCGTATCAGGCAAGGTATGGCGATTTAAAAAGATAATAGGATATTACTAACATCTATAAAGCCAGTAGAAGGCGATGGAGCAAACAACCCTCGAATTGACGTTATCTCTGATCTCCCAGAGAAAAAACAAGCGACAAGACAACAAATTCAACATGCTCATCGTACTTTCCAGCAAGCTTATGACGCGGAGGACTGGTATGGCGTAAAGGAGTGTTGTACCATCTGTACTTACGTGTATTAAAGGCAAACCGCTGGATTGATTGCAGATAATTTGCTTGGATACGGTGTCGGTACGTAACACGTGATTTTTTAAAACTAGTACATGAACCTTACAGTGGTGGCTGTTCCTTTCGGCAGTCAAAGGCGTTACCGTCGAATAGCGATTTTTGATTAGTTTCGAGAGAAACGTTAATTTTTGAATTGCGATCGCTGTACTAGCGTCACTGCCGGCGTTTGTTTATGAAAGCCTTTGGTTTTTGTTTTTATTATTATAGCTTTTAGCTTATGGGTGTTGATACGCTTTTAGATGAACAGATTGGACGGCTAATTGGTTATAACATGGCCTGTGTTCAAGCAATGGTAATACTTTAGTGTACATTGGTAGTGTAAACCTTACAATATTGTCTAGGAAGGAGATCACTTGGTACTGTTGTGATATTGTAAAGTACGTCACCTACACTACTAAGATTTTGGCTTTACTTTGCGCATTTGTTTTTTCCCCTCTTCCTCATTAGATAAGTCACGTGCTAATATTTATTGTAGGTGTTGTGTATCATAACAGGTGCAATAGGAGTGTTCTAGGTGCTTAGAAGATGCTACTTCGACAGGATGCTTCCTAGTTGAAGCAGAGGGAGAGGAATCAAGTAAGATGAAAAGAATTCTTATTCCATGGGAAAGAGATGAGGGTAAGGATATCGAAGGTACTAAATAAAAACTTTTGTCAAGAATTCGGGTTTTTTGCTCATCCTTTTTTAAACAGAGGCTGAGGCAGCTGAGATTTTATCGAGAACGTATTTCAGGTGCGTTTTTTTATTAATAAAGTGATATAAACCCATTTCAGTTTTTTTATTTTTGGATTTTTGAAGTTATTGTTTTAACGTTAGAATCTGGAATGTATTCATACTTGTATGCTTTTATTTTAACTTTATACTATAGAATGAGTGAGTTGATGGACGTAGTTGATGAAGAGGGTATGTGAATTAATCGGTTTCTTTTTTGAAGAACAAGAAAAAACCCGATTTATTCTTTTGTTTAGTTAGCGCCAAACGTGATATACACCTTACTGAAGAGCATATGAATGCTCTATCTGCTTTATTAGATGGTACTAGTTCAATTGATTACGAAAAATTTCTAGAGGTACGCTAGCCATGGAAGCTTTTTATTTTTTTGTTGTTGCTCGTCTATTTCTGTTTAACCAGAATTAGCTTCTTGCTTCTCTTCATGTATCAGAAGAACAATTACAAGAGCTTGTTGCAATTGATGAGGAAACAGGCGAAGGTGGTATAGGCACGTGATTATAAAAAATAAAATCTATTTTTAACCCGACGCTGGTGTGGGTACGTTTTTTTAATCAGAAACTAATTGTTTTTAAAGACTTGGATCAGTTTTCTTTGTTTTTAGACAGTCACTTGTCAGGTACGACCATGAACTTTATTATTGAATCTATCTCACAATTATTAGAGCTTATGCTATGTTTATCTGCATTGGTATACTCTGAAATAAACATAATGAGGACCATAAAACAAGCACCTGGTTCGTAGACTTTTTTTCTTTTTTCTTCTTTTTCCTCAGCATGTGTTTGTTTTATTGACGTATTATTTTAAATAGTCGAAGAAGATATTGATACAGGCGGCAACAAGGACGATTTCTCTACTATAGATTAAGACCTAATCACAAAAAACGCCAACTTTTTTGTGAATCTCCTAGAAGAAAAATTAATAGAATAAAAACAAACTCCCTTTGTTGATTCAAGCGTCAGTGGGTACTACCGCCAAAAATTTCTTTCATAAACACTTCTTATTCTCAGATTATGTTGATTCAACATAATCGTTTGTCTTGAGCTCCAGCATACTATCACTGGAACCCGAGACAACATGACGAAATCATCCTTTTTTTCCCTTTTCAATCATACGTTTTTTGGCGTCAATTGCAATACAATGCCGTAATCCCCAGTGTAATCGCGAACTAGCGGTAGTTTAGGAGTTAGTTGCTTAAGCAGTTTTAACTATTCTTTAGCCCCTTGGTACATAGAAATACTGTTAGCCCGAACACAAGCGCATAACTTGCAACTATCGGTGTTTTATTGGCCCAAAGACCGAAATGAAGTATAAACCCTTTCAAGTTCCTCAATACTTTGTTAACAACGTAATACCATCAAACAAGCGACCTTCAAATAGAGGGAAAAACCACCCGATTTGGTTTACGTTTTTGGAAAGAGTCGTTCTGTTTTGGTAAACATACACTATTTCTCACCACACACCTCGCACCTTATCCCCAGCTTACTATATAAGCCAAACACAGAGAAAATAAACCCTCACAATGCAAGTTCAACTACTTTGCATCACAATCTTTATCGCTCTTGCAGCGAGCCACTCATACATGACGGAACCAAGACCACAATACGATTGGACTGGTGGATGTCGCGTTGGAGGTGGTATTCATTGCCCTGGACCTTGTGAATCTTTCAGAAGCAGGAACCCTCGCCACTTCCCAGGATCTGTAAAAACATGGAAGCGCGGTCAAAGGTACAAACACAAATTCTTTTGCAGTGATTTTTAGATATTCGAGTTTTGTCTTCTCGAAAAAGCTCTTTTTACGCTCTTTTTGGCGTTTGCTGTTTTATACCGACTGTATTGACGTATATCTATAGAGTTACAGTAGCATGGTCAAGAAATAATCACGTAGACGGTTTTGTGCGCCTTGCTCTCGTACCAGTTGCCGATATGAACAACAAAGCCAAACACAAAGAGCTAACCTTCGGTTACTTTTGCTGGGACGGTCCAACTGTCAGCGTTCAGAGTTGCAGAATTAGAAATACTTTCCCACACATCAGAGACTACGGCTTTCCTTGTGGTTCAGACGGACAACAGGGACAATTTAGAGGACAATCACCAAAGATTTTACAGAAATCTATTACCTTGCCTAGAAATGTTCCAGATGGCGAATACGTACTCGGATGGACATGGTTCGGTGGTACAGTACTCGGAAACTACCACAGTTGCTCTTTTGTAACAATCCGTGGCGGTCCATTCCAAACTGTCGACAAGGTCCAAGGAGAGCAATGTAAGTCTCAGACTGGCGACATAAAACGCTGTGAAAGCGAAGATGGATGTCCGTTTACAAATCCTAAGCTTGTACTACCAAAAGGTTGGTCTAAGGACAAAACCTTCACATACGGTGGTAAATCAAACCCTCCTCCACCAAAGAATAACCCTCCTCCACCTCCTCCTATGAAGAAGCCACCTCCACCTCCACCTCCTATGAACAAGCCTCCTCCACCTCCACCTCCTATGAAGAAGCCCCCACCACCACCTCCTCCAATGAACACAAACAACGGAGGGTGCCCAAGCTTCAACTTGCTAAAACGAGGTACTTGTTTTTTTCTTGTTTTTTTGAAGATTGTTTATGGATTGTGTTCGTTCGTGCTAACTCTGTTTTTTTTTTAGGATGGGGTAGTGGAATGAAACTAGAGTTAAAACTTAACCCAAGTGGCAAAAAGAACTTTGTTGTAAGATTGAACACGAATGCAAGAAAGAACAACTGCTGGAGTGCTGGCGCTAATGTAAGAGATCTTGGTAACAATAGATTCAACGTTAGGTTCGGTTGGGGTCCTCCAACTGAAACACTCACTTTGTTGGGTTGTATCATGAACGGAGATACCAGCGCTACCGCTAGGATTGAGTCATGTTCTTAAGTATGAAAATACAGTAATAAACAATATCCATAACCTTTTGTCGATTTTGTTTTTCTTCGCTTTTTAAATCACCTTTTGCTACAAGCCATGTGGCCACGTGTGGTATTGATAATGTTATATAGGCACAAGGAAATATATTTCTCTCGTACCTCATGATTTAACGGAGTACAATTTATGTTGGTGTTTATGGGTGAACATCTACAGATACTTCGTAGTCAGTTTTTATAAGTTTCCCTCACTTACAAACACAAGTCTTTCAATTGAACTGAATTTCTACACCTTTCTTTGCTAGTGTATTTACTCCTTTACGAGTGATATGCTTGCAGCCATTCAGTTTTAATACCTTAACATTGGAAAGATGAACAAGCCAATCATCTGTTGCATTTGTAAAAGATATATTGATTGTATGTGCATCTTTGAGGCTTTTCATACACGATCCAGTGATACCATAGCAATACGATAAATAGATATTCTGTATGCCAATCAATGCTTCTATACCTGCATCTGTAACTGATGTACTAGATAAATCTATTGTGTGAACATCCGACAAGGACGAAACTCCTTTATCCGTGACCTCAGTTTGACTTAAATATATCGTATGAACACCAACTAATGCTGAAATTCCTTTATCTGTGATAAACTTACAACCACGTAGATTTATAAAACACACTCCAGCTAGTGCATATAAAACATCATCACTAACAACAGAGTGAGGTATATAGATATATGGTATCCCAGCGAGACCCTTTAAGCCCGAGATTGACAGGTTCGAAGCTTTAATAGATTTCAGGTGTTTCACAAGCTGCAGCACTCCTGAATCTGTGACGCCTGTGCAACCAAATAGTGTTAAGTGTTGTACACCGCATATGCTCTGTAAACCTGAGTCTGTGATGTAGTGATTTGAAAAAAGCTCCAAAGTGCGAATACCTTTGAGAAACGAAAGATCTGTATCTGTTGCTGTAGGAAACCTTAAAAGTGATATTCTTGTGTTTTTAAGAAGGGGACTGTTGGAGATCAGAGAACAGCTTGCTCTTGAACTGATGTAAATGGTATTGTATCCGATAATGTGGTGTACAATGTCAGACAATCGTTTGCAGCTTTGAGAAACAGAAAATCTATCAGTAACATCAATAAAATAGAGCAAATGAGATATTATCTCTGTTGGGATATCTAACAGCTTAAAATCTCTAGATTCGAATGTATTATCCATCTTACTACCTAATCCTTTAGTTAGTCAGACGTTAAGAGTTCATACACACGGCTGAAGCTGTTCAACAAAACGAATGCCAAAAAACTGCAAGTCAAAGTGAATCTATTAGCACAAAATACGTTACGTGCATTCAATCAGTGACCGTGACAGTATGTTTATAAACCCTCCAACACGCTAGAGCTTACTTAGACTTTTTTGTTCTAAGCTAAAATGCGTATTCGCACGTGCTTTTTTTTATTTTGACTAACATACTAATACAGTTACAATTGATGACCATTTCCTCACACTCCTCCAACACAAGGCAAGGTTAAAAAAAATGTCGAAACAAAAATCCCTTTTCAAAAAAAAAAAAGGGTAGAGAGGCAAGGAAATAATGACATAACATCGGACCAAGATTTTCCGCTTTTTTTCTTATACCAAAGAGTTTTTTTTTTAAGTCTATCACCGTTCCCTCTTTTTTGTTTTGTTTTTTTCTTTTCTTGCTTACTTTGGGTCTAAAGGTCCTGATAACTCCATCCTAGAAGAAGCAGACTTTGGTTTATCCGCTGGGATGAATTTAATGTGTTTCTCTGCCTGTTGGACAATTATATCAGGCCACTTCGAATAATGAATATCCTTGCGAACAATATCTTCGTAACAACTCTGAGAGTCAAAGTTGCATATGACACCATCCCTGAAAGCGATAATATTGAGTTTAATGGCGAGCGCCATCCAATAAAATAGCATATCCTTCAGATGTTGTACATCCTCCTTAGCGCTTATAGCTTCCTCTGCGTCGCCGTTTTGTGCAGGTCCAACCTTCTTTGATTCTTCTTTAACAGCGGAGAGCTTTGCTTCGTACTCTCTTGCTAGTTTACTCAACTGGCCTTGAAGATCTTCATTCGAAGCCAAAGAATTTTTCAACTCATCCTTGAGCTTTTCTTCTGAAGACTCGAGATTTGCCACACGCTTTTTAAGGTCATCTGTACCCTCAAGAGCAACTTGAACCTCATTATGCTTATCTTTCCATTCTTGGACTTCACGCTTTTGTTTTTCGGCTTGCTCGAGTTGTAAGTCTTTATCTTGAACCTTGCTCTCTAATAAGAGTATCTGAGTGTTTAGTTTTTCATTCTTGAGTCGTTCTGCGTCTAATTCAACTTGGAGGTTTGTGCGTAGGTTATTAGCTTCTTCGAGCTGTTTCCTAGATCATTTCTATTAGTTGAAAGTGGAAGTAATGTGAATGAGAAAGAGAGGGAAATAATGAGGCTCGAGTGAAGATTTTTAAGTGTAACCAAAAAGTAATAAAAAGAAAATAGAATATTTCACGTGCTTGAGTTCTGTGATAAGAGAGTGGACTTGTAGCATGTCATTTGTTGAAGCTGCGCCAAGTGACGATGACATTGGTCGAGGTGGGATATTACCAAGATCATGATCATTGTGATCGTGGTCACTATCGTCATCTGAGCTATCAGAGTCTGAATCGGATGAGCTTGTGTCAGTCTCTAATAACCTGTTAATTCTTCACTCTAATAATTAACATTGAATGTAACAGTCATTGCTTATTAGGAGCATAAGGCTGATTGTCCTTTTTTTTGTTTGAAGAAGCCCTTACCTTCTGTGTAACATGCATTCATTGTATCAGAAGATAATTTTCTACAAAAACGTAAGCACGGAGAATATCAAAACAAACAATCGAAAATCTTTTTTGGTCAGTCAAGTGATTAAAAAAAACCCAGTCGGAAAATGCGTACCTGAGCCTTATGTTATGTCTGTGTTGGTCCATGACTTTAACACAAACTGTAATACCATCATTGGCTTTAATTTTTTCCTTAGCGATAGGATCTAATAGAAAATGAGTACACCGAAAATTCTACTTTATCAAATTCTACAGAAAAAAATTTGCTTGTAACATGCCTGTTGATGCGAGTTTATAAACAATAGCCAAAGCAGTAGTGACTACATCTTCGTTCTCAATAGAATCTTGAATGCACTTTATCAAACAAGGTACACCACCAGCATCAGTGAGGTGGTTTCTATTGGAAGCTTCACAGAGTTCATTTAGTTAAAAAAAATAAAAATAAAAATCTAGAAACTCACCATTACGACATAGACGCTCCAAGGTTACCAAAGAAAGTTGAACAATTTCAATATCTTCTTCGAACAACTTCAAAATCTCTATAATACATGCAAGGGTTCCCTTTAATAGTACATGTCAGGTACAAATAGCAATCGTCAAATAAAAAAAAAACAACAGGAAAGCAAAGAGTTTTGACACAAAAAAACCCAGTAAAAGGTATTTACCTGTTGACCAATCTTTGCGCGGTTCTCTACAAGCTTTGATAGCTGTAGAATTGCAATAAGTGCTGTTTTACAAATAACTTTATCATCTTTATGTGCTTTCAACGTTGTCACTACAGCCTCATTACCGCCATCCTCACCAATAAACCGTTTATATTCCGCTGAGTATGAAATTAGAGAAACTGATAAACAACTAAAAAGGACTTGTCGAAGAAGGAAAAGTCAAATGCGTACGTGAAGTAAAAGTTAAGTTTAACAGACACCAAAGAGCATTAAGCTGTAGCTTCTTATTGGCTATGTACTGGCCCATAACAGCGACAAGCTTAGGTACACCACCAGCTTCGATAACCTTCAATTTGTTCGTGTCTAAAGAGGAAACGGTTTAGAAATTGTAACAAACGTAATTGTGGCGTACCATTGTTACATAAATTACGCAGAGCTTGTATAGCAGCAGATTTAGCAGGTTCGCTAACACTAGGCTCTTCAATTACAGTAAATAGTTGTGCTACACCACCTTCTTCTCCGAAGTAATCCTTGTTCTCCTCTAAACAAAACAACGATTAACAAATATGTCTAAAGATCAAAGATGCCTGATTTAAAGAAAGTAGATAAACAATGAAGAACAATATGTTCGTGATGCCTTCGAAAAAGAAAAAAAGAACGAAGACATCTTGAAATTTACATAAAACTTTTTTTTTTTCAGAATTTTTGATCAAAAAAGTACTAAGTGGCAAAAAATCTCGGCGTACCACAATTAAAAGAAATATTATTTATTGCTTTAGAAACCTCTATTACAAATCCTGATGATTTGTTGTAAAGGCGTAGGCCATTGACTAGTTGTTGAATACAACCTTCCTCGGACATTAATTCGCGAACAATGTCTAGGAGTTACGTGAGATAGTGTAAGCGGAGAGTATAAGGCGATCCTTAAGAAGTTCCAATTTCAAAAGGACCAAAAAAATAAAAAAGCATGAGGTTTACTTTATTAAGCGCGATAACGTTATTGTTGTTTAAAATTGGCGCTAAGGCGTTTAATAAATTTTTTTTTAGGTTTTTTGAGAGTTTTTTTTGTTTAAACGTACCATCAAGAGCAAGAGCTGCGAGTGCTTTGCAACCTTCAATTTGTATGTCTTCAGTTTCATTTGACTTCATCACGTTGCATATTTCAACAACACCATTTGCTTCGTATACATCCTCTTCGTAACCCTCTGTGATGATGTGAGTAAATTGTAGCTAATTAAAACAAGCGAGCTGTTTTTGCAAATCATGCTATTTAAATTCTCGGACTAGCGACTACTTCGCTGCGATAGTCCTAACACTAATTTTTGCAGTGATATTGTTTTGTTTGCCTAATCACCATAACAGCAAAAAATGGGCTTACCAATGGTAGAAAATATCCGCATGAACCTCAAGAACTTTTCTGGAGCATTTGGAAAGGCTTCGTTGCTCACTACCAGATCTAATAGCTCTTGATTTTTAATAGCGCTTGCATCATCCTGAATTTGTGTGTAGTGCTTTGCTGGGTCGTAAATGGCTAGAAACCAATCGATACAGCTTTCAGCGTCGTCACCACCTTTTTCGAGTTGCTCTATCACTTTAGCTACCCGGGCCTTGGGTGTGAGCTGCTGAAAATCTTCTGCGCTTGACATCTAACTTGGTAGCAGTTGGCGGAAAATACAATTTGATGGTATTGCAGGTCAAGTCACTTCATTTGTTTAAAACAACCTCTCTACAACCTCAAGTGTCAGATATGTTAATCAAAGCAGCAACAAGACGTGGTGTCGCTCTAAATATGCGTAAAGTTCGCAACAACAAAGCGCAACGTTACTATTGTACCGAGGGTGCTGTTCCTTTATCAGAAAACTTTTTGCCTAACGTTTTTGTAGGTAAACCAGCGGTTACCCTTGAAACTGAGTTCGAGACCATAATTATGGAGAAAAAGGGTGCAGTAGGCTATGTTACTCTTAACAGACCAAAGGCGCTCAACGCACTCTGCGATAAACTCATAGACGAGGTGCGTTAAATTAACGCTACACCATGCCACTGCCATTTCTTAATTTTACGTCTCAGGTTGGCTCAGCATTTCAGTACTTTGACGGAGAAGACTCAGTTGGTGCTATTGTACTTACAGGATCAAAGAAAGCGTTTGCCGGTACGTTTATCAAGATGTCATCAAATATTTTTCCGCTTTTGCCTTGTGTGTTGTACTTGCGTAGTTATCATTTGCAGTTATTAAGACCACTCTGTAGCTGGCGCAGACATTAAAGAAATGGCAAACAAGACATACATGGAAAACTACAAAAACAAGCTCTTCAAGTCATGGGATGACATTTCTAAAGTATCCAAACCAATCATTGCTGCTGTCAATGGTTACGCATTAGGTGGAGGTTGCGAATTAGCCATGAGCTGTGATATTATCCTCGCTGGTGACAAGGCAAAGTTTGGACAACCAGAAATCACTCTTGGTACAATTCCAGGTGTTGGTGGCACACAAAGATTGACACGTGCTATTGGAAAATCTAAGGCAATGGAATTGGTACTAACTGGAGACTTTATTGACGCACAAGAAGCTAAATCTCTTGGTACGTCTTGCTTTTTTTTTCGTTGTTGTTAACCGTGTTTTCTAGGACTTGTTAGCAATGTTCATCCAGCTGACGAGCTTCTCGGTACGTTGTTGTATTTTATTATTATGTCTAACGCTGTACGTTAGCAAATGCTACTAAGATGGCCGAGAAGATCGCTTCTCACTCACGTCCTATTGTTGCTATTGCCAAGGAATGTGTTAACAAGGCAGAAGAGCTGTCACTTCGCGAAGGATTGGAATATGAACGTCGCTTGTTTTATTCCACGTTCGCAACTTTGGATCAAAAGGAAGGCATGGCCAGTTTTATTGGTAAAACCAAACCAGCATGGAAACACGAGTAAATGTTTATTATTGACTATTACTGTCTACAAGGAGTTGTTTACGTAATTTGACAGATTGAGGCGCGATCGTATCGATTTCCTTCCGTAAATACTTTTTTGAAGTTGGCTTAGCCATTTTTAAGTTAAAACAGTGTTTGGTGTATTCTACAATGAGCACAAAGGAGGAAAAGGACGAAAGTCAGGTTTGTGAAGCTTTTGCATCCGCAAAGAGGACTACCACTTCTTTTTTTAATTTATATTCGCCTTGTGATGTTTTAGTAGTATTACCAGTCCATAACCGTTACGTTGTGCGACGGCTAATTCGAAATTTAAAATTCTACGTGTATTCGTTTAGGTATGCTGCCAAAGGAAATTGTTCCGTAATTGTAATTTAGGTTGCGGCTGAAGAATCCGAAATAAAGGAGGAGAAGGCAGAAACGCCTGAAAATACGTCTAAAGATACCGAGAACACGCAAGGTGAGAAAAAAGAAACTGCTGAGGAAGAAAAGAGGCGCTTAGACGAACTTACAAGTCACAAAAAATTAGACGTACGCATAGCCATTAGCATTGATACAATGACTAATACCGCTTTAGAAAGGTTACGTGTACAACGATTCGAATGGTAAGGTCCAAGGACCTTTCATGTACTCCCAAATGGTACGTAGTGCTTTGTTCTATCAGAAAATACGCTATCGATGAATTTCACTGACACTATTTCCGAAATAGTTGGATTGGTGGCATGCTGGGTACTTCCAATCTGATCTAAAAGTAAAAAGAACAGGTGAAGAACAAATGGTGCCAATAAGCAAAAGACCAGAATTTCAAGTTCCTGCTCAGACATCAGAGATGGGCGGTGGTGGCCAAGGATATTACCCTGCTGCTAGCCAGGCTCGTTTTGCACCTTACTCTGGTACGCGAAAACGCTATACAGCTCTACTTGACATCTTCCATGAAACGGCGGTTAACCACGAGAAGCGTGGTTTTGAAAAAAAAATTGTGATTTCGAACTGTCCTTTCAATTAAAATTCGTTTTTTTCCCTGTATAAGCAAACCGCCCCTTCGTAGTAGTGGTTGGTGATTTGTTGGGAACATTTTATTTTGAATTTTATTTATTAATTGAATCGATAGGGAGTGGTGTTAAAGCATCTGATTATCAACCTTTGGGAACAGTAGATTACTCTCAGGCTGCTACATTTGATACACGAACAGGTCGTTTTACTAGTACTTACTACGCGAATTATTGGGAATCAAGAGGTCTACCTTCTGATCGCGCTGGTAGAATGATGATGCACTACTTTGATCATGACGCATGGTATGAAATTTTATTTGAAATAAGCAGAGAGTTGACAAAAAAAACTTTGTTTTTTTCCTTCTTTTTGTTTGTTGACGAACACGTGTATCAAGATCAACACGAAATTTACTTTTTCTTTGTTGGTGATGTTTTTTATTTTAACTTTTTTTTCCTCTCTAGGCAAGAGCAAATGCGTGAGAGAAAGCGTGTTAAGGAATTATACCAAGGAAAGAATAAGCGTAAAGTTACTAAAGAGATGTTGAAGCATTTTAAAAAGAAGAAAGCAGAAAAAAAGAGAAGAAGGATTATTCAAGAGTATTTGACTGATTAAATAAAATATTTACACTATTGTTTAAAACTGCGCTCACAACCCTTGTTGTTTTTGCTTTGAGGAGTTTGGAATGTATGTGCGACTACTTGTATTCGATATTCTAAAGTCTCTTGTTGCTTCAACAAACCTTTGAAATATCACGTGACTTTGTAACAAACAGTAACTTGCAAATATCACCAGGATATAACACAATACACGAGTTCAGTGAATTTCTGTTAAATGTTCAAGGTTCCTCAGCTATCAAAAAACAACAATGAAATACATTGCAGCTTATCTCTTGGCAGTGCTCGGTGGCAACGAAAAGCCAACCCCAGAAGACGTTATATCTATCCTTAAATCAGTAGAAGCAGATATTGACAGAGGAAAAGTCGAAGATCTCTGCAAGACTTTGAATGCCAAAGATCTCGAACAAGTACTAGTGGAAGGCATGAAGAAGTTAACAATCTCCAGACCAACTGCTGTTAACACATCAGCTCCAACTGAAACTGAAAAGAATGACCCATGTAGAGTAGTATCTGGTGACGATTCTCAACACAGTGATGACACTGATTCAACGTTTGAAGGCGTAGATTTGTTTCCATGCAGTGATGACGAAGAATGGTAGAAAATGTAAATAAACACATTCTTTGTGTCACCTTTTGTTTTTTTGTTTTAATTGACGTTGCAACGTTAAGTTAATGTCGATATCTTTTCTACTAATGTTATCGTTTCTGGCACACTTTCTTGGGAGTGCTCAAGTGTGATTTAACATTACAGGCGGAAAAATGTAAACCCCGTGTACCGGTCACGTTTTTATGTGATAGTTTTTGACATTTCCAGTTTCCGTTTAGTAGTGGTCTCATCACACTGGTTTCCTTGCTTCGTTTGTCAAAGACTTATGAATAAATAACATTCTAATAGTCGTTATAAGATATATAAAGACTTTAATTGCTCTGTAGATGTCCCGTGATAGCGCAGGTACGAAACAAAGGTTGTCAATTGATACAGTTTTATGCATGTAGTTAACGGCGTACATGCTACTTTTGCGTTCTTCCAACTCTATTTATGTGCGTTCATCAACCGTGCTAAGGCAATGACTCTGTATTGTTGACACCAATAAGTGTACGTTGGCTATTAACAAGGGTTTTTTATTTTTCTACAAATTGGCTTGGCTCTTTTTTGTTATACCATCAGCGTGGCCTAGCGATCTTATTTCCATCTTTTTTACGTTAGCAATGCCGTGGCGAAATCGTTGTCCACCGACACGCTTATAATTATTATTCAACTTTTTGTAGTAGGCTCTCTCCGCTTTTGTAGTAACAGCAATAGAATGGCACTCATTGATGAGCTTTGTGAATCGTCTATTTGTGAAGCCAAATGCTGACCTGTGTCGGACTGTAAGTCTGAATAGGTTTGCTAAAACATCTAATGGTATATCTTCAGTGCTCATGGACAGCGTTGGAAGGCACGGGGGTCTATTTGAAGTGTAAGCGAGACATTCATTGAACGATGGATAATAATTGCCCGTTACTCCTACACGCTTTTACATCAAAAAGGATGTGTTGTTTAGATAGGAAACTATCTAAAGAACACATCCACATGTAGTTTGGCAGTCAAAACCAAACCACGTTGGCACAAATTCACTATTTCTCTGATTGCGTTTAGGAGAGCAAGAGAAGCCGTTACACGTTTCTTGATTGTTTTAAGGAACACCCAGCAGGCGGTGTTATCCATAAGGCGTATGAACAGCATTTTAAAAAAAAGGCTAGAAGAACTAGTTAATCATTCTTACGGTTGCGTCTTTTCCTTTGGTAAGTTTGACGGTACGTTTTTGTAGCTTCTCATCTGGTCAGGTTAAATATTTAAAAACATCATCGTGGTATTCTATATCCACTGTGGGCAACTTTCAAAAAAAATTACAATATGACACAAAGGTGAAACAGGGTACATCTTTTATTAGTTGATGGGACGTTATTTTTGGTTCTGTATCAACATGTGAATATGTCGACGAATATTAAAAACCGGCATTCGGGTAAAAAGACATTGGCCGATACATTGTGTCCTTTCCTGTTGATGAGAAAGATGGGACTGTATGGTGCGCTCAGTTGTTATCACAGTAAGGAAATACAGAACAATACAATAATACATGACACAGGTAACAGTGCTGTAAAAACAGAGTACCACAAAGAAATTTGTTTATGTTTCTTTCTACTAGCAAATCTCTCCCTCTAAAAGGATCCAATCAGCACATTCATTAGTATATCCCTGTTGATTTAGTGAGGTAGATACACTTATCACCGATCTGAATTAGAAAGTGTACAACCTGTACAGTTTACTCTTGCCCGAGGTATCAACATACCCAATTACTCACATTTTACAGGGACGAATACTAACAGACTATATGATACATGTCAAACTTTGTGTTCAACTACAACTTTGCAGTCAGTTTGACGCGTTTGGTAAATCTTTGAACGTCTAGACAAACTCAAGAATACCGTAATGTCAAAATCTACTTTATTGTTGCTTGGAATGTATGTTGTCACGACAGGTTTAGTTAGGACATATTGGTCTTTGGTTACCAGTAGATTCGCACCAATGTGGTAAAAGAATACAAATATCACGAGGACAGTGGTAACCTCTCTTAGAATCAGTCTTCATACATGATCTTCCACACTGTATTTTTGCTGCATTACAATTTCGGTGCGTTCTCTTGGCGTTACAATCTTCTAATATTGCGTCACATCCACGGAGGCACGTGATAACTTTATCTTCTTCCTAAGGGTATCCATTAGCGCTGTATTGTGCATACAAACTGTAAATTATTCGATAGCGTACCGATGAAGCATTACAGAAAGCGAGAATGATAACAGCCAATGAAATTAGAAGCAGAGATGTGGTTGACATGTTGTTTGCGTTGTATTGTAAAAGTATCAATACTGCGAGTGAATCACAAAGCGCTAGTTAGTGGAAACTCGTCAGTTTTTTGTTAAATCTCGAGAAAAAAACGACTCTATTGGGGGATACTGTTTGAACCTTATGTACTCGCTTTATTTGTGTATATTGTTTTGACTTGGTTGTTGTCAAACGTGACCCGATAGCAAAGTTTCTAATTATTGGGTACCAGCAATTACAAGTGTCCTTTTGATTAATGTCTTAATTCATATTCAAAACGAATGGTTGGGTAGTTTGTGAAAAGGGTCAGGAAATTGTTTTTCTGGTCAAACCCAAGAAATGTTTGTCGATCCATTTTGTGAACTCTTGTCTTGAAAATCGTAAAATCTCAGCACAGACAAACTGCAACAAACTTTGAATGTTTTATCTTATTATATTTTTATTGCCAGGCGGAGAATTAAATAACAAAGTAACAAAACTAGCGAACGTATTTTTGCTCGAAAAGCACGTGCTTTGGCGCGCTATTTTATTGATATCTTGTTATAATACAAATAGTGTCAAATGATAAACAATACAAAGAATTCCATCAACAAGGATCGAAAATAAAAAAATCACTTTTGCGCAACTTTGTTGTCATGACTGGTTGACGCAGGTGCTGTGTTTGTTTTTTCTTCTTCTTGTGGTTGTTCTTTTTCAATTTCTCCTTTTGTTTTAATTTTTTTCTTTCGCTTTTTTTTGGCTCTGGGTTTCTTTGGTATCATCAAACCACGTGTCATTTTTATCTTTTGAACCTGTTCTAACACTTTACCTATACCTTGGTACCAACTCAATTTATCACTTTGAGATAGAGTCTTAAATGTCCAAGACCTAAAGAGGAGCGTGTTATTTTTGCGTTAGAACAACTTTTCGCCTGCTCAAACGATTTATTCTGTTGGAAGAAATATAACGTTCTTAGTGGCTATTATAGTGCACTGATGTCATATATATTTGTACTCAGCCAAGGGCTCATCCATGAAATACAGACAATCAAGCATTTGGCACTTTAAAAAAAAATTCGTTCTCGTGTGGACGTACTTTCGTGCGTATGCCTCAGGATTGACAAGTGTCAAGTTAACATCATCTACAAATGGTGTACGGACATATTGATCAAGTAGTAGATTGGCCATCTTACCATAACGAAGAGTTCCAGCAAAAAACTTTTGCTTTGTTCTTACTTGCTTTGGTGTTAAAATTAGCAGTCTTGCATCAGCTGTTTCTGTGTTGTAAAACAGATACGCCTGCTTTGTATTACCATCAAGCTCTACAAGACCTTCCTTTATAATAACCTAGAAAATAGGAGTGAGCACTTCAAAAAAAAAGAAGATAAACGAAGAGTTCTGAAAACATACGTCAGTTTTCTCAAATTGCCATGCTGGTGTTTGTCTTGTTTTGCTCCTATTCATTCTATAGTTTACATCTCTTTTGGCTTCTTCTTGTTCATGTATGCCTCTCATTTTATCAACATGAAGAGCTACACGTGTAATCTAACATCTATAAATAGGTGCAAAGGGTTAAAGTGAAACAATACCCCTGCTATAGCTTTCGTGATGTTTCCCTTGTCAGGATGAGTATCCCAAGTGGAAGCAAGTAAATCTAAGCTCTTGTTAATGATCATTGACTGTCTATTTCTGATAGAAGCTACCTGTAAAGAAGAGCTTGTACTATCAAAAGTGTGAGAAGGTTGACTGTGGACAAAAAATATTACAAACTGGTTACCTTCATTAGCCTCTGGAACGGCATTGGAAGCAACAAATCTAATGATACATTAATATCAGTTGTTTCTGCTGCCTTTTTACGTTGTTCCTTTGTGATTGTTAGATTATATTATAATAGTAACGTATTACCTCTAAGAACTTTACAACAGATTGTCTCTTTTTACATTCCACGAGCATTTTGTTTGACTTAGACGCATTGTTGACGTATGTGGAATAAGCTTTGAAGTACTCCATCTTAACAAAGATTAGAAGATTAAAAAGCGTATAGCTTAGAGAAAGATTTGTTCTATTTTGCAGGTGCAAGAACGTTTTGATGCAATTGCATTTTGATTTTTTTTCAAGGTTGCAAGGCACTTTTCGCTATGTTATTGTAGCGTTCTCCTTAAAGATACCAGCAATATAATTATACAAACAACGTACTATATGAACAAATAGATCAGCAAGCTTTTGATTTGGATGCCATTCATCTATCCTCTGTTTTACGCCAACAAATAGTGTACGTTGAAAATGCAAAATAGTAGTTACATCTCCAAAAATCGTGTTTATTGCTTCTTCACTAACTAATTTCTTCTTCTTTAACTCTTTTAAGTAAAACTACTCTCATATTAATAACACCTCAGTCAAAAAATAAAAAACACGTGATTAGAAAGTTGTCCAAAAATTCTCGACACGTACTATAACTATAACATCAAGAGCATTTAAATAAGTCTGTTCCTTCTTATAGAAGTCTTGTACAATCAAAAAACGCTTTCTGTTTGACTTTCCTAATAAAGCGTTTAGTGAAACAAAAATTTCCAAAAATGTCGCTATGTCGACACGTACTCATCTGAGACAGCGTTTTTAAAGCATTATATCTTCTAAAAAGTGACTGCAACGTTTCTACTTTACGTTTATCAGCGTATTTTAATGCTATGGCCTGTATCGGGTTGGTTTGGTTTATTAAGTTAATTATACCTTGTTTGATACTTCTCGCTCTCCAAACATCGAGAATATCATACTGAATATTGAGCCACGCTGTTTTTCTTCCGTATTACTATCATTTACATCCTGGTTGTTCTCTATCGCGGTTTTGGGCGCGTTAGGAGCAGACATGGTGATTTTAGACGTGGTTGAATAACATGTCGCCAGCAAGTCCTTTGCAACTTTTTCTCCGACTATTTGACGTAAGGCGTGTGTTGCAAACGAGTAAAATAACGCTGACCGTCATTGAAAAAAAATACGTCAGAATCGCGCATTGATTACTGTTTAGTAAACAAACACAGCCACTACAACGGCGCACACGTATACAGCCTAAGCAGCGTTGTAGAGGATAAACAACGAACTTAACGCCGGAATTCGCTACTCGTGCGTAAAACGTACTGAACATCACCAAAACTCTTTAACTACTGTATTATGACTTTATTTACACCTCCCCATGAATGCGCTTTTTTTCGTGATCTAGCATCTGAGACACTATCTGATTCATCCCTAAATCCTTTGCTTTCTGCCATATAACCTGAAAGTGAGGATTATTTTGTTTACAGGCTTCAAAATGCTTTTTATGTTCTTTTTGCTTTGCAAGTGGTAAAGGTGCAGCCAATTGCTCTCTTAGTAACGCTGATGCAGCAAAAAGTAATGTTGCACTTGATGGCCTATGAAAGTATAAGTAATCGTTGAAGATCACGTTTTTGAATTAAATAATCACGTGACAGTCAATCTAACTGAAGAAAATAATAAAAAAAAACACAGAAAAAGTAAGCGTACAATTTTTCAATTGTATGAAGAGTAGCCATGCCTTCCATGGCTTCTGCTAAACCAAGTTTATCACCAACTTGTTGGTACATTGATAAACTTCTGTAGTGCAAGAATCTAGCCTCTACAAGCTTTCCCAGCTTACAAGCTACAATACCAAGGCAAGAATTGGTTGAGGCAAGGCCCCACACATCTTTTAACATATTACGAAGTGTTGCTGCTTCTTTATAGTATGCTTGTGCTTTGACGTAGTCCTCTCTTATCAAAGTTAATACAAGCATATTTTAGAGGAGGCACAAAGGTTTGTTTTGCGTACTTTAGCCAAAGGTATACATTGCCAAGATTATTCAAAGAGCTTGCTATGCCAATTTTGTCTTTGATCTCTTTCCGAATTTTGAGTGCTTCTTCATGAGCTTTTAAAGCGTTTTCTGTATTCATCTGTGCAAAAACGAGCAAGTTAGATTTAGAGCCACTCAACATCATTAAAAACGTGCTTGTAAAAATGCAACAACTCCAAGATTATTCAAACTCAGAGCTTCACCTAATTTATCACCCAACTTTTGATAAGTTTCAACAGCTTCTTTGTGGTTTGCTGTTGCCGTTGTAAAGTCGCCTATAGTAGTTATATAAATGAAAAAAAGAATCGTCTATATCATCTATACCTTGTTCTCTCGCTACAGAACCAAGAACATTCAAAATACCTAAACAATAATCAATTTTGTACTTTTCTCAAAGTTTGACAAGTGCGAACCTGCAACACTTTTGACATCACCGAGTTCTTTAGATATCTCACTGCTCTTTGTATACAAAAACTTTGTAAGAGCATAATTGCCTTGGGAATAAGCTAATGCTCCAGCACCCATATATCCTTTGACACGTGCAACAGAGATATCTTTTAGTTCTTGTTTCTAGAACATGGTCAAAAAATTATAGTTACATTGTCTTGTAAATACCATTGTTGGTGCTATCTGTAGTGTATTTGTTATATCCAAAAGCGCTTTAGTCCATCCCCATCCCTTTTGAGAAGAACATTAATTAAGACAAAACAGAACGTCACCTTCCCAAAAATTTACTGAAAGTTTTTCCCTTAAAAATCTTCAACGTGCCTCTTTGGAGTACCCTCTAATCCACCAGAATCTTGATATTGCACCAGCGATATGAAGTCCATAGCAAGCTACAAGTAATTTTAGAGTTAATACCTACAACTCGATGAAATGTTTGTTACCTATCTGTATTTGTTCCTTTAAAGTCAGTGCTTCCTTTGCGCTCAAGCATGACATACAAAATTCAAGTGCAAGGCGTATATTACTGTGATTTGTTTCAATACTATCCAGCTCTGCCTGTTGGTCGGCTCCTTTTGTACGAAGTGTTACATGTATGTGTGAAAAACAGGACTCAAAGTACCTTTCAATTTCGGTTCAGCAGCGCTACACATTGAAAAATAGTAATGTAAATGGCGTAATTGGCCCTGGTGCATAGCCCTTGATGTAATTTAGAGATAAATACGCTGAATGTAACGTGCTTTTTATCGATTCCGTCAAGTGGAATTTCACGTCTACTGGGGCATATATTATAGTAGCGCGACGCATCACGAGGACCGTTTGGAGAAACTGGTTGTTTTACAACCAAACACAACGCTTCAAGCTTATCAACGCTGTCATCTATCTGTAGCGACGTGAATGAGTTTGTGATGTAATAATTATTTGTAACACATACTTTGCGCCCCAAAATCTGATTCGCTGCCTCTACGGTCCAGTTACCATAGGCAAATAACACTTTTATTGATTTCAACAGCTTTAATTCTTCTGGTTGTATTCTTTGCCAACGCCAATCACGTTCTACATTTGCCATTTTTACTTTCGAAGCGGTACGCCAGAACCAACGCTATTTTGCGAAGCGACCGCATTTGGCAGTCAAACTTTTTGTTCATCAAATTCTATTTTAGTTTGTTACATAATTCATTTCCAGCTAGCTATACGCTGCTGTAAATTTATACCCACATACCTAAGGCTGTATTGTTTAAAAACAAGGCAGCTTTATCATCTTCACTAAAAAACACGCCGTAAACACAACATACATCATTAATCATGTCCAACAAGCCGCATGATAAGTACAGGTAGACGATTGCAGAATGAAACCCCTTAAAACCATTTAACATGCACTAGATACAAACTAGTCATAGTGGGTGGCGGTGGCGTCGGAAAGTCAGCTCTAAGGTACATCTTTTTTCGGTTTTACCAACTCCAAACCCTTATCATGCTTAGTATACAGTTTTGTCACTGGTGCGTACCGCAAATAGTTACGACATAATACTTCTAACAAACTAGGCAATTCAGCGACGAGTATGACCCAACGATAGGTACAGCTCGGTTGCAACAAATATATTTAACCACATTTAGAGGACAATTACGAAAAGCAAGTCACAATTGATGGTGAACCGGCAATGTTGGATATTGTTGACACAGCAGGTACTGCTCACAGTCACTTGGTGTGCCGCTAGTTGACACTTTCAAAAAAGGACAGGAAGAATTCTCCACTTTAAGGCATCACTACTTGCAACAATCCGAAGGAATACTAATGGTGTATTCTATAACCGCCATGGAGTCTCTTAGAGAACTAGATCAGTTTATAACACTAGTACAAAGAGTAAGAGATGTGGAATCTCTTTTAACAATTCCAATTGTAGTAGTTGGTAACAAGGGAGACTTAGAACCTGATAGAAAGGTAAAAATCATAGCTGGAAGGAAAGCATTTAGGTTGACTTTCTTGTAGGTTAGCAAGGAAGCAGGTAGGGAGTTCGCTGAGGGTATTGGCGCGAATTTCTTTGAAACTAGTGCCAAGGAGAGATCAAATGTAGATGAGTGTTTTCATCAGCTAGTACGTAGAGTGCGTATATCAAGAAATGGAGGCACAGATAAAAAGAAAAAGCTCTCGTTTTTTGAAAAGACAAAAGAGATGAAGAGTTGTATTGTATTATAATCCTGCGCGATAAGCTGTAAACCACATCATAAATTGTTTTTTAAAACTTTGGTTAATTTCCATCCTTACGCGTATATGAACTCGAAAAGTACGACCAGTGCCCAAAAAACCTCAAGGTTGAGCGTTGTTCCAAGTTTCTTTGTTACATCACCTTTTTTCTTAAAATCACCTCAAGAATACTATGTTTTAGTTGTAACAACAAAACTGAGGATTACAGCCTATAAAGTTATGTCGGGCAAAAGTCATTTGAAAGTTTTTGTCTACAACGCCTTGCGCAAAAATACGCAACTACGTGAGCACAACGCGAGATAAGTACGCACATTTACTATTGGCTAGTCAATGATAGTTACCTCACTGGTTTTCTCAGCGTAGCCGAAGCACCTTATTTGTAAATATTTCGTGGTTTCGCGCAAAGCCCTCTAGTTAGACCCGACATTTACGACGTGAATACATAAACGGGTTTTGCGGAAAAAACAAGCATTTATTTTGTTTAATACCATAAAAGACGTCGTAAAACGGTGGGTTGTTGCCCAAGCCGGGCAAGGTACATTAGAACTCCCATAAATCTGGTGTACATCGTTTGGTGTACAACATGGTGTGGATTAGACAAAGAACAAACCAATTTCTTTGTTTACCACCCTAAATTATATTACACATTACGGAGTAAACCACGCGCTTTTCAAAATTATTTAGCAACGCTATTGGGGAAATTTCGATTGATTTCTGCAACGAGTTTCCAACGCCTTGGCGTGGTGCTACGATTGCGAAATAATAGTTTTCTCGCGTGTTTAGCCTATTACAAATCTCTTACGTTTGTAGGACCAACACGCAAAACAATTGTCGAAATACTTTATGTTCTCAGACTTATGTGATGCGGAACCACTGCCTGAGGAGCCATTGTCTACTGGATTTCTTCAAGGCCACGATAACTTTGGTTCGTCATTATATGGGCACTATGAGCACTACGAACATGCGTACCAGGTACGAGACACATTATAACGTTTTCTTTTATTGTCACACTTCGTTTTTTTTTGTTTCTTGAAAAAAAATTAATTGCTTTTGATTGTTGTCTTACTGCAAGTGGTATTAATTTTAATTTATTCATCTGCGATGAGATGGTTTTTAAGGTGCATTAAATGAGAAAAAAAACTAATTAATTTAGGATGACATTATGCCTGGTCTAAAGCAGCAAGAAGAGATGGAAACACTTCATGATGATTTACAGCCATTGCATAATGAAGTGCGTAGTTAATATAAATTTGTTGTGACCGAGAAACACGGAGTTTTTCTTACGACAATATCTTTAGCGAAAGAGTTCGTCAGAGGAAGACTTAGAGATTGATATTGAAGGAGATAGTATCCCATTATCTGTAGAGCCTGTGAAAGAGCATAATTCATTTATGGGACATCGTGTTGCTTGTTTCTGGCAACTTGAAGCTCAGGTTTGTAAAATTTTTTATTTATACTTTTTCAATAATATTAATTCATGTTTAAAAGTGGTTTTTTGGCACTATTATTGGTGACAGAGCTGGTGGTGGTAAATATGGAGTTTTATACGATGATGGTGATTTATTATGGGAGCAATATAATGCTCAAATGAAGGTTTTACCTGACATGGACCATCGGTTTTGTGGTACGCACAAATTGTATGTTTAGTGAGTTCCTTAATATTGTTTAGATCCTGATGGAACATTTCGGGGACCTGGTACGTTCTTTAATCAAAATGACTTACGTTTATATCGAAAAAGAACAATATGGAGCTAGCTCTGTGTTTGTTTAATTTTTTCTCTTGCTTTGCGTAAAATTATCGTATTATTGCAATAACAGTAAATTAACATTTGACAGCTGCTCCTGAGCTTGGTGCACCTTATCCAGACGAACAAAATGGCATTAATATGGGAATTCCTTCGCCACTATCAGAGGTCATTAAATTTTTTTCAATTTCTTGGTGAAGTGTTTTGTACTGATATAAACAAGGCTGCACTTACGTTGGTTTATGGAAAAGATCGGCAAGCTACAACAGACACTCAGAGAAAACCAAAGACATACACTGTTGAGAGCGATGATGAGTTTGTGCCTGTCGTGTCACAGCCAAGACGTTCTAGATTAAAAGCAGTTATAAATGGGACATCTGAGCAAAGATCAAAGTTTAGACGAAGAAGACGTATGTGCACGATTTCTAAGCTACTTCAACTGCCTTTTTTTTTGTTTTTTTGGAACATACGTCCGTTTTGATGGTTTAACGTCATCAGAAGAATTCTGTTTTTTCTCCTTTTCTTTCTCTTACGCGCCTTTTTACAATTTAAGACCTGAACGGTTTTTTTTCTCAAAAACCAAGCGATGAATGGCAATACCGGCGCATTTTCAAAAAAAAAAGATTCGTAAAGAAAAATCCTTGTGGTAGTATCGTTTGATTTTGTCTATTTTTCTTATTTTCATCTGTAGGGAGTACTCGTGAAGCAACACACCAATGGCTTCGAGCGCAACAGGCAGAAGAAGAGAATGAAAGAGAAATAGAAGCCCAACAAGAGCGGAAAGCCATGCTACAGCTGGAACTTTCTCAAGTAGATGATAAACTGCGTGTTCTTGACGAACACATTGCTAGAGCACAGGAGCAAGCAGTTGTGATTCCTGAAGAGCCTCTTACGCAGTCTAGAGAAGTCCTGGATTCTATCGTTAACGGGTTTTTGAAGGATGATAAAGAAGATGTTGAAAATGGTCCAAAAACGCCAAAAGCGATTAAAGCGGGCGGTGGAAAGCCAGAACCTTCTAGTTCCCCTGATTCTGCTAGCAAGAAACGAAAAAGGGAACATGAAACATACGATACGGACGATGCGATTTTGGAGCATGCTAGTCCTCCTAAGAAACTCAAAGTGTCCAAAAAGGTTCGCAGAGGGACTAGGCATAGTGGGCATGATATAAATATTGGCGATGATGAAGATATGGCTGAAGGGAATTCGAGACGCAGTTCTTTACGCTCTAGGATGCCAACTCGGAAGTTTGATGATTTCGATGCGATCCAGGTGAAGAAAGGTACTGGAAAAAAGGTATGCAGTACGCTGGCGTTGGAGCCTATGCCTCCTAGGCCAGCGAAGAGCGATGAACATAATTTTAAAGGACTAAATCTCCCTTTTCTTAGTGTAGTTATCTGCTACATGAGATTTTCCTTTCAGTTTTATTTTATTCACCATTTTTTGGTTCGCCTATTCGCTGCACATTTTTGAAGTCGTTCATACCTAATAGTAGTAAATAGAGAGTACATAGCATCGAGAAACAATCTAAAATAACACCATCTAAGCTCATAAAAAATATGAAAAAGCAAAAAAATATCAAAATTAAAAAAGAAAAGCAACAAGGGACAGAGTCATCAGAAAAAGACGAGGTATCGTTTGATGATGATGAAGCAGGTGAATCAGTTCCGGTTCCGTCGCCAGAGCCACCAAAGCGGCCGAAACGTCGTAGATCCAAGTATATTGTATCAGAGTCAGAATCAAGTGAAGAAACGCCTCCTTTACCGGCCAAACGCCGACGGAAGCCGACTCAAAAAGCTCTTGATATGATCGCCAGTACCAAGCCTAAGCGTAGGCGCAGAGCGAGCTCTTCTACAAGGTCTAATGGAAGACGAAGAAACTCTGATGTTCGCCCTCGAAAGAATACGCGATCCAAGACGCTTAGATCATCAGCTAATAATCGGAAGGGTGATGACGCTGAAGAACAAGATCGTAGTTCTAGTGAAGAATCAATAACTGACGAAGAGCCTTTATTGGGTTCAACTACAGAAGCAACTGACGACACACGTTTAAAGGCATCTGCTACCACTTGACAGCTTTTACGAGTTTTTTTTTTCGCCGGTGAAACAATTTGCTTTAAACTTGTAAGGTCTAATATGGCCATTTTTTTTATCATGTAGAATATATGTACATAAACTCGCAGCTTTCCTGGCCTTCGTGGATTTTTGTTTGACTTTCTCTTTTTTCTCGGATGGCTGATTTCGGCACGGCATTCTACAAAAATCTTAAACAACGCAAGGTGCATCCTTGTGACGGAGCAATGTCATATGCTGAGCGAAGAGAAGCGGCTAGGCCAACTCTGGCGAGATTTGTAGGCGCCAATGTTGCAAAGCTACAAATTGCGTTGTTCGTGGACGCGGGAATACCGTATTATGACTTGGATGACGAAAACTATAAATGGCGCGTTCTTACCTTGCAGAGCTACATGAATTCAACATGGAAGTCCTTAATACTTAGAGACAACAAATACGTGCGTTCTACACAAACTACCATTCGCATTCTCAACCGACTAGTATCTCTCAGTGTTTAATGAAATACATTCTTACTTGCCCAACGAATCGCCACGTTGCACAATTGAGCTTGTAGTGGAGGTTGCCACTACACTTTTCATGAGACCACCGACCTTCGCACCTTTCTTTAACGCAGAAGAATGCGTCCCTGAAAACAAACAATACCTCTCAAAGCTAAGCGAGTTCCTTCTAGACTTCTATTCGAGACAAGCTTACGTAGAACTACAACGCGTAGAACAAGTAGAACACAATTGTCCTTGGCCAAAATTCCACACTATGCAACAAACAGAGAATGCAAATATTCCTCTCTACGCAAGTAACTTTCCTTAAAACTGTAGCCCCTACAACTTGCCTTCCAATAAAACGAACTGCTATTGATAGTAAGCCTTCACTAAATAAAGTCGGTTGTAACAGTGTCTGTTTTATTTGCCTAGTTGTAAAGTTCGCTACAGGCTGTGATAAGAATGAGATAGATTTGGTTCATGCGTAGACGATAATGAGGTGCACGCTAGGATAGGATATGGAATTTTTTTGTAAAGTTACACGTGCAAAAAGGACTATTTTCGGAGTTGTCCGACAACGCCTTGTACAAAAAATTTCAACAAGAACGCTTGATTATGGCTGCGGCGAGTATCAGCGCGTCATGAAACAAATTGTAAATAAAATACAATTCCAACGACCAAAAACGACTTCTGTTTTTCCAATTCCAACGAATTTTTTAAGTGTCATTCATGTCAACTAAGACTGTATCCGTATACTCGATGAAAAACTACATTTCATCAATTAAATTGGAGCGTCAATATCGCTCTGGCATTAAAGTAAAATGGAAAATTGGTCAATAGAGTTCGTTCAACTTTGAATAAAAACAAGCTGGCAATGTTGTAATTTTCAGGAAATGAAAAGCGCAGTACTAAAATAATAGCATGCTTAATAGTGTATCTAACTAACAATTTAGACAAATACAACGAAATGCTTTCTTTTACAACTTCCTATTGAGCTACAACTTGATATCATTGATTTAGATCTTGAAGTATTCTGTAAATGGGCGATATTTTGTCGCATAGCAGCAACAACGACAAGGTTTGACGATGACTTGAAAAAACATGGAAAGTGGCAAAAAGTAAGACTCAAAAACAAAGATGGTTTAACGTCACTTGTTGCACAAGAGCATTGGAGTCATGGTGAAAGACATGGTAATGAGAAAGTATGGCATGATAACTGTCAGCTATGGATGGAGAAAACATATGTAAATGGTAAACAAGAAGGAGAGTGCAAGATGTATCATAGCAACGGACAATTGTGGAGAAACAATTACTTTGTAAAAGATAACATAGAAGGGGAAGATAACGAATGGCATAGTAATGGTCAATTAAGAACGATACAAACGTTTGTAAATGGAAAAAGAGAAGGGGAGTGCAAGCGTTGGTTTATGAATGGTCAATTGTTTGCACATTGTTTCTTTGTTGATGACAAGTTTGATGGAGTATACAAGCAGTGGTATTCTAACGGTAAAATGCATTTGCACTGTAATTATGTAAACGGCCTAAAAGAAGGAGAGTATCGCGAGTGGCTTTTTTCTGGTACTTTAATAGAGAGTACTTATGTAAAAAACAAAAAGATAAACAAATAATCTTTCTTTTATTCTGTTGAACCGCATTTGATCAACGTGCTCAATTGTGTATATCTTAACATTTGTATACTATCCACAAGAACGTTGCTTTATCACATGGCGATATAAAAGATAGTCCCACCAAAGCTTGAGGTCATTAGTATTAGCTTTAAGTGTTTCCTTTTCCTTCATATGAAAAGTCTACTAAGATTTATTACCCGCAGCGAAGATGTAACTGGGCAGCTGTTGCAGGCAAGTTGAAAGTGTTGCGCAGGCAACTATTCGTTGAATCTGTTTAAAAATATTTAGGGTTAATAAATTTGATAAAAGGTGTATTCAGAATTCGTGTATACATTTTGACTTTTTTTGAAGTACAGCCATTGTAAAACATTACAAACTTTACAAAGCAACACACACATCGAACGCATATCTATAGACAACACAATGTCATTAAAACAATCAAATACCCCTTTCACGTCAAGAAAAGTAGAAAAGCTACACAACGATAAAGTAATGGTAGTACACGACGTACTTACGCAAAAAGAATGTGACACACTGATAAACGAAGCGAAATCAGCACCAAATTCATTCTTCAGAGAAGCAGTGGCGCCAGGTTAGTAAAGACGCACGTAATTAACGCTAACATACTGAAAGAGCTTCGTAACAACAAATGCACCGATTTGCAGGATAGATCTTGGTCCGAAAAGATTTGGGAACGACTCAAAGAATCAGACAGCGTACCTCTATCATGGGATAAATGCGAAGCTATAGGCACCTTCTATAGACCACGTGTATGCTCTTATGATGCCGGCGAGTTTTTTAACAGTCACTGGGATGGTAGTGATACTATCGACTTTGGTGAACTTAAAGGAGCCTTAAGTCTTTTCACACTTGTCGTTTACCTAAATGACGACTATGTCGGAGGAGAAACACGATTCCCTCTTCTAGATATCACTGTTTCTCCGAAACGCGGAAGTGTATTGATATTCCATCAACAGAGTATGCTCCACGAGGGCTGTAACATTGTTTCAGGAGAAAAATGGATTCTTCAGAGTAGTATCATGTTTAAAGCTCCAGACGCCTTCGCAATGTTTAAAAATGTCAAAGCAAGTGCAAGCAATTCGACATACTATTCAAGATTCAGATGTGCTATAAGACTCCCACCTGCTAAATTTCTGAGAATGCTCGAAAAAGGTCAATCTTTTGATAACGTATCAAAAGCAATGTCTGATGAAGGTCTCGATGCTGATGAGTTTTTTTTAAAGAAGCTTCCTAGTGTTGATAGTACAGTACAACAGCCAGGTGGTATGGGAATTCTAAAGGCGTTAAGGTGCTTACGTTTTCAAACATGGCATGTTTTTTATTCGATGCTCGTACACACTCTTCAAACTGATCCGGAAACTTTGTTTCACACTTACATGAGCTCTGAGGCGTTACCAAAACCTATAGATATAACATTCACAAGTGAACCAACACCTATAGAGTATTACAGTAAGATGCTGAAGCTTGGATTAAGTGTTGGTGCAGTACATCAAAAAATTCGTGTTGACTATCCTTTTGGTCCTGCTGCCGATGAGATTATTGGAGAAATACAACAAAAAGCGTAGACAGTCCACTGATGTTTGTAGAAAATTTTAGATAGAAAATAACAATAAAAAAAGGCCGGGCTTTTGATATTGGAGTTCTTGTTCTTTACTATTTTTTTGTTTGTTGAAATCAAAAGCAGTTGTTTGTGCAGCATTTTGTACTTATTTTTGAGAAGGTTAACCCTGTCTAAGGTTCTAGTTAGACAGTGCCTATATTATATGTACATCACCTAGCGCATTAAGACCTTCATCTGTGATATAGTTACAGTTCCTAACACTGATGATATGAACTCCTTTTAATGCTTTAATGCCTTCATCTGTTATATCAGTTTCATCAAGGTATATAGTATGGACTCCTTTTACTGCTTTTAGACCTTCATCTGTAATACTACGACACCTATCAAGTCCAATTGTATGGACACCTTTAAGTGATTTCAAGCCTTCATCAGTTACTGAAGTATCAGATAGGATAATGCCATGAACATGACCCAAGGATTTTACACCTTCATCAGTAATATTACGACAACTATCAAGGCTAATTTTTTGAACACCTTTCAGTAATTTCAAACCTTCATCAGTTACTGAAGTATCATTGAGGCCAATAATGGTAACGCCTTTCAATGCTTTTAAACCTTCATCAGTTACTGAAGTACCATTTAGGACAATGCTATGAACATGACCCAAGGATTTTACACCTTCATCAGTAATATTACGACAACGCACAAGGCTAATTTTTTGAACACCTTTCAGTGATTTCAAACCTTCATCAGTTACTGAAGTATCATTGAGGCCAATATCGTAAACACCTTTCAGTGATTTCAAGCCTTCATCAGTTACTGAAGTATCAGATAGGATAATGCTATGAACATGACCCAAGGATTTTACACCTTCATCAGTAATATTACGACAACGCACAAGGCTAATTTTTTGAACACCTTTCAGTGATTTCAAACCTTCATCAGTTACTGAAGTATCATTGAGGCCAATATCGTAAACACCTTTCAATGATTTGATACCCATACTTGTAATATTTTTGCAGTAATTAAGGCCAATAGTGTGAACACCTTTCAGTGCTTTTAAACCTTCATCTGAAATTGATGTACGATTGAGGCGTATATCATGAACACTTTTCAGAGCATCCATATCTTTATCTGTCAAGAGCTTACACTGGTCAAGCACAATAGATCGAAGAGATGAAAATTCTTTGAGATCAGTGCCATTGATATCACGTCTTTTGGATGCGTCAATGTGGCGGAAATCATACAACAATGAAAATAAAGTGTTATTGCCCTGTAGCACAATCACAGTATTGTCCTTTAGACCCTTATATTGACGAACCTTAAGAATGTCTTGAACTTTTGATAGATAAACCTTTTCATATCCAACAACATCATGAATGATATCAGCCATCAAACGACATGATTGTGTGATCGTAAATCTGTCCTTCCCACTTGTCTTAAAAAGAATACTCGAAATGATTTCGATTGGACAACTTAAAATATTTATTTCTTTGGATGTCACGTGTTTTCCTTTTTTTGCTTGAGGTTCACTATTAAAATAATTAAATCCATACCTCACGGATTAACAACGTACTTCATTGATTGATTGTGCGTAGGACGTTTAGAGGGCTTGGATCTTGTCTCGTTACTGTAATTAATAAAATTATTTGTTTGTTCAAGAAGGATCTGATCGAGTTGATCTGTGAGACGTGTATTGTAGAAACTTAAAGTAATTTTCAGTTGTTCTAATAGTTGTTTATGCTGCTCTTCTGAAATGTTACTGAATACTACTGTATGGCTCTCGCGATAGTATTTTATTGCTTGTTTAATCGAAACACCAAAGAAAGCCATAGATTTGTTGCGTTTTGGGTTTGACTACTTTTCGAATTGATTAGCCACGATTGACTAAAAAATGTGCTGTTTTCTGCAAAAATGTTGTACAAAAATCCTCCAAAAGAACGGACTTCGAAGAAATACAACATGCCGCCAAATTTCGCGAAATGTAGTGCAAACCCAACATTACAAGTTCCTTGTTTCACATTGTTTCAAACGGTATATCTTTATCTACTAACACAGCTAGTAGAAGTAACTTTGGTAGAATTGTTTAGGTAGATGTTTCATGGTAGTAATCGCTGTACTTCAGCGCCACAAGCCAGTAAGTCAGACCACCCAAATACAAGTATTTGTTTTTGCCAATGTAGATTCACATCTAAAATTATCTTCTTGTGCTGTTGTCTTTGCTACGTTTAGCTAACTAACCATATACTCAGTCTTCAGGTGAAGAAATTTTTATCGTATAAACACTTTTGAGTGATGTGATCCTTCACCTGTACCATGTTTTGGCAAGGTTTTTTCTTAAGCACAACGACATTTCATGTCCCTTTTGTACTTGCAAGGCACGTGTTAATGTACTTTACTCATCCCAAAATGGTTTAAATAAACAGATTCAAAGCTCAATCAAACGCAGAGCGTCTCCTTAAATAACAAGTTAAAGATGTTTCCAACAAGATTATAAAGTCTTGAATTCAGTTGACGGTTTTGGTTTTTCAAATACTCATTTTTCGTTAACGACATGTCGGCAAACGAGCAAGCACCAAGTAGGTTCCAGTATTTGTTTTTTGGGTTATGATTTTTTCTGATGAACAGATTTAGTGTTAAATTTACCTCCTGAGCTACACTATATGATGAGAGAGCTGAGTACAGAAGTTAATCGTATTTGGCCAATTTTATGTAAACACTTGGCTTTTACATCACGGTATACACCTAATCTTGAAAGAAATGGCGTATTTCATGAGCGTGGTGGCGGGAGGTGGATCTCAAACCAAGATATTCGCATATTGAGTACACTGTGTAATATTACTTGCTCTTATGCTCAAGGTGTACGCCATGGGAAGTATATAGCCAAAAGGCGAGAATACGTGAAATCAAAAAGTCACAAAAGTTCAACGGCAGAGGAAGGCATGTTTGAAAATGGCTTAAAGTCTGGGTTGTGGATAAGGTATTTTGCAAGTTATCTAGGTAAAGACAAAGTCTTTGATAAGACAAATTATGTTAAAGGTAAGAGGGAAGGCATTTGTGTTGCAAAGAATACTTCTGGTGCTATTTGGTTAAGATGTAATTATAAGAATGATAAGTTAGATGGAGAATACAAGAGATGGACATGGAGGTATATTGCTAATAAGACATCTGAAGAAATTTATCACTTCAAGAATGGTGAAAAACATGGTGTTTGTACCTTTGAGGTTGTTGGTAGATTCCGTCTTCGTCAGATATATGTTAATGGTGTACTTCATGGAAAGTATAGAAAGGAGGATTATAAAGGAAATGTAATAGATGAGGGGTCTTACAAAGATGGAGAGTTGGAGTTTAATACAAGGTATAAAAACGAAAATAGTATCAAAAGAATAGCAAGGTCTTACAGGTATGGTGAGATGCATGGTGTAACAAAAGTATGGATTGAAGGTATTCTAAGGAAGACTATGTCTTTTGAGAACGGTCTCATAAGCGGTTTGTATCAGGAGTGGGATAAAGAAGGTAAATTAGTAAAGACTTGTACGTACAACAAAGGGAAGAAAGTCAAAGACGAACAAGATTAAAAAAAAACTTAAACATGTGAAGAGAACAGTCCATACGCACGCCACGTGCAACGAGGTATTTATTTGAAAGTGTTAAAAGAAAAAGGCGACAAGCCACACTCCCTGTTTATTCAGCATTACCAGACCAATAATGAGTATTCTATTGTACAATTGTTATGAATTTAATACAAGCGCTATTATTCCATGTTTCGTGCCAAGTCTGTTTTTTTTTGTTAGGGTTAAAAAATCGGTGGCATTTTTACAAAGTTCTTAATGTTCTGAGCTCAAGAAGACGTTGTTGTTGCGCTAGGTTCATTTGAGGATCCTTGTTTCCTATCTTGGTCTCTGTCTCGTTTCAGCCCTCTTGAAAGCCCTGAATTGCCTAAAAAACTGGATATTTGAACTGTGCTTGCCATTAATAGTAAGAACACAAAACTAATCAGCACACCAAGCCACTTTTGTGGCGTGTTAAAAAATACAGGTAAGAATAAGAACGGATACACAGCAAGGAGTATAAGTAAGATACCAGTCACTGAGCCTTTGTATATAATCTGAAAAACAGAAGTTAGTAAGTCCTCGATTATTTCTCACTTGCCTTCTTTATCTTGTTTGTGTACTGGTTGTTTGGGCACTTACGTAATCTCAATAACACTCTAATAGCTGTAACGTTATAAAAAATACCAATACATAAGAATGCGAGCAGATAGATGGATATAGTTATGCCTGAGATTAGACCTGAAGTGCCAAGCTATTTTAAATAAGAGATTTTCCTTTTGGGGTTTTTTTTTCATGTTCGCTTTGTACGTACTATGAATGATGCTATCTGTAGCACAATGTATACAATTAATGCGATAACAATAGTAACAATAAAGGGTATCCTCATCTTACTCAGAAAACCGTTTATATCTATTTGCTTATCCAATAAAACCTAACAGCAAATTGAGTAAAGCAAAAAAAACGTCGTAATACTCTTTACCTCATGCCACTTTAGCGCTGAAATCAAGAAAGAAGCCAATGCAAATGGTATGGCAGCAGTGTTCATTACATCTACAAAATACATGTGGTATATTCGCCGTATACCCCACAAATCGATAGCTTGCACAGCACGAACTAAACACAGAAAATGTAAGCCATTTACAGAAAAAAATTGTAAAAGAAAATCACGTGCGTAGAGCTACGACCAGTTCAAAAAAAGCTAAAAACAGAACATTGGATAATCTAAAATTTCGGTAGAAACCAAGCCTTATCATCTTGTATATACACAAACCACCCAACAACATAGGCCATACAAAAAAAGGAACTTGAACAAGAATGAAAACCCAATGAGAAGACAATAGTTCCTCCCATTCGTTTTGTTCTAAAAATAACAAACGGAATTATATTAAACTAGAAGTGTTACGGATAGGAACTTACCATCGGTAACTGTTACGTTTGATACAGTCTCATTCGAAAGTACAAGCGCCCAAAGTTCATCAAATAAGTCCGCTACAAATGGAATATTACAACTTTAATCACCGAAAAAAAAAAAGCCTCTTGAGCTATTTAGTAAGTACGCGCACGTGATATTGATACCACTGGTGTGTAAATACCTCCATCGTTTCCAGTTGTAGCATACCACACCTTGCCAGGTATTTCTAACAAATCGCGCAATACAATGACTGCTGGATTGCTTTTTTGTACACGTTTAATGCTTGGCTGTATTGGTACGTCTCCTGACTTCTTTTGGGCAAATAAGACTACTTTATTAGCTAACGTAGTGTTTGAACCCCAATTTATCATCGTAAGGTTAGATATATCACGCCATGGGCGATTAAAACTAAGCTGAGTGAAAACAAAGCAAAAAAAAAAATAACAGAAAAACAGAAAAAATGCCAATGGATGGTACGGAACAACACGTGTTGTGTTAAATAGATATTGTTCCGTATAAAAAAATATACCTCAATGTCGCTGTGCGATAAATTGCGCCATTCGGAGGTGATAATATTAACGCAGAATCTGCCAAAAATACAATCAAGATAAGCAGTAATAGGAGCTTTTGAAAAAACCATATATGTCAGCCCACTTTTATCTAATTTGGGACTTACCAAGCGTTTAGAGATACCTAAATCCATGCCGTATTAATAGATGCCATAAGAGTTGTTTTACCAACGATATGATGTAGCTCACTTAAACTCTTGACCATTAACTTATACTATTCAATCGACATTCCTGGTGTTTTTTCGAAAACAAAGTAACAGACATAACATTGGTTCAAGCAACAGATATTTACAGTCAGCAGCATAACAATACACTGTAATTGCACTAAACCAAGGATTACCACTGACGAAGGTATACTGTAACCTTGTGCCATTGCTATAAAACTTCGTTGTTGGAATACAAGTATTTGCCACGAAATTCAAACAAGCTTCAAGATATGGAAAAACACAAAGTGAGTGGTTTCGCCAGCACAATTGGAAAGTATTGTTTTAAAGAAGAGCAAATTGATCTCCGTTATTTTGTTAATTTATATATTCCACAATGTTGTCCTCGTTGTACTCGTTTTTTATACTACACTTCGAAACCGTCAAGTACCTTATTGTGTAATGATAGAGATACATGTTCTTTGCTAGTGTATAGCTAAAATAGTTTGGGTTGTCATTCGCAGTGACAATGCGACGTGTACTGCTTGCTAGTTCAAAGGACCACATCTGATTATCAGAATTACGTCGCCTTACATGTGCCACACCGAACCTTGATTTCTTTTTCCCTGACGGTACAGTAAGAACTCTTCCAGAGTAAGCACTTACAATTATAGCATCTAAAAAATCACGTGAGTACAGAGAAAGAGAAAACGAAACGCACAGCCACGATAGTATTCTAAATGAAATAATTGCCTTAGATCGCCACTATAGTATTTCTGTATCAGTCTCGTGCACGCTGAAGACCTGCTGCCTGTGACTTGAAGTACCTATGAATGATTAAAATACATGTCGAAGTAAGCAGAGATACAACAGTAGAGCCCTCTCTGAATGAGAGTTTCGAATAAAACAGGAACTGATTGAAAATACCTTGTTTGTATGTTCCGAAACAATCATGAACGAAGGTTTGCTTGTTAATGTTTCGGACAGCCATTGACATTTGAATAACTGATTTTTTACAGGCTTTTCGTTTTGCTTGTATTGAAACACGCATTGGTTTCTCCCTCTTCCCCTAACATGTAGTACAAGACCACTATGCTTGTTTTTAATATAAACAGGTCCAATACACGCCACTAATGACATGGTTTCGCCAGTAACTCTTTGACGAAACTACAACCCTTGCTCGCTGGTAGTATCTGCTTTGATATTAACTTTATTTCGATGCACGTTATGGTAACCAAAACTGCTTTCTACGCTGGTCACGTGATATCACTTTGTCCACTCTTATATGAAACATGTGGATCAACAACGAAGACAAACGAAGATACAAAAGCTATGTACGTATCTTAGACGCCGGTTTGGAAGCACGTGGATTCAAAAACCGCACTGGTATACCTTTTGGAACACTTGAGTTCAAGTACTGGTGAACGTGCGTTACCTTATCCAATAATAATGAACCATTGTAGTCATTTGAAAAACCAAAAAAAAATAACATCACATTATTTGTACATTGTTTATTTTATCACTAATCTACACCGATTATTTTATGTTCTTTCTCAAACAACCACGAGGTTCTAGTACCAGTGATTTTGAGTATAACTCTTGCTCGTCCAGAAATATAAGCTGGCTCAAAGACCTACGTGGAGGTTTTAGTTCAATTTTTTTTTGGTTTTGTTTTGTAGCAATATGATGTACCTCATAAGGTTATCATCAACTGTAAAAGTGTAATAACCTCTCTGGAATCTTGCAATTTCTCTTATAACACGATATATAAGTTGAGGTTTTTTCCAGTTAATTAAGCCTCCAATCATGTCAGGATTTCCGTCTTCGATGAATGTCAAGTCAGTCAAATAAACGCCCCTATAAAACGACATTACAAAAAAATACACAAGAAAAGTTACAAGTCCACAAAGCGTTCACAAAGTGCATAAACTAAAGCATAATAACATACAAGTAAGGTACAATTGGAAGCTGTAGTTGCTTCACAAATTCCCTGTAATTGGCGTAAGAACCATGAGCAGATAATTTCTCCTCAAGCCTTGCAAACTCCTGGCAAAAAAATAGGTAAGTGATGAAATACAATATATCTAGATGGCACATACATCAGTTATTTTATGAGAAAGGCTTTCCTTTGTGAATTTTAACCTACTTACAGACGCATTATTAACGCCTGAAATAACAGACAGGCAAGTATTAAAGTTGTTCAGTTTATCTAGCTCCTAAAGCATAAAATAAGCAATAACACTACATACAATACGTCCTTCTCTTGAGGTAACTATTAACGTACACTAGCAATACGAATGACTTTACTGAGTATCTTAACACGATCTTTATGACGTGTTGATTGCACTACACAAGTAGATATCCATAGAGATACAGCATTAAAACTTGATAGCAAGTCAGCACAAGGAAGTTTAAACTTACATCTTTTTACGTACCGTTTAATTAGTTTTAACACGTTAACTGCTCTATACTTTAGCTTTTGCTTAGCCCAAGCTTGGTTCAATAACTCATAAGGCTAGAAGAGGTAAGTTAAGAATCCTGTTTTATTACCACAAAGACTAATGTGCGTCACTACTACGTACTTGTATGGCTTTATAAATCTTGTCTTCAATAAGTGTCAAAGCACGTGCAATCTCGGTTTCCGAATAACGCATCATTGTTTGTACAGGTCCAAAACTCTTTAGTAACAACGTATGTGAGTCTTTGAGATAAAAAAATATATCACGTACAGTAGCACGACCACGACGTTTTGGCTGCTCTGGAATGCTTTTTCCAAACTCCCTGAGCTAAATCCAAGTAAGATCGGCGTAATAATACAAAATCTCATCACGTACCCTCTCATCCAATGTCTCTTGAATCTCATTTGCTACAAAGAACATACCTTGACTCTTTAACACTAGAATTAACGCTTGTACTTGAGGTATAAGATTTGCTTTTCGAAAATCTTCAAAACTTAAAATATGATAAGAATGGACGCCGTTACGTTAACATGTCAAGTAAATGAAGTTTAATAAAGTCGTACCGTAGTTTCAACCATAAATGTAGCACGTGTAATACTCTAGTTGATATTTTCTTCATCGTTACGGCATCAGGTACCTCAGTAGTTTTCGTTTGAGGCACAAAGAGCCTGTTGAAGAAATGTAAGCGTTTAAAAATAAATGAGACCGTTTGGAGTTTGAAAACATCAATTGTATGCGAATACAAAGGCAACAGCCGGAGTGTCATGTAAAAATTGTTTTGTGAGTGTACCGTTCTGTTAGCTTAGTAAACAGCTTCTCTGCCGTTGTAAACGCGATATACGTCAATAAAAACGTAGTAATAAACTCCTCAGCGCCAAATAACGAAATAAGCTACGTGAAACAACGGAAATTGCGTACTTTCGAGCCTGGGATTCGTCAAACGAAGAATAAGCTGATTTAAGGATCCAGCAGCAAATTCTCGTCTGTCATTTGGTTTATTCGTTTCTCCTTCCTCCCACAGCACAAACTGGCGATCATACTCCTCCTCTTCCCATACGTTAAGATCAGGGTCGAATATAGGCTCCATCGAAGCCTCATCACCGTGAATGCTCATGACAGCGTAAAACTTACATAAATGTGGAAACCTGTTGAACTAACAATTTTGGTCGCTTAGCACAAGAAATGTGACAGTTGCTTTTTTTTTGGGATACATTACAAACAAAAAACATTCAAAACCGACCTCTTAGCGCCAGAAATAAATACAAAAGCGTCAAAAATGTACTAGAAGGATGACACAAATTATTGAATTTATTTTGAACATGGTCGAGCTTAAGCTTGTCTTTCTTTTCCCAAGTTTGCGGCACCGTACTCGATATTGTACTTGGATCTGGCTTTGCTAAATAAAACGATAAGAAAAAAAAATACGCGGCGAATAATAAAAAAAACCAAAAACAATTATTTGTTATTTTCCTCGCTTTACAATTTAGTAGCGAGTACGAACTATTGAGTTTTGTTTTAAAAAGAAACACGTACCGCAAAGCACCCTTTGTTTTGATAGGGTCGAATTTTCTCTCCTCGGCTGTGACGACGCGTGGTTCTGGTGTTTCGTATGCAACAAGGTTGGTGTGGAAATCTTTTTGAGATTTTGCTTGGGTGGCTTTGGTAATCTATACAAAGCGTAATTAGTACGGTGAAACAATTTTTAGCGACAATAAAGGCGAAAAAGTGCCTTTCACGAGATTTTCTGTTTTTTTGTTTGTTGGACGAACCTCGGAACTGTTTTTGACTGTAACACCCTTTGGTACAACCTTTGCGGTCTTCTCTGAGTTTTTGGAAAATACAATAAGCTTTGACAAGAACTCTTGAAGGCGAGCTACGTTAGGTTCGATTCCTTCTTCGCTGTAGTTTGTTCTTCTGTGATCTACAGCAATACCAATTGATCTGGCTTGTTTTGGGTTAACACCAGCGCGTTTCAACTCCTCTAAGCTGAATCCACGTCCAAGGCGTACACGGCGGTTGTGCATCTTCAAATTGCATCGAACGATAGGTCTGAGCAAACCATATGCAGGGCGAGGGAATACGCGTAGAGCTTTGGCTTTTCTCTTTTGTTTCCTTGCTCTTTTTTTTGCCGGTTGGTTAAACCAGAGACGGGCTAGAGGAGGCCAGTTCTTTTTAAAGTGGTTGTTTGGTGTTGCGGTATTGTGTCTTACCATTGCGATACAATTTTTACCCTAAAAAAAATGGTAAGTCTGGTTTATTCTCGTGAGAATAATTGTCGCAAAAACTTAAGACAACGCCTACGTCGAAAATAGCGCTCTCAGTAGTATTTCTACGCGATTTTTGGTACAATTAATTCATTCGGCGTTGGTTATTTTTCGTTAACACTTCTTGTGGATGTACGCGGCTGTAATTAGCGTAATTTAGTGTTTTAGCCCAGATGGTACACTAAAGGATTCATTCGTGTTGATACTGACAGTATCAAAAGGGAAATCGTTCTCCGGCACCTGCCAGGAAGGCACAGAACGCGAAAAATGACGTTGGTGAGAAAACAACTAAAGAAGATCGCTTTATGGCGCAATTAAACCCAAAGGTGCAGCAACAGCTTCAAGGCGGCGGTGTCCCATACACGAGCTACAGTATGCCGGTAGAAAAACCGATGGTTATGAAAGTACGCTACTTGTCATTAAAAGATGACACCTAGTTAAATGTATAGTGGTATATCAACGTAACATGCAGTTAGCCGGCAAAAAAGCCGACAGTAGAAAAAGAACTTGACACCTTAGCGCAAATGGAGACAGTACTCCCCATATACTACGGTGGTGCAGCGGCAAAGACTGTGCGAAGGGAGTACGTCAAAGTGATAAACAAGAACCTATGCACGTAGAACATTTCGCTTGAATACGCTCTTTTTCTCCCTAGATTAGCGTCTTATAATACCTAGATTTCCAAATAGACGATAACATGTTAACGAGCCTTTTTTTAAAATTTAACACATACATGAACGAGAGTGGTCTTAAAATTGAGGAGAGTCAATCTGCAATATGTAAGCGGTGCCTAAGACATGAAGTACAACTTCAGAAGGCCCAAGCGAAACTCGCTGATATTGGATCTCAAGTGAACAAATTTGAACTACATTTACAACGTGGTACGTCACTTTTTTTCTACAACTACCAACCCATTGTAAAGTAGTTTTATTGGTGTAGTTAAACGCACACTCCAACCAATTTTTTTTTTGCATGCAACAGAGTTTGGCGTGTTTTTTTTTTTTTTTGAAAACCAAAATTATGAGTTAGAGTTGTTGCTTGTTTTCTAGGATTTTTGACGTTTCTAATTGTTTTGTGTTAGTACATATACTACAAGATACTATATCAGAAGTATCTAATACACTTACAGAGGCTCTTAAAATGACTCGTAAGCTCCTGGTGTATTTTCCTGAAGAAGAAAAAAAAAGTCTTCAATTTCCTTTTGAGACTGTAGTCGGAGTACGTTTTATCTCTCTCTGGTTTACCATATACTCAAATACAATATAGAGGGCAGGATTGGGTTCAAATCTTATAAAGAGAACACGGTTTAGCAAGTACTTATTCGTATAGCTTATGATTGTTTGTTTGAGAAATTGTTTGAAGAATGATATTTTTTTTATTTAATATTATTTCTGTTGTTGACTTCAATGTCTTTAGACCAACTAGTATTAATGCAGAGTTACTTGAAAAAACATTAGAAAATAAATGGATAACAGAAATAATGCCTCGTTGGGACGAAGCGTACGCGATGAGTCTGATTAATTTTCTTTTTTTGAAAAAGATTTTATGTTAATTAGCATTTTCTAGAATAAAAGAAAAGAATACACAATCTCTTTGGCGAAGAGGTCTGCCTAAGATGATGCGTAAATCAATATGGAAGAAGTACGTCATACCGTCATTTTCGTTTATTTTTTCGAATCTTATTTACACGTGCAACAACACGTGTTATTTTTTTATTATCACGTGAAGTCAATGAAGGATGTTGATTTTTTATTTCTTTGTTTAGAGCTATTGGTAATAAGTTAAACATAACTCGAGAGATTTATGATGGATTACTTGAGAAAAATAGAGAAGAAATAGCTGAAGGTATTGAACAAGGTGAGCAACAACTATCTTTGCAAAATGCTGCTTAATAGCGTCTTTTTTATATTGTTTTTGATTGTTTGGTTGTAATGCTGTTTCTGATTCTTTTATGTTATTAGAGTACAATCAAAAGATGCCCGAAGAGCCTAAGATAGAAATTATTGAGGATTTTTCTTTAGATGCTATTTTATCTCGAAACAAATCCAAGCGTTCAAAGGTTGTCGAGCAAGTTAAGAAAGGTATGTAGTAGAAAACAAAAAGTATAGTTTAAAGAAAATATACACACAGGGTGTATTAGCAGAATAATACTTGACAATATGTGGTAGTTGGTGAACTCTTTTTTTAACTGAAAAAATATAGGTAAAATGAGAGATTTTATTATTCACGATTTACCTCGTACCTTTCATTCTGAGAGCCTTTTTTGTGATAAGAATACAAAATCATTTCAAATACTCTTAAATGTACTTGAAGCATATACCTATTACAGGCCTAAAGTTGGCTATGTACGTACAACCTTGTTTCCTTTTCTTTTTTTTTTTTTTGATACAAAATTTGAAGAACATCTTTTTTGTTTGAGTTGTTACTGGTTATTTGTTGTTGATGTTAATCTTAGGTTCAAGGTATGAGTTACTTGGCAGGAATGTTTTTATTTTGGATGGACGAGTTTGATGCCTTTGTGTGTCTTGCTAATGTACTCGAAAGTCATTTTTTTGAATCAATGTGCAACTTGAACATGGACAAAGTACGAAAATTTTATTCATAGTCATTCTTGACCTTATTTTTTCTTTACTATTTAGTTTGGTTTACATACACGTGTATTTGATATTCTATTTGCACAACATATGCCACAACTACATGAACGATTCAAGTCCTTGGGGATAGGCAAAGAGAACTATCTTTTGGATTGGTACACCTTTTTTTTCTTCTTTTTTCTTCCTTCAAGTGTCATCCTAGTTTTACGTTTCTCTTGTTTCATTTATTAATATCGGGTTCTTAATCATTCTAATACAATATATAGGTATCTCACACTTTTTAGTAAGTCAGTGAGTGTGCCTTTAGCAAGTCAAATATGGGACTCTTTTGTTTTTGAAGGCGAAATGTTTGTTCATCTTGCAGCCCTTGGTACGTCTCTTTTACTTGATTTTATACTTTCTTTCTTATCTGATAATTGAATTTAAGGTATCATAAAGTTATATGAGCGTAAACTTACAGAGTGCTCGTATGAAGGGATAATGAAGTTTTTATCAAAAATTCCTGACGATATTTCTTCAAAAAAATTATTTAATGTCATTACTGGCTTTGCTGTTGCACCTTACCTATTTAAGAAAATCCAAGATTTAGAATCAGGTGTGGGTCAAATAATATAATTCAAACAGATACAACAACAACAATAGGATAATTAAAAAACAAGATGAGCTGTTCCGTGTACAACAAAGTTTTTTGTAACAGTAAAAAATAAAAAATCCATAAAACTTCACACTGCGTGTCTTTCAACATGTTCTTATCGCATAGATACTTTCAAAATACTATTGTCTATTTGATTGAAGCGAGTGCAAGATATTGCGTATACAAGCGCAACTAATTGATTTGTTTGACAGACTGAGTAACACAAACTCGAAGGCGCTTTTTCAAAATATTTTCACCTGTTGAAAATACTTCAGTTTTCTGCAATAATTATTACGCTGTGAGTAGCAAGATTATATTTTATTGGTTCTAGTTGGGGTGATATTCTTAATTTGATCAGAAATATATGATTACATCAAAGGATACCTCTGTTTATTGCTTTTTTTTCCTACTATTTATTCAATACGATTAAATGCTGATCCTCTTATATCTGTCTCTAATTGTACCTCATCTTCTGCACTTAAGTATTGTCTTCCAAGCAGTCTCTTATGACACGTCACCAAGTTATAAAAGGTGTTCCAACCATATAAGAACAAAAACAAGACCACACTGAATGCAACATAACAAGCCAGCATTGAAAAAAAAACCAAGAAACAAATTGTTCTTGATCTTGATATTTCTGAATGGACAGACTTGAATTCGAACAAAACTGCTTTGTCATGCATTCTAAATTTTGTATTCTCGCCTATAAAAAAGGTTAGCAGGTTAAGTACTTATCCAGGAAGTATCGAGGTGCTATTTTAATTTTTCGTGAACGAACTTTGTGTAAGTTTTTTGGTTCTTGCTAAGTCCATTTGAGCACGAATTCCTTCGTTTATATCACTATGTATATCTTTTCTACACATAACCTCTATATCAAGACATGTCTTACGAGTATTTAAAGCTTGTATTTCACATGTAGTATAAAAACCGATTGTCTCCTACAAGCCTTAAGTTTAGTCGTTTTTTCCATGTCAATAAAAAACAGCATGTATAAACATTACAAGATTGGTAAAAGGTGCATAGCGTACATTGAATCCACCGGTTAGATTTAATCCTGGATGTAGTGAAATAGGTATAAAACATGTTGTACAAATCTTCTTCTGTTTTTCTTCAATGCTACGCTTGGCTATTATAATTGGCTCATGTTTCGGACCTGAGCAGTCATAAGCTTTTTCGAACCACCTTGTTGATGTTAACAAGCAATGGAATTTGATGATAAGGTTCATTCAATGTAGGCTTCACGTACACTCGAACATCAGGGATTTCGATAGGCGTTTCAAAGATGTATCCGAAGGCACCCAAGTCGACTTTTTCTAAATCTGGTGATGTCACTGTGTCGACACCTATTGTATTGTTTTAAGAATTCAGCGACTTTACCGCTATTTTTTATGGTTACCGTGTACTTGAGAGAGCCAGTAGGAATGTGCAGTATTACTAACAATAGCACCAAAAGTGAGACTGAATACAACACCCAAGAAAAGAACTCCAATACAAAAATACTGGTTTTTTGTATTGTCTCCGAAAATACCTTTTTTTTTGTCAAATCCAAGAAAACAAGAAAATTCCACAAACACGTGGAAAATGTTGACAGAATTTTTAAGTACGCTTTCTAAATCCACTGCATAGTAGTGCCACTATTGATACAAGAAACGCAGCAACACCAAGCAGCGAGGGTAATAAAATAGCAGCTGGCTTCTAATGTCTTTTTCATTAATTTCATTATCACAATCAAAGTGTTCGTACGCTTTCTGAACCTGCTGCCCATAGAGTAAAAGATAAACAAAAGAAAAGTAATAAACTACACGTTGTAGATATTATTACTACCTTGTTCATCTTCTTCCGCTCAGTAAAGTGACCGTAGACGTGTAGCAATTCAAATCCAACAAAAATTTGATGTGGTTTACCTCGCTTAACACCGTGATAAGTTAAGCGTACATATCTTGCAGTCACCGGTAATGGATTTTTACTTTGCAACTTGCTTGTTTGGGTATTAAACGCTCTGATGTCATACTCTTTTAGTCTGTACAATTTTTTATTATTTGACGTTTTCACCTAGTACCTACTCTCACTGTTTCTCTTCTTTTACTTCTTTTGTTTCTTTTTCTTCTACAGGTAAAGGGGAATGTATAGACTCAGTTTGTAATTGTGCGTTGTTTTGTGGGACCCTTGAAGGATGAATATTAGAGCAAGTCATTGTAAGTAACAAACCTTGGGTTAGGTAGACGGGCAGGAGGCATCTGAGGCCATTGAGGTTGTTGAGAGTAAGGATTAGGATTAGGGTATTGTTGAGGGTATATTCTTTGCATATGATTTCGTTGAGAACTTGGTCTACCTTGAGGAGCAATAATACTAAACAAAAACGATAAGTAACCTTCAATCAAAGATTATCTTTCAGCATCGTACGTGTTTGCTACATCAGCCTGTAAGTTTCTCAAGTCGTCTGAAAACCCTTTCAAGTTAGAGTCAACTACACCTGAACCAACAGCAGTTCTTTCAGTGGCGTAGTAATGAGAAACAGATGCTCGAGTGTCAGCATTAGTTTGCTTTAAATCGGATGTTTCATTGTCTTCGTCTTCACCAACGCCACTTAGGGGACTATGCAAGCTATGTCTCATATCAAAAGCATCTGATCTCGTATTCTTTATAAATGTTTGAACGCTACCAACAGCTGCAATGACTTGCTTATTTTGCTCAACAACTTTTTCTTCAATTGCTTCAATTTGCTTCGTCATGTCTTCCATACGTTTCTCTTCTTTTGGTTTCTATTAACGAAGTCTTAGTACTTGAAATCTCTTCCCTACTGTGCGGGTATTTGATTGTTATTCTAGTTACCTCTGTCCAAATCAATGGCGTCAAGTATTTTCTGAGGAGATAGAAGATTGCGTTTCCAGCAAGACCACATAGTATGGCAACTAAAATCAAGCTATGCCATGGTGGACGCTCAATTATTACACGTGGTGGTACTGATGGAACTTGTTGATATGCCATAGGTTGTTGGTACATTTGCATAGGTTGTACAGGTTGATACGCTACAAGTTTGTCAACAAGCTGTCTTTGAAAGGCAGGTTTGGTTAAAAGTTGTTTTTGTTTTCAGTGAACTCATTTGACACTGACATTGTCTTTAATTTGCACGCACTTGGAACTGGTACAGGTGATCCAATACCCGCGCGTGATAATGCTTCGTCTAGCTCAGCATCTGTAAGGCCTTTGTGTTTTAAAAAAGAGCGTTTCTTCTCTAGTGGTTGTCCAACTACCTGTGGCATAGTTTAGTGACCATTTGAACGGCTTGTTTTGCAAACCTTTTGGTGAGTGAGAAATTGAACGGCGTTGGTAATCATTCCTTCTCTAAGTGGCTGAGCGACTGGTATTGGTTGTTGTGGAGGTGTGTACGCCGCCTGTGGTATCGTTTGTGTAGCAGTTGGTATATTCTATTGGTTAGTACGCGAAAAGGTACAATACGTACTGGTGGTGGTATAGTAGGTACTGGCGGTACGCTTGGGAAATTGTTGACATTTGCTTGTTGCCTCAACGCCTCTCTGCGCTGTAAAACCGCCTGTGCGCGTTGTTGTTTATCAGTTTGAGCCTTTAAACGAGTTAGATAAATGTGGTAGTTATAAATTGTGCCTGGTTTGATGCTACAGGTGCTGCAGTATCCGCAATAGGCGTAGTTTGAACATCAGCTGTGGGATTCTCCATTGTGCCAATAAGTGTGGGAAAGTTACGACTACCAAAACAAAATTGACTTGTGTGAACTATTTATTACTCTGTACACTACTAACGAACGTGCTGTGATGTCTTTGAATAATCTAGTATCAAATGACAGCTGTTCGGATGATCCACGCTCCAGGAGGGCACAGCCTGTTTTAAATATGATAGATAACTTCCTTGGTGATAAAAATCAAGGTGTACACCCACTTCAAGTAAGTTGTACGGCTTTTGGGAAAAAACCTTACATTACAAAGGAAAGATGGCAAACAAACGGTCGACCAATGAACGCGATGCCACATATGGCCCATCCGGCACATCCAATGCAAAATCAGGTTAAAAACGGATACTAGTAACCAATATTAACGCCTAATAGGTGAATACGTTCCTCAAGGACCCTGGTATTGGCCAAGGAGATACTTTCGACTTTACAGAATTCAACGAAGCTTTTACTGAGAGCTTTAGAGGTCCTCAACCGCGTACGCATTAACTTGTCACCTTACCAACACAATTTACCTAAATCTACAAAACGTCACTGAAGTGTCATTTCCATGTTTTATAAATGGCTTTAATAACTTGCTTGCTCTGTAGGTGGACCTCATGGAGCCCCACCAATGGTAGGACCTACTATGCAACCATCTGCGTTAGGAGATTACCTTTCTACGTTTATTAGAAGTTTCAGCGCTAATGTAAGTACTTCGGAAAGTGAAGTTTGATTTATTTTTTTGGTGATTCAGTCTGACATTAATCAAGCAAACCCTTGATCATATACAGAATGGACCGAATGTTCATCTATCACCTGAGGATAAACAAAAGATTGTAAATAGAAGTACAGTGATTGCAGGCCATTTGAATCCAAGTACGTTTTTTAGCAATGTTTTTTTGGATCAGCGACATTATCATTTTTTTTCGAGTGCGTTTAGTGTTTTGTTGTTAAACTATCTTTGATTAGATGCTGCCTTTGTTGAGTCTCAACTACAGACTATGTTCACACATATTGGTGCTGGTCCGCAGGCGAGGTATAACAGAAATAGAATCAGTCGAAGTATTTTTTTTTTAACGGTGTTTCATAGGCAAGCGTCTCCTTATTCAAAACAAGGTATTGGTAAAGAGTTTGGTGGTTGGATAGATTCTTATGAAGCAGCATCAAGACAAGCACCTGCAGAATTTAAAGAAATGAACAAGTTTTACAATGAGGCACAAGCACAACCTAATAGAGGTAACACTTTTATTTTTTTTATGAACAGACTACTAAATTTAACATCAAAAATATTTCTTCTTCACTCGGTTTTTGTGTCATGTTTTTAATGGACAAAGGATTTCTCTGGATGTATCAAAACTTGGTGTTGTTGTTTGTAATTGTTTGTGTTAACTTTTGTTTGTAGCTTGGGCTAGTGAGTTTAAAAATACAAATTGGCAAGAAAGACAACGTCAACAAAACTTTGAAGAAGCATTTACAGAAGTAAAAAATAATCAAACAGAAGGTGGAAAGTGGGCCGATGAGTTCTCTGAACAGCAACAGCATGGTAAAGATTGGCAACAAGATTTCCATAGGTACGAGCACATGGCAATAAAAACACGCTACTTTATTGAAAAATGTTGTATTTGTCATACTAAAAAAAGATTGTTTCTCTTAGAGCCAAGCAAATCAATGACCCTAGAATCCAAAATATGGGTATTATGAAGTTACTTGATGGTATAAATAGTGGTAGTTTACAAGTAGAAGGAAATGAAGTAAAACCAGCTACAGGCAAAGGTACGAGAGTCGTCAAGCCTTGGTTTCGTTCGTGTTTTGACAAAACCTTAGATTGGGCGAATGAGTTTGAACAAAAACATCCACAGCCAGGAGGTCAATGGGCTCAAGAGTTTCAAAACCAGAACCAACCTGTTGGTGCACAATGGGCTCAAGAAATGGAAAGTAGCTACACAGAAAAGTATGTAAAAATGCGATACTTATTTTACTATTCATTATTTGTTCTAAACGTGTTTATAATGTAGTCCTGAGGATTGGGCTAGATTATTTCAAAATTTTAAAAGCACAAACGAAGAATGGATGAAGGACTATGAGAACAATCAAGGCGAATGGGCAAATGAATTCCAAGATTTTAGAGTACGCTGACAATAAAATGTCTTCAAAAGGAAAAAACCCAACAACTCATGTTTTTGAGTAGAAAAAACTTCAAACACTTTCTTCCACCCCTAACAAACTTAGCAACAAGATTATGATTATGAATTCTCCCCAAAGAATCCTTTCTCATCAGTAGATAATCCTTTCGAGCTTGTACGTTGTCCCGTTTCGTATAACAGCAAAAAAGAAAATATCAAACACCAAACAAGGTCTCCTTATTGATTACAATTTTAGGGTGTCGAGATGTTTAAATCAGGAGATATCCCAAATGCTATACTTGCTTTTGAAGCAGAAGTACAAAGAAATGATAAAAACAGTTTATGCTGGCAAATGCTTGGTCAAGCACAGGCGGAGAACGACAAGGTATTGGTTTATAATGCAAGAAACCACTAGTTTCCTAACACTTTTATAAAGGATGATATGGCTATAGCTGGACTTAAAAAGGCAGTTGAGGCAGATCCTAGTAACCTAACAGCTCTACTGAACTTGGGCGTAAGCTACACAAACGACTTTAATAGGGTGCGTGTCTGACACATTACTTTGTTGCCACGTACACCAGTTTAACCTTTATATCAGACACGTGCTCTTTCTTCTCTTGTAAAATGGCTAACCTCACATCCTGAATACCGAGGTCTTGTTTCTGGTACACCGCCACCAGGTGGTTATCTTCACGAACAAGTATGTCCACGTGCTATGAAGTTAATAGGTGAAAATCTTATTTTTTTCTCAAGGTGACAGAACTGTTCTTGAAGGCTGCTCGTTTTCGTCCAAATGACCCTGATGCCGATGTACAAGTAGTTTTGGGTATCTTATACAATCTATCATTCCAGTACGAACGTGCTGCTGAGTGTTTCAAAATAGCTATTGCCAAAAGGCCAGATGGTATGTAAAAGACCCTTTTGGAACATTTTAATGTTGACTTCACTTTAGATTACCTACTCTGGAACAAACTTGGTGCTACTCAGGCAAATGGATCAAACAGCGAACAAGCTGTGTACTCATACTTTGAAGCTTTAAAAATAAAACCAACGTAAGTCAGCAAGGAAAAAAAGATTTTCTTCGGTCACATTTTTTTAATTTTTTTTTGGACTCTAACTAAGTTCTTTTGTTGCTTGCAAGTCTCGTGTTTTAATTTTTTTTCTTTAGATACACACGTGCTAGATCTAATCTTGGTATTTCGTTCCTATCTCTTAGACAATACGGAGAGGCAGCTAAGAGCTTCCTTGGTGCTTTAACGATTAACAAAAACGCTCAACATCTTTGGGAAAACTTAAGGACTGTTTTTTCATTAATGGAACGTCAAGATCTTATCCAACGGTCAAATGAAAGAAACGTAGAACTTTTCAGAGACGAGTTTAATTTTTAAGCACACAGGGTAAAGAAAGTCGTAACACTGTAATAACATTAAAAAAAAACTGCTGGTGGAATGTTTTTTTATGTCTCTTTGCATTGTTGGATTACTAGTTATGTTACAACTTTTCTGACTTATGATATAAGAGATAGAAGTATTAATTCAAGGTCACCAGAAGTATCTCCAGAAATTGCTTTTTGTAGTGTCTCACTAGAGAAGGTGTTAGGTGATTACTTTTTTGCAAAAAAAAAAACCCGTACGAAAAGTTTGCTGCATAATACTTCGATACAGCAATTCGTTCTTGCTTTGTCAGAGATACAATCGAGTATACCAATCCACGTTCATTAGTACCAAGCCTAGAAAGGAATAAGAAAAATGAACGATTCAGGTAAACCAAACCAGATGAAAAGCCTTACCCAGCTATTGATTGTCTTGCACGTTCTGCAAAATAGGCGATTTTATCGGTAACTTTGAAGGTTTGTTAGTGTATGTATCACATTAATGTTAATTACAAAATAACGTACTTAGAGCAAGCATAGCAGTTCTGTAATTACCACTCAATTCAGTTTTAACAGCTCCTTCAAGAGTATGTCCTTTTTTTCAAACAATATTAGTCATTTGTCACGTGATTGTTCTTTGCTGTACCCGGATTCTTAACAGCGTACTCCTTAGCTAGTAAAGAGAGATAATCTCTGGACTTTGTAGAGAAGATCTCAACAAAATACTTGTTATTTGTTCCCATCCTGCCTAACACAAACAAGTCACAAAGAATGTTTGAAACGCAAAAAACACCAAACAGCAAAATTTTGTTGAAAGTTTCGTTTTTGGGAGTTTATTCTCTTTTTGGTATGACGCACCTTCTCCTTTTTTATATAGCTCCTCTGCAACAGTTTCTAGGTCACCAAAGTTTGAAGAGTTTGGCTTCCTTCCTTCCAAAATATTAAGGAATACTTTTCTTTGAGCGGATTAATCAGTAAAATACTGCATTACACAATAACTCATAAACAAAATAATGTTCTAAAAATAAAAAGTACTTTAGGTTGAATCCAGTTTCAGACTTGACATCACGAACGATCTATGGGCAAATGACATTAGCTAAAAACAAAAATACAAAAAAAAGCAATGTATTGATCGAGCTTACCTTTTCGTTGTCTGTTGAACCCTCACCGAATTGTACCCCATACGCTGCTGTGATATGCTTAATCTCACTTTATTGTATATAAGACAAGACGCGACAAAGTATAAGAAAACAAGAAAGCAACGAACTTTGGAGTAGATTGACAAATGACATCAACCATTTCTTGCTCATTAGCACCAATACCTTTCATAGCTTCGTTCAAGTACTTGGCCTTGTACATGTACGGACCCATAATCAAAGCTAAACATACATCTTTAAAATCACCTAAAGCAGAGTTACCATTTTTAATCACGTGACATGCAAAAAAATTTTCTTCAAATGCTTTGAAACGAACCCGAAGTCTTTTTCAACACAACATTCTTCAAAGTGTCATCATAGGTACGTGCGAAGTGCGCTGAAATAGCCAAGAGCTCTGTATGGGTTGTTGTAGATAATATCTCTATTAACGGTTTCATATCGCCTGATTTGAAGCTCTAAAGCATTTTGTTAGCTCCACATGTCTTCTCGACTACTAACTTTTTGAAGCTTTTCTGCTGCGTTACGTATACTGTTTGCCGACTGTCCAACTGCGTGCTTTTGTTCAGACTATTAAGAGGAAGAAAATAACTCATCAGCAATGCCATAAAACGTTTTAATTCCTTTTTTGCTTACCATCTTTAATCAAGTAAAACAAATAAATTAATCAGATCAAAGAGTCGTGGTGCTACAAGTTACAACGTTATTATAAATTGTTTTAGCGTTCTTTTAACAGAGTTTAAGGTCCCTTAAGCCAACGGCAACGCAGTCTACATGTGTACGGTAACTAACATGAATGCTTGTCATTGGTTCGTTCAAGAAGACTTCAAGCGTTATTCTATCTCCTATCAACGAGACAAAAGAGAGACAAAAGAGCGAGTAACAAAATGAGCAAAAAACGTTTTGTAATCAACCAGTTTCGTTTATTTCTTAGCGCGTTGCGCGTTTTGTATAACTTGGTGCATATGCATTACTTTCTAAGCAAAGAAGTAAGTACGAGGAGAGTATTGATCAATAGTTTATCATTTTCTGTCTAAAGCAAGTAAGTGTACCTTTTGAAGCTCGCCAGCCTTAGTTTTGTAGAATGTCAACTCTTTCTATTTTTTAGAACGTTAGTTTAATTTGTAGCGTTTATCGGCGTGCCTCTTGCTTGGTCATGGTATTCTTACACAGTTTGAGCTGTTTGTCTAATACATCATGTACATCGGCTAGTTTTACTTTTCTGAAGCTAAATTGGGTATTAATATGGCGTATGGGCATCGTTTAAAGCGGTCTAACTTACGTTCTGCCTATTAGAAAAATAAGAGTGTGTACGCCAAATTAAATTATTGTACCAACTGTTCTGTAGGTGTTAGCTTCGATTGGCACTTCTTTGAGTTGTTTTAATGCGAGAGAGCCTTTTCTAAACTCCATTTCATTCTGTTGAAGGTACACTTGAGTTTGTGTAGCCTTTTGCTTTACTTCAGCAAGTTGTTGCTGTGTTTCGATAAACGCCTGATAAAATAAGCGTTTAAATACATTTACAAAATACTACTGACCTTTTGGAATGGATGCATTGTTGGTTAAAGATTGGTCGACAAAAAAACTCAAATTGCGTCTTTTGTGGTCAATTTTTTTTTCGAAGTAGTTCGTTCGCGCGTACTAGGGAGTTAGGGTGTACATAATGGCATTTAAAGTATCGATACAGTTGGAGGGAAAAGCTTATCCGCTCGAATCTGGCGAAAACATCCTCGGTCAGTACGAATATCAATCGCATACGCTTAAATATACGTAGGTAGATCATTTTTTGGTATAAATGACAAGCGGTGCAGCCGAAAACAGGGTACATGCTGAACATATCATCGGAGCACACTACCTAACCATTAGTTTCGATAACCGTCGATGAAAGCCAAAAAAAGGTCACTGCACGTGCAATTGGAACAAACCCTTCTTGGATAGGTAAAAGAGGGTTACGTGTAGCTAAGGCAATGGACAAGGTACACCCAAATGATTTGATAACTATCCCAGCTTGTCTTTTTTTGTTGATAGAAATTTTTTTTAACTTTTTAAAGGACAAGGATTACTCGTTGCAAAGTAATGATATACTATATCTTTTACCCTCAATGTATCCCACATCAATATCTATAAGTGGTGGTAAGGTTTTCACCACAAAACGTAAGAGAAACAATATGGTAGAAACCGATGAAGCACCTGCGAAGAAGAAATCAAAAAAAGAAACAAAAACGTGCGTTACTCATGTCAAAAAACGTGCATTACATGTGTTTTAGTATCGAAAACTCTCGTGTATCTTATTTATATGCTAGTGATACTGAAGATACACCTACAGAATCACAATCAGGAGAGTTTTCGATCGCTTTTCCTTCACTTGCAACTTCAGCTTACAAGGTAGGCCTTTTTCTTTCACTCTATTGTACTTTACTAATGAGCTCTCAGTTTGACGCCAGAAAGGCTGCTAACACTGCATGTGCAGTGATAGAGTCGTTTTTAGAAAAGGTACAGTGATAGTTGTTTAAACATACTTTTTATTGATTATGTTTAGTACACAGACCCAAGAATAAGGTATGACTTTTGTACTAGAAGAGATCTTAAGTAACATAATCTCTAAAGAATATACTTGGTTGATATATCAGAATCTTATGTACTTAAAACCTTCCGGCAGGTATGTATTAAGGGCGACACCCTTAAAGCTTTTCATTGTCAGTGTTAATACTGGTTTATAGGCACGGAAAAATAAGGACAAGCGGTTTGTTATCGCTCCTTGTAATATAGTTTCTTTAAAATCAGGCGGCATGCCATGTGCAACAATCATTAACGCATGCAACACAAACTTGAGCTCATTTGGTAGTGGTGTGAATAGGTACTATTGTTTTCTTTCGGAATGGAGGGGAGCTCATTAATCAAAATAGGGCGATTCATGATGCTTGTAAAGGGAAGGGTTGTGGTATGTTTAACTCGATAAAAAGTACATTAAGATAAGTGTTTAGATCTACAAAAACTTACCAAGGCATTGTATAAAGGTGGTGCAAAGTGCGTTGCTGATACCACCACTTTTTCTTAATATTTCTCTTAGAGTCACTACTTCCTACTGTGTTGATTTACCAAGTCACTGTCCATTGACCAAGAAGCAAGGAGTAGCAAGAGTACGCTCTAATTTTGTTTCTAAACCTAAGTTTTGTGTAAAGGTAATCCATGTACTTGGACCAAATATGAATCCTGAGCGTCCTAATTGCTTACGTGGTGATTATGAGCGTGGCTGCTTGCTGCTAAAAAAGTGCGTATAGTGAAAGAGAAGCAGCTCAGACAGAAATCTTATTTTTTCTTAAGGGCTTATGAGAATGCGCTTGACTGTTTTGCACGCGTTTCTGGGCTTAATACTTCTACGGCAGCCAATCCATCAGGAAAGAAGCGTACGTTCAATCATGTTGTTTTCTTGAACGGCTTTGTTTGGTTTTCTGAAAAGTACCGAGTTGTGTTAGCTTTTAGCGCCATACGTAATCGCTTCCGCTACAACGTTAGTCAATAGCTTTCAAATAATTTAACGTTTGACATGCTGGCAAGAAGTGCGCGATTGTATTGCGTCACACAACAGCATACTGTTGTAGTTTTAAAGCCTAGAACATTTATTATTACAAATGTACGTGTATTAATCCTCACGCATACGTAGTCACTGCTTTTGATATTCTAATGCAAAAGAAGCCACAAAATAGCGCAAAAGTACGTTTCTTAGCTAAAATCCCATCATGCGCGTTTTAATACGTTTTCTTTCACTTGTACGTACTAATATACAATATCCAGGCGACTAAGAGTGCTCCAGTCAAAAAAACAGGATACCGTGGTGGATGGGCATCAGCCCTCTCCAAATACATTGATAACCCTGAAGAAAACAAGGAATCAATAGTATACAGCGATGATGATATGGTAGTTATCAAAGGTGTGCTTCAGTGCTGGGTTTTCGTGCTTTTTATCTTGTTTTATTAAACTAAAGCTTACTCTTCGCTCAGACGCTTTCCCAAAGGCAACAACACATTTATTGGTTATGCCTAAAGAAAAGATCACAAACTTTAGTCAGCTAGACGCTACACATGTCCCACTACTTAAGAAACTAAAGCTAAAGGCTGATGAACTAGTTGAAGGTTATAAAAAAACTTTAGTTAGTGGTCCAAGATCAGAGTTCCGTATTGGCTTTCATGCAGTCCCTTCTATGGCTCACCTCCATATGCACATTATATCACAAGGTACAAAGTGTTGATGGCATCACTTAGCTTTAATGTGCTGCTTGTTAAATTCGTTGTGTTGGATACCTTTGGTGTTTCTTCGGTTTTTTTTTTGCATTAAATGGCGACATCGATGTTCATAGTTTTGTCGTAGATTTTGTTTCTCAGAGATTAAAGAACAAGAAACACTGGAATTCATTCACAACAGAGTTCTTTAAAGATGCTGATGAGTTTATTGATACCTTAGAGAAACAAGGAAGCATATCTGTACGATTTTGTTTTTACTCCATTACAAATCTTGTTCTTTTTTTTTTTTTTTCGATTTAAAGCGGTATCACTCACTGACTGTCTGTTTTGTTTTAGTATGATAAACACTACTATGAGGATTTGCTCAAGTCTCCATTATACTTTAAAGGAGATGCATATAAAAATATGCCTGCACTTAAAAAAGCTCTTGCAAACAGATTATGATACTGCCCAAAGCAATCGAAAATTGTAACAAAATAAAATTTGCCAAAACCGTATAAAAGGAACATCACTCACTACATTGCACCTTTGGCGCAACTGTAATAACTAGTCACCATGTTTAAATTGGCCATAGCGAAATGTTTTCAGGCCAAGTACTCTTTTTTTTGGAATTGGCATCGCGAAGTTGTATTCAGTGAACAAAGTGTACGTTTGGCATGTTTGAAAGGTAATCTTTACGAACGTTGTAGGATTGCTGTATGTTGTTCTTGGAAGGTTTATTCTGCCCACAATTTTTTTGCATTTGAGACTACGTTGTTTTTAAATATCTGAGCGATTGATATTATCACAAGGAATAAGCGTACTACTGCAACTGTAGTCCTGCCGTCTAAATACAAAGGCGTAAATGTCAGGAAAACTACACACTGCGAAACGTAGAAAGTTGGGTATTTCCACAAACACAGCTGCAGTCCTGCCGTCTTACTATAGGCGTAAATGTCAGGATAACTGCATAGCAATTAATCTGAACCTTAATGTCTTTGTTTTTTGAAAAAACAACTACCAAAGTGTAGGTGCTTGACTTTAGTCAATGTACAGCTTAAGCAGCCGTCCTCTTCTCAACAAATTTGAATATCCACGTCTAGCTTTTTCTTATGTTCCTTCGTGCTTCCACTAATTGCATCTTTTTTTAGACTGGTGGAACCTTACACGAAAATAAACACAATCCTGGAATCTTAAAAATACTTTATTTGCGAGAACTTAACATGATTTGGCAATTCTTGTTTGCTCTATGCCGTTTTTAAAGTATGATGTCTCAATTTCACCTGTATCGTACCATCGCTTTTGCTCTCCGTCTAATTTACCATTGACGTAATTACAGATGTACCATACCTGACCATTCCCATGCCATGTCTTGCACTCTCCTTCTAGTTTGCCATGTACGTAGTAGCCTTGCATTGACAATAGTCCATTTTGATACCAACACTTATACTCTCCTTCATGTATATCATTGACATAACTATAATTGTATTTCAATACACCACGTTTCGACCAAGTTATGAACTCTCCCTCTTTTTTATCATTAACATAGTGACACTTCTGAAACAAATTGCCATTTTTATACCAATGCTTGTATTCTCCTTCTCTCTTACCATTGACATACTTTTGCTGCTCCTCAAGTTTCCCATTTTCATACCACTTCTTATAATCTCCATGTCGTTGGCCATGCAAATATTCAATTTGCACGAAATTTGACTCCGTAATCTGTATCAGTGTAAGTCCATTTGCCGTGTTTGTTCAGGTTTTCATCAAACTTTGTTGATGTAGCTGTACGTTTACATAACAGAGCCCATTTGAAGAATAGCTCTGAGTCTGAGTCTAAATCAACAATATCAAGGTATAGCTCATTGGGGAGGCTCAATAGATGACATTTGGCGTCCATAGTAGGTATACAAAAAGGAAAAACCTATAATCCTGGTATTAAGCTTCTCGTTAGAATTAGACTTCTGAAGGGATACTATTAAATTTGATAAGAGTCTCTAACGCTTCAATAGTGTGCTAAGAACTCGAGTGACTATTCAGTAGTAAGTAACACGTTACACACTGATTACTTACGGTCAGTAAATGCTGCTTTAGCCGTTTTACTTTATTGCGTTTATCATTGCCTTAACTTAGTTTTTGTAAGTCATGGTCTGATAACTAATTTTGCTGTATTTGTTCATCACTATGAGCATTCAGTACATTGTAAGAAGCTGTAAATATTAAATTCACTTGATAGCATCCATTTTATCAAGTATGAGGCATGGAAATTATTTAGGTTGTGAGTAATGACCAACTTCATTTTGTTCCCATACAAAAATGATGTGAATACATAAAATGTGTGAAAAGTACCAGAACCAGCAATACAAAACACTTTGAAGCCATGCACATGCAACAATCTTTAAATGTTTGCACTTGCTATGATATTTACAATCGTTGATGAGGCGTCTGGATCTTTACCGTCAGTGTTACCACAAGTGTATTGTTGGTTACATTCTTGAGAGCGGTTACCACTTTAGCGCGAACAATCACTTAGCTTCTTGCGAAAACAATGAGAAAAGCGGGTAACGCGGAGTAAAACATGAATTCGTGATGTGCTTAAATTGTTAAGGCTCGATTCCATTTCACAACGGGAATACCCAAGAATGAAGTGCACTACGAAATTAACCTTACTTGTAATTCTTTACGTAACAGCTGTTTACTCGCGATGTGGCACGTGATGCGAAACGTTCCCAATTTTAGTATCTGACGTTTTGTTTCAGTCGAATACGGCCCTCAGGGATCCTTCGACCCGTTCTGGACCCTAGACAGTGGTAATTTCCCTTCTTGTTTGAACAACACCGAACAAGAGCTCCTTGATGGGACTATGTACCCAGGCGTCATCCAACGCTTAGTAGATATCCCTTTTGATGTTTTTTCGTCTTTCTTTACACAACCAAACCTTTGGAATTCTTGGAGCCCTCTATTCTCTAAAATAGAAACAACAAAAGATACCTTCAAAGTCTGCAAGTACGTTGTTAAGTCCGCATCACAACAAAAAAAAACTCAAGATTGTTTATGGTAGATTAACTGTTCCCATGTAGTAAACTTATAGGAGGATTTCACATTGGATATGTCCTACCTTCTGACCTACTAATAAACCCACCAACTATTGTGCGAGCTGATATGACTCCAACTCAAGTACACTTTTCTTGGGCTTATCAGTTTTTTACCCCGGACTCGACTTCTTCACCTCTCTTTGGACGACACGATATAGTAGTACAACCAAGCGCTTGCGACAATGACAAAACATGGATATTATCTTGGGAGAAGGCTGCAGGACCTACTGCTGAAACAAACCCAAAAGAAATTGAACATACGCTTTCACACACAAATTTAGCAATAATGGAAGGTGCCGCTTGTTTGTCACGTGTTTATAAGATTTTTGGTAAACTTCCTACGAACGAAGTTCAAGAGTTATGTGGAAACGATCCTCACGCTGCATACGCCGCTCTAATCTCGGGTGGAGTGTACAGTTAAACTAAATAAAGCTCTCATATTTCTCAGCTACTTGTCTTGGCTTTATTTGGTTTGCGCCATCTACAAAGAATTTGTTAATATCAAGATTACAGCGTACACTGGCGGTTGTTGAACATCTCACTTTGCGAAGTGACGTCTCATGCATCGTACGGGTTGAAAGTAACAAGTTTTATTTTATCTTTGTGTTATATTCACATATCGCGGTTAATTGTTGATAACCAAGAAGCAGCTTCTTTACCAATTGTGTATGGAGAGTCTTCTTGCACGTAATGTTTTCCAACAATCTTTACAACCTTTTGATTTGGAAACCCAAGTGCAATGTTTAAATATGGCATTTCTGCGTTCTTTAAAAAAACCCGTGTTAACAAGCGGTATAGTGAACGAGGAGTTGGGGTGAGACTCTTTTTTTCGTACCATTATTGCTCCTGGCATAGCTTGAAAGAATAGTTTTGGAATTTGCGTTGTATTCAAGAATTTTTGATTTGACATAATGACATCTTTGTTTATTTCATTATTTCCAATAAAAGGAATTTGACGTGGCCATGTTAGGAGTGGTCTACGGGACTCCGCTGTATTAAGAATTAGGAAAAAAAGTGCGAAGAGTTTTATGTGTGTATAATGCTTACGATCAGGGTACGGTTTACGGTATACATCCATCTCTTTGGAGGACAGCTCGCGGACAATTGTTTTTGGTATCATAAATTCAATAAAAAAGTTAAGATACATAACCATCGCCTTTCCAATTAATTTCGTTCTCATTGCTCCAAAAGCGATAGCAAATTCAATAGGTAAATCGTCATAAGTGAATGGTGCTACTACTGACTCCATATGAATAATACCTTAAGAATAAAATTAACAACAACTTCCCTTTTCAAATAAAAAAGCACTGGTGTGGTTTGTTTACCTCTGACTTTATCAGGATTTTCTCTCGCCCATGTGAATCCAAGTACACTTCCCCAATCATGTATGACAAGTGTAACTTTTTCGTCCTAGTACGTTAACGTCAATGCCAAACATCTTTTTTGACAAAACACCAAAAAAAAACCATATGACGTACTTCGCCGACACCAAGCTCTTTCAAAAGAGCGAATAGATATTTCTTATGGTTCTCAAAAGTATACGTATGGTCTCCTTCAACTGGCGATAGCTGAAAAATATTCAATAAACAAAAACGTGATAAAAAAAAACGTGATCAAAAACCATCCATTTTTCATAAAAACCGCGTACTTTACCAGAATCTCCCATCCCAACAAGATCTGGAGCTATACATCTACCCATGTGCTTCATATGAGGTATAATGTTACGCCAGAGGTATGACGATGTAGGGTTACCATGTAGGAATACAATAGGAGCACCAGAACCTTTATAAAGAAGTTAAACGTTTTCTTTTTGGAAGAGTCAAAAAAAAACCGCCCAAAAAAGATATGAGATGCGGGGTAACCATTACCCGCAAGTATCTCATCTCACCTTGTTCGTGGTATGCCATGTTAACGCCTAGGATGTTCTTGAATTTTTTAGACAGCTCATCCTCTGAAAATGGACTTGGAGGCCTTGGGGACGTTATCGTTGTGTATATAAAAGCGCCAATAGCGACAAGAACCGCAAAAAAAAGTAGTAGCTGCATGTGATCGATAACAGACGGAAACAAAAGTGAAAAAAAACCAGAAAAAGTCAACTTAGGTCACATTGATTTTTCTGAAAGGAGCTAGTAGTGTTATCTAGATTGTTTAGCACCAAACTCACTGGCACCACAACGACATTTTTCACCTGCTGTTACCAAAAATAGGGCTTGGTTCACTCGCTCACTTGAGTAACATGAAATCATTGAAAAGTTTGACATGAAAAAAACGAACTTTAGAAGACGAGTTGTTGGTTCCTTTACTTTAGTACGACTGTTGAATACATCTATTCTACTTCTTTGCAATACCTCCACGTTTCTATAATAAAGAGTGTAAGTAGTTATCAAATAGAATAGAACTAGATTACCAATGGCATGTACTTTTTCATTTCAGTAACTTCACGTTCCATCCACTAAATGCAAGTTAAACTTTAAACCATTTCGCTTATCAATTGGTACCCAGATGTATCCTGCACCTGCTCCGGCGTCTTTGAGCTCTTGAAATTTTTTCTAACGTAGAATTAGCGACAAGAACAAGACTGCCAGAGGAGAAAAGGCCTTACTTCTGCTTCTTTGAATTTAGCCTCAGCTTCTTCAACAGCTGCGTTTGCTTTCGCATGTGCTATTTCAAAAGGTTCTTTTGCCTTTTCAGCACGTTTTCTAGCAGCTTCAGTTGTTATCTTTGCAGTACGTAGTGGTAATGGATCCTCTAAAAGAAAAAGGTGTTAAAAGAAATAAACAATTGAAAACTCTTTAGTGTACCGGCTAGTAGTTGTGCCAAATCAGCTTTAGCTCTTCCACGTGATACAACGCCTCCTTCTTCGGATTTTTTCTTCAACGTTTCTTTTTTATTGTTGTAAGCATCCTCTTGAGCCTAAGGCAATAAAAGTTAAAAGGCTGTTTGCACTAGAAATATGTGAACCTGAAGTTCGGCTAAAGCTTTGGCAAGTTCGGCTTCAGCGGCTCTAAATGGTGCTGCCGCTTCTTTGGCCTCCTGTTCTTTTTTCTATTGTTCAAAATAACGTTAGCATCACGTTGTGACTATTACGCTTTGTGCCTTAGCTTCTTCAACAAGCTTAGTAACAGCGGCTAGCATCTCTTCTGCTTGTCGAAGTTGCTCTGGATCCCCCTTTTGGTGGTATTAGTACAAATCGCTCCCGATGCAAAATCACGTGCTTGAGGACGTTCTACAAACTCGGATACAGTCTTTTTGAACTTCCAAAGGCAGTATTCTGTAAAGTGTCAACAAGTTAAATAACTTAGGAGGGCATACCAAGAAGAGCAATACGTCTGTTAAAGTCCAAGTCTGCCTCTGTTAACGCAACGCGCATCTCCTTGACTGTCATTGTCTCTTCTAAACGTACTGTTTAGTTTTTGCCATTAAATTGCTTTATCTCCGTACTAAGGCTCTCCAAAAAGCGGTGAGCGGTAAACTCGTCAACATCACACCTATTGTAAGTGTAAGGACAAAGGCATGAGCTCTACAGGCTGGAAAGCGTGCCCTTCTTTTTCTTTCTCGATATCTAGCTCTATGAACTACGAGAGAAATGAGTCACGTGACGCGGTATATTTACAAAAAGCGGTTGGGTACCTTGTGAGTCCACTCCCAAACGTTCTCAGCCGATGCTAAAGACAATATAAGGCGAAATGGTCGTTGTGGAAAGTTGTTGAGTGAAAAATAAGCATGTACATTCTGCATCCTTCCAATATGCGTTGAGAAAAGCCTAGCATAGTTTTGTTAGCGAAAAGCACCGAATAAAGCGAGTATACAGCGATTTAAGCTCAACGAACCTTTGCTTGATCTGCGTAACACTTTGAAGTGAACTCCTTAAACTTGGCTTGAACTGACATGTGTTGTGATGGTTTTAACAACGTAACTTAAAAAATACACGCTTAACAAAAAGCTGTTCAAGCCGTGGCAACATTATTAAAATACCTTGACTCTGCGATTGGTGTTGATAGGTTAATCAAAATGTAACATATTCATACAACACCAAGCGTCGGAAATCTAATTCGTATAATGTATATGTTTGGTATAGTTCCAGTAATCTCCTTACAGCAATCTGTCAATCTCTTTCTCTTCGCTCTGAAGCTGATATTAAGTCTTCTCTACCGCTTACTCCAGGCACTTGGGCAGGGTTTAATAGCATTTGATGACCAAATTAAGAGCGTGTCAGAGATGTGCTAGTATGCCAGCTGGTGGTCTTCTTAGAATCCCTAGAGACTGCAGCTCCCGCGATGAACAAGAAGAACCCTAATATCTATGCAAAAAGGAAGGCTCTTAGAAAGAGACTACGCTTGGAAGGCAAGCTAGCTCCGCCAAAGGAGCCATCCTTATACCACCACTTGCTGCGCCGCCAGATCTGGTATCGTTCATTGTGGATGGGTGCTTCGAGTGATATCAATTTGATTAGTGTAGCGAACTCCTCGTTTACGTTTCTAGTCTGTTATTGATGTCAAGATTCGCGTTATTTATTTCACGATGTTTCTCGTGAGATTTCACGTAAAACTTATTGATAGAGGGCTTCTTGTCACGTTTCTGCTTTAAGAATGACCGTGATCAACCCTAAAAGCCGTAGTATAGACTATAAACTATACATACCATTAAATGGTTGATAGAGCTCCAATACATAGTATTAGCACTCGTTAATACTAGGTATCGCGAAAGAAGTGCTCGTGCAGCAAAGTGTTTATCGAGGAAACCAAATAAAAATTGTGGTTGTCACGTCATTCTTGTTTCACTGATTTGAAAAAAAAATCAAAATCAAAATCAACAACAACCAACACAAACAACAACAAGCTAGATGTCAAACAAACAAACATCAACCAACAACAAAACAAAGAAACGTGTCACTCAAAAGAAGAAACCATCAAAGGCGCCAGTGTACGTTAATTTATCGTCAAGTGAAATCCAATGATTACTGACACTCTTCATGATAGTACAAAGAAACCCACAGTTAACCCTGCAACTGTTGGAGGAGGTGTCGGAGGCACATTCATGAAGTCATTGCGTATGTTCTAAAGCCTGTGATGTATTCTAACAGTTTATGATAGCAAAACCTTGTGGTGTTGCTGGCTTGGCACCTTGTATCGGAATCATCAGCCCAAATCCAAATGGTACATGTTATTGTGCTCATATCAGCGACTCTTGCTCAATGAGAACATGGTGGACACCATACGATAAGATTCAAAAAGCAGTTCGTACAGCTTGGATTGAAGAAAAAATCAAATCTGGTTTAGGTATGTAATTGTTTGCTTTGTTACTTTTGGTGATCGTGATGTATGACTCACCCTATGGTCTAGGAAATCATCCAATCAGTAAAAGAACATTTTACGTGATGACAGGAATGCCAGAAGCCAATGCAACACTTGCGGCTGTACTTGAGGTATTGAAGGGTGCTCGTAAAGTGATCAACAAAACAGGATGTAAAAGGTTTAAAAGTGGATTCTACTTGAATTCCAAGGGTTCTATTCGTCCACTTGTTGAACCTGATGCACTTTGGGCATGTGGTTGGGTTAAAGGAACAGAACTATCACAACGTTATAAGAAGATGCCAAATAACAAGGTCAATGGAGATGGCATATTTGAAGTACCTGAAATGAAAAAGTTTGATACAGTCGTTTCACAAGTTCGTAAAGCAAAGAAGGGTTTGGTCAGTAAAGATGACCCAGCACTCAAAAAATTCAGGCCTGTATTGGCGAAGGTATGATCACATGCGAACTTTCGTATCGTTGGATGATACGCCTTGTATATACTACTATCAATAAACAAATTATCAATACTTTTTTATTTTATTCAGCTGAGGTAAGTCACGGACAATATAGGGCTTAGAGAAGCAGTATTTCTAATTTCTAGATTCTACAATTTATCTGTAAAGTTAATTGGATGGGCATCTCTCAGAGCTACATGTAGAAAACACATTTTTTCTGCCATTTTAACTGTACAGTCATAGCTTTTTCACCACTTCTTGAGTTAATAGATATGTGTGTATGTAAACTTCCACCAGCTCATCATGTACTTGCTCTTGATAAAACCAAAAAAAGAAACAACACGTGTTAATAAAGAGCAAAAAGGGTTGAGATTCCGTTTGATTTTAGTCAAAAACTTGATCGTACTTGTAAGTCTTTTGTTTCAATCTTCTTGATTTTAGCATATCTCTCAATCTGTGTCAATATAGCCATGTTCATATACATCTGAGTTGATGGGAAAGTAGTATCGGCATTGTGCACAACATCACTTTCAAATCCGTAAGTACTTCCTGAATGAAATATTAAAATCCGTAGACACGGTTATCATTTCGGCTTTCTTAAAACAAAATAAGAATAAAATAAGAACTTTCCTACTTTTGTTCGTCGGGCAATTGAATTGTACCGTTTAAGTTTTGCAAACTAATACCTCAAAGCTTTGTTTAAAGCATTTAGATACCAATTAGTCATTTCTCGACGTCCTAACGAAGGTATCTAAAACGAAAAGTTGATTACTTTTCGCGGGGTTTTCAGCGGTGTAATTGGCCGGATGCTCAAAGCAATACACTGTAGCACATACCATAGCACCCACATGTCCAAAACAAGGAAGCGTAAGGCATCAACGAGGTCGTCAAGCTCAAAAGCGGCTGTTAAGAAGCAAAAAACAGTAAGACGTTGTGACTGGGGTAACCATACAGAATTGATGAAAAAATATCATGACGAAGGTGCAGCAGCGTTTGTTATTAGATTTGACGCTTTTGTATTTGTCGGACTTACAAATGAGTTTATCACGCAAACAACCTTATTTTTCGATAGAATGGGGCATACCGACGCGAGACGACGACAAACTGTTTGAATTCTTGTTACTTGAGTCAAATCAAGCCGGTCTAAGCTGGAACACCATTTTAAACAAGCGAGAAAACTTTAGAGCTGCCTATGACGAATTTGACGCCATTAAAATAGCAAACTATGATGACACGTTCGTTAGAATTCATTTTTCTCCTTCTTATTCTCTTGCAGAAAAGTCAGCGAGCTTCTTAAAGACGCCGGCATTATACGACACAAAGGTAGCGCTTGTACCTCAGATTAAACCTTTGGCAGTCTTTATAACAGCTCATAGGAAAGATAAACGCAGCCATATCAAACGCCAAGCTCTTCTTGGAGATTCAAAAAGTTCGTTTACAATTCTCATTTTTTTCTAAACAAAATACTTGTTTAGGAGTATGGTACCTTTGCAAAGTACATTTGGGGATTCGTTGATGATAAAACAATAGTACGCGATTATACTTTAAAGCATGTGAGTTTTATTAAGTACTCATAGGTCAGCGAGTTTGATGAGATGTCTGATCTTCCTGCTAAAACTTCCGAAGCAGAAGCAATGTCAAAAGATTTGAAGAAACGCGGATTTAAATTTGTTGGACCTACTATTTGCTATGCATTCATGCAAGCCACAGGTATGTAAATATATGCAACAATAAAACACTAATGGATTTAACATGAAAGGTATGGTAGATGATCACTTGTCGTATTGCTTTAAACGCAACAATTCAAAGACAAAGTCAACATCTTGATGAATACAGAAAGTTGGCTTGGTGTTCACGTGCCTCTTCCTCTACAGTCCTGTACTTATGGATTCCTTAATTTACAAACTATTTCAGTCAATAGAGCTCAGCCAAACATTGCACTCCAGCTTAATGGCTTGCTGTCTTGTTTGTGAATTTTGTATTTACATCAAAAATAAAAGTACAATTTATTCTTCTTCGTTTCTTCTTAAAGGCTTACCATCTCAAAATGATCTAATAAGCATTCGTTAATAGATAGGCTAGTGTTGCTGTTGCTGCAAGGCAGGTATATCTTGCTATGAATATTAGAGACACCCTAGTTAACACTATTGACACCTCTTGTTTCAGATACTGCTGCAGCGATAGAAGATGCATTATCTTGCTCACCTACATAGGGTGCTTCGTTGAAACAACGTTCAAAGCTCAAGCTTGTAAAAAAATAAAAACCGTTACATCTGAAAGACTTTACTTTTTGTCACAAACCCAGAATTTAGTGCAGAGCTATTTACAGGCGCAACGGGTCTACTTGTTTCAACACCTCGTACTAAACCGGGTTGCAACGCAATGGAAGGAGAAGAGCGTGGAAATTCAGGTATACCAAGCAAACACAATTATTATCTAACGCTCCGCAAGAGCTACCTCCTGAGGTGTGGGATGCGATACTATCTTATTTAAAGAATATTGGAGATTTTAGAGCGTTTGCGCGTTCATCACGAGAATTTAACTCTTTGGTGGATGCATCAGCCTGCAAACCATCTGTTTACGCCCACCTCATAATACACAACTCAATTAAATACGACCACGTGAAAAAACTTGAAAAATACTTACCTCTGTACAACCCTCATTTAGACGGCTTTGATAGAGATGGTGGAAAGATTTATGGTTGCTGGAAACTCATTTTCAAATCTGTTACTGGGAATGAGTTTAAGCTTCATATTAAAAACAGTGACACTCTCAGAGATCTTCGGGAACAAATGTGTCTTAAGGTTGGTGCAAAAGATGTGGCGCTTATATGGGCTGGTAAGAGGCTTGTAGCAGGGTCAACATATCATTCTGGCAAGATAACAGAAGATTCTAGAATGGGTCAGTTGAACCCTGGTGTTAGAAGTGGGTATCCACCGATATTTTATGTTGTTAACGAATTATCACTTCCGCAGTCTAAAGAAATGAAAGAAAACCAAGGCAAGTATTTTTTATTTCCAGTTTTTTTTTTCTCGAAGAAAACTTTTAGCTTTTACCGTTTTCCATTTGACTGAAATTGTTATTGTCCCAGTGAATAAGATTATAATCAAAGATAATAAGTCAAACTTAACAGTGCAATGTATAATTGTACAAGTCATAATGCTGTCAAACTTGCACGGATTAAACTTTAAATGATTTATATTTTACAATCCATTTTTTCTTGTCTTCTAATGTTATGTACAGCGTTTAAAATATGGTCAAAGCAACCTGGTAGACAAAAAAAATATTGGAGGTTTTCAGCACAACAATACTTACTAGCAAAGGCTGTAAATTGTAAAAGCCCTGGTGCTGCTAAACTTTTGATTAATAGTACCAAATTAACAGACGAGGAAGTAATGGAACTTTTGAAGCATGGACATATCTGCAGGTGGTTGAAAAGAAACAAAATTGAGAGACATGGCAACTCTCAAAACGCCATGTAAATAGCAAGTATTTCCTTCGTCTTGTAAACTTGCTGTAAACTCAACTTGTACAAAAAATCCTTCATACAAAACACTTCATAATTGCAAAGGTGTGCAGAGTTTTTAATGAGCCACTAGGTATGAGACAAGAGGCAATTGCAATTACTAAAAAATATGACAATGGAATTAAATACTTGTTAAGTCAATGTATAACCGTGCTCATTCTAAAAACCACGCGTTCAGTTTGCTGTCGTGAACGGTATTTTGGGATAATATTCCGATTTCTTACTCGTCTTGCTCACTCGATCTGCATCATTTCTTATTTCATTATTCTTGTAACACCTTCTTCGTTAACTACTGCATCAAATGGTTGTTCGCAAAAGGCTTCAATTGTTTGAGCGTTTTTGTAAATTTACAAAACTATTTTTTTTTGCGAAAGTTAGTTTAGTTTACACATGTCAACACTCAACAAAAGCCAAGGCCGTGTTGTTTTTGTATTAAGCAAATACAACATTCAATTACCTCATTCCATTCCAATTGTACTGTAGGTTACCATCCTTCCCATAACGTTAAACTAAAGCTACCAAGCGTTTTGTAGTAAAGAAAAACGGCAGTCTGGTAGTAGACACGTTCATACTCAAGTTTGGAGAACTACAAACAAACAGTTGTATTTTTTAAACGTTTAGTGTACACGTGTCAAAACTCAATGATATCCAAAATAAAAACCGGATATCCACTGAAAGCTTACATTTGGTACTGTAGTATTATAAAAGTAGCGTTTCGTTTAGTATGAGGCCTTTTCTAACTACATATCACGTGACACAAAAAATTCAACAGCTCACTTAATCATTACTCACAAAAACAACAAACACTCAGTAGTAAGCAATGTCTGAATGCGGTGGATGTGGAAGCGGTAACAACGGTAACACTGGAGGTGGAAACACTGGAGGTGGTAATAACGGCGGTAACAATGGTGGCAACGGCGGTGGTAACGGCGGTGGAAACAAGTTTAAGCTTCTGTCGTCTGCTCAAGGTTTAGGCGCAAATGTCACGGCATCTTCAAGTTTCGATTGTAATCACATGCCTACCAACTCAGCAATCGACAGGGTCCCTCCTCAAGTTTTCGCTCACGCATGGGTAGCTGGTCGTAGCGACTCTTCCCAGTGGCTCCAGTTTTCTTTTGGTTTCAAGATTGTAAAGGCAATGGCTGTGAGGACTCAAGGTTCGTTGAGGCCAACACTTCCAAAATTGGATGTGTGTCTAGTACAATATGCTCATTTTGATTAGGAAGAGGTGAAGCAGGCATGTGGGTAAAACAATACACTGTCAGCACGACAATGGACGGTCTAACATGGACACCTGTCGAAAATAATCGCGTCTTCAACGGAAACAGTGATATGAAAGGTCAAGTTGAAAATACGTTTTCAAAACCGGTACTATGCAGAGCTTTGAGGATCCATCCAACTTCTTGGCAAGTTCTCATTGCAATGAGAGCTGATGTAATGGTAAAGATTTAAAAGCAGCTTCATTACGACCACTACTTTTTGCAATAAAGCAATTAAACTTAATTATCGCAATGTTCTATTCTAGCTGACATCATTCTTCATTCTATGATTGATGACATATTGTCGAATGATCATGGGGTTAAGAGTTGTTCGTTACCAGTTATTGTCGCGTGTTGTACCATAGTGAAATTACACTGAAGTAGTGATCCTAGCACTGGGAAATTCACCGTGTTTTGCAGTTGAAACGAAGAAATATACATATGGCAACCTACGCAAAACTAAGTTCTTAACCTATTCTTTTATTATTTACAAACAAAGTTTCACTGCAATTCTACTTAGGGTAACGCTTTTCATAGTCACACTTCCATTTGATACCATTAAAGGCTTCTGTTTTAGTCTCTTATTGATGTGTCTGCTGTTTTGTCATCTTCCTCATCATTTTTATCCTCCTTTAACTTGCTTTTTAAGTATTTTACCTCTTCTTTCAAGTCCTTAACTTGTTGTTTTAAGTCACCGTTTGCATCATCTATTACCGATCCCTTGGTAACACTTGAAAGATCCATAGTTGCTGTTCTTCTCTTAGAATCACTTGTTTCGGTGTCTTGTAGCATGTAGTGCATGCGTGGTATTACCAAAGCTAGTACTGTAATGAAAGGTCCAAGCACAAGACTCCCAGATCGTAAAACGAACGTTAGCGTCCGATTCTCACCTCCAATAACCTGCAAAGCATTAGTTTAGATGGCAAAATTCTGCACTATAACGTACTTGTACGATGCCTAATATGGCAATGAAGAAAGCGAGTGTGTAGACTGAGAATCCAATAATTCTATTGAGAAAAAATTAGAACAAAGATATGTCAACACTGTTTTACGTACTTGGACTCATTGTATAGTACTGACTTTAGTTTCCATATTCTTACAGCCCAGTATAGACCGTATATAATGATACCAATATTGAATACAGCGATTATACTAAAGAATATCTTGTCATTGTCTCCGAAAGTACAAACAAAGTAATCATCTGATAAAACAAACGGTTCGGCTGTCTCTAGTACAGCCCGAGAACGGCTTACTATTGTCCAAATAGATAGAAACACAACCTCGATAGCAACAATACCAGCGACAATAGGAATAATCATCATGTTTGTGACTTTAAATACTTCCAAAGTATCAACAAGGAAAATCTGCCCAATACGATAGATCCGAGCAAACAATGCTCCATAAGTCAACTAATCCTCTATCAGCGACCAAAATCAAACTCAGAACAATAACGCACACTAAAACCTATGCCAAGGAACCATCGTATTGCATTGCAATGAAAGTCGTTCGTATGTAGAGTCCAGAAAAAAACAGTAGAATACATAATGATGGTGCCAAGCTGTTCCAATTATTAATCACATGAAGAGGCTAAGATACGTACCAAGGTGAGAACAACAAACAAAGGTTGTGAAGCACGTATTATCCGATTATTTTGGAATATGATTACCCATATTACAAGGCCCATTGTTAGTATAATAATAAGTGAAACCAGAGCAAGCACAACTCGTTCGGCTGTTGTTTCTACAGAAACTACTTAGAAGCAGTGACTTAATGTTTACACGTACTATACCACCCGTATGTGGTTTCACGTTCATCCCATTTCGGAGCTGGATATATAAAAGGTGTTGTAACAGCAAACAAAGGTGCTACAACTTCAGCATTCAAGTCTTGATCCAATTGATAAGTAAGTGAAAACCTTCCTAAATTCTGTCCGTTCAAATCAAATTGAAACTCTCCAGCAAAGCCTTTCATATTCATATTATTAATAGCATCTTGTATCTTATCCGTGTCGAAAGAACTTTGTAAAAATAAGAAATAAATCATGTGATCAAAGGCATTTATCTGATAAAATTATTTGCTTACTTTGCTTTTTCAACAGCGTACTGAACCATGTAGCCTGCAACATATCCTGTCATACCATGATGGCCAGGAGATACACCAAATCTTTCTCTGTACTTCTGAGCAAACAATTGAGGTGACGGCAATGTGCCGTTACTACGGAAGTGATAGTGTCTGATGTTAGGATCGTCTTCATCGTAGATATTGCTATTTAGATTTTCATTCCACTACAAAAACCACTGTAAGTTCGCTTTTAAAGAACAAGACTCACCATGTTTCCTGCATCCATAACGTATCTGACATCTGGGCCTAAGTTCGGAAGATTTGAAGGAAGAAGACAAGGGACTGACAATAGGTACGCCTAAAAATGTGAGACACAAGAATTGTTTTTAATCTTCTTACCTTTGCATTGAAATTCAGTTCTCTAGATATTCTCATAAGCGCTCCGCATGACGTAAAAGTACCACCAATGACCACATCTACAATACACAAAATAATCAGTAAAGAAGACAGTCAGACTTATCTGACCTGGTTTCAATTTAATTAGTTCCTCTACCATTTCTCGTACATCCGCTTCTTGACCTTCGGGATCAAACCTGTCTCTGATTTCTTTTTGGTAAACTAAATCAAACCCTAAGAATGATATAGTTCTAAGAGCGCCAACACTTATGCCTACGACCGATGCTAGAAGTAGTCAGTACATTTACATGGTTTTAATTTTTTTTGGCTCGTACGCTCCCAAAACAAGGCAACAGACTTCACATTCTGGATTGCCAACAGATTCAACGGCTCGGGCATGAATTTTTCAGTTGGTATAAGGATCTCAACGGTATAAGGCAAGCGACGACCAAAAGGTGCTTCACAAGGAGGTCTCAGCTCTTCATCGCAAATCTGGTTTGTAGGGTTTCCAGCGGCACCTGTGTTGACTTTTAACCTCCCGAAACAGTGAAGTATTACTTACCCCATATAGAGTTAATTTTAAATTCATGTGCAACGAGCGCAGCTGGCAATCCAAGCTCCGTTGAGAGTGGCTTAACAGAATGTTAAGTTTACTCTAAAATACACCTCACGTACAAGAAAAATCAAGTTTACATTGTACTCTGTAATAAGTACTCTTGTTGCATTTGCTGTAGCTTCACCTGTGGGTTCTATAAAAATAATTAACAAAACCAAAATAGATTATGACGCCAAGTAACGTGTCCCAGAGTGTAACGACGCCAAAGTCACGTGTCCTAGAGTGTAACGACGAAGCACAGATTGTGAGGCTCATTTTTTTGGTGTTTTGTGTGTAGTTTCAACGTGCTCAAACGTACCAACCGGAGTGAATAAGATTTCAACCGTATGCAGAGACCCATTAATCAGTAGCCCTCCTCTTTCGTTTACCTTTGTAAATAAATATATTTAAAGGATATATTTAGTTGTACCGTGTCTCGCCACATCTCGTGGCTGTTACGCTGTAATACCGAATTGCCAAGAAAGTTTCCTTCTCGGGGATACACACTACCTATTCTGAACACCTTGTCCATAGATAAGACTATCATAATGAGAGACAAAAATATCACAAGCCGCAGCATTTGCTTTTTGTACCAAACGGGCTTTTTTTTATCCCAATTCAAAACACCTAAGAAATGTGTACGGTGCTACTCCGTCTCCGTAATTAACACTCAAAACGTTCGTTTTTAACTGTTCGTTATTACTAACAATAAACATTTACAAGCAATACAAAAGAAGTCATGCAACCTGAAAAAAAAGATCAAGCACTCCGGCAACAACAAAAAGAAAAGTCACGTGATATTTGCTAAAGCCGTCAGTGACTTTTGATAAAGCTTTAAGAGTACAATTTATTTACAAACAGCTGACCAGCCCATTCCCAAGTAGTATTGGGTGATTAATTTACAGATAAAGAAACTTTTCAATCCTGTTCTTCATCGTCATCTTCAGTTACGACTTTAGGAGTCAAATCCTTTTCTATTTTACCATCCTTCTTTATACAATGCATAAAAAGTTTTCCATCGCTATCCCACTCCTTATACTCACCAACCTCAACGTTATGCTTACAATAACAATGAACATGCAATTGTCCATTAAAATACCATTGCTTATACTCTCCTTCATCCATACCTTCTTTACAGAAAGAATGCGTGTTTAACTGTCCATTTGTATGCCACTGCTTATACTCTCCATGATGCTTACCCTTGACGTAGTAGCAATGAATATGAAGCTGTCCAGACCCATACCATTGCTTAAACTCGCCGTCGTTCAACCCATTCTTCTTAATCAAGCGTTCATGTAGCGAACCGTCAGAATAGAATTGTCTCACTTCTCCTTCCTCTTTTCCTTCCTTATATGTACTCTCTGTTTCGACTTGTCCGTTCTTATACCATTGACGGTGGTCGCTCACTTGAACTCCGTGTTTGAACCAAGATGCAGCCGATTTTTGACTACAGTCGTGCCATTTTAGCCACTGGCCTTGCTTTTCCAGATTCTTGTCGTAGTGCGTTGCTAACGCAGCACGCTTTGATAAAACGTGCCACTTATAAAAAGAGTAAGGAGCGAGTTTGCACATTTCCTTCTGAAGCTCCGTAGGGAGGTCCAAGAGCGTCATGCGAGGCATTTCTAAGTAATATATAAGTAAACAACGCAATTTGGTGACAAATGTGCAAAAAAGGGAGTCAGAGCGCGTGACTGTTTTTTTTTTGATGCGACTACGTCAGTTAAGTACATAGACGGCAGTAAACGCGTAAAATGGGTTGTGAATTAGTTTTGTTTTTAGATAGTTTGTTTACACAACCACACACGCATGCGTCGTTCATTTTGTGAAGATAAAACCGTTTGCGTACTACTTTGGTGCTGTACTCGTTTCTTCATAGTTATTTTACTTTTAATAGCTTGGTAATAACTGTTAGTATGCGATACGTTGCGTTTAACGAGCAACTTGTAACAGTCTACAAGTTTCAATCACTAATTAGGCGTCTTTGCCGTTTGAGGCACCACAAAAACGCCGAAAGCTAAAAATGTCACACAGGACAGTTCCTACTTTTTGTAAACCTATTGACATGTACCTCTTTGATGTTTCTCATTGTTGCGAAGCAATACGGAGAAAAAATATTAAAAATAAACTGAACAGTCGCAAGGAATTAACTTGTGGTAGCGCGGAGTCCTGTGGTTTACGTCATTGAGGTAAAAAACATGACCTCAAAAAGGTAAAAACTATACACCAGTCTCAGGAAACATAAATCTTTTGGTGTATTTTAAGCTTGTGATTGTGAAAAAAAACCCGCGACTAAGGCGGGATAATAAGTCCGAAAACTGCTATCAGAAAAACGTTTGGCATACACTTAAGAAGAGTGTCTCAAGCCCCACAATTTCAAAATAGGCGTTATAGCAAGAGTACAACGCCAATAATACACCATGAAAGGTCACTAAAATTCAAGCATCTAAAAAGGAGCGTTATTTACGTAAAACAGTTCCACCAGCGCATGGCATGCCCTAAAAAGTACAACAAACAGCATTCTGATGATAGATGAAGAAACTGAAATTGACTACGTCATAACGTTATGTCCTCGGCTTGGGGATGATAGTAAGCTCTAGTTAGCATAAAAACGCCATAAGATTAACTATTTAACAGGTGGTACTGATTTTACTCTAACTCCCGGCGAGACGTATTTTATTGGTAGAGGCGTAGATTGTATAGACTTTGGAGTTTATCTAAACGATAATAACCACCTAAGCAGAAAACAACTATCAGTGACTCATATAGAGAAGGAACCAACAGTTTTAATAACACAAGTACGTTGTACCAGTATTTAACGATATTTTTTTAAAATTATATCTCAAAACTATTTCCATTGCATTTCACCTATAAAAAATCGCTTCTGACGCGTGGAGAACACGTAATAAAATTATTAGCAGTTTTTTTTTTCAGAACAAGACTTTTTTGGCAAGTCCGAAATTCGCGACTAAGCCTCTTTGTTTTAAGCTTGGTATTAACCCTGGATGTATCATTGGTACTAACGGATCCAAACATTCCCCCATGGCACAACATGATAGCGTAAAACTTGCAGATGGCTCTTTTTTTGCTCTATTATACCGTACGCCTTTTCAAGGCTGTAACTATCTAAGGGTTTTACTTAGTTGATGGCAAACCTCTGTTTAAGTTTGAAGTGAAGATTAAACCAGCAGAGAGAACATCTCTTCCTAGGTCGAAAGTGCAACTCAAAAAACATACAACTTCGTCCCCTTCTATACAGGAACATCAACCTTCTATAGATTTTATCATGCGTCCTCCACTGTCAAAATCAATGTCAAAGTCAATGTCAAAATCAGGTTCTCTTTCAAGGTCTGTTTCAAGTCATGTTAAATCAGATGGAAGTGTTAGTTCGCATCCAATGGCAGCTGAGTTTAAAGCTATTTTTAATAGTTCAAAAGAGTCCGTAGCAAGCATTGAAGCCAACTATAGTATGGGCAATCAAGCGGAGTCTTTGCCACCAAGCGTTGATTTTGGTGATGGTGCTACTAGTAGCTCAAGCCTAAAAAGAAAAACCGAAGATTCAAAGCCTTCTCAGTACACTCCACAGAAGAAGAAAGTTCGTAGAGAGTTATTTAGTGATACACCTCCAATGTCACCAGACGGCTCAGATAATAAACATAATATGAATAAAAAGGTAAGTCACGTTTTGCTTTTTTTAAAGTATGCTGAGACTGGCTTATTGATTTTCTGTTCTAAGGTCAAAGAAATTCAGGAAATATTTCCTTCAACCCCACCAAAGGAAGCAAAAGCTGAGTTACTAAAACACAATAAAGACGTATCAAAAACTCTTACAGCAATGCTCGCACAAGAGAAGATGAAAATAGACTATGAAAATAGAAAACGTGAATCTATGGGTGGAGATCAGAGTGAACCTATTGAAACTGTTCCTCTACCAAAAAATAGTCTACCTAAGAGTAGTTCGTCACTTAACCTTTCTGGGAGTACCCCTTCATTATTCGAAAATGAAAACGAACGAAAGACTGGGTACGTCACCTTCTGTTTAAATCGTACTTTTTTCTTGGTTTTCTTGATTGTACCGAGTATTAATCTTTTATCTTCTAGAGTTGAGTCTTCAGTTGATGTAGTAGCGCTTCAAGCATTACTAAAGGAGAAGACTGAGCGAATATCAGAGCAGTCTCAGTTATTAAAAGCTAAAGATGATAGTATAAACAAACTTCAATCCAAAGTACATAAACTTGAAGCAAAAGTTCTTAAGCTCGAAGCAAGGTTAAGAGACAACACAGATCTTGAATAAAATTGTAATTTTAAAAGTAAAATACTACGTAATGTTGAGCTTTTTGAAACAACGAAAAACAATGAAGAAAGGTGTCACTTACCTGACAACGAGTGACCTTTTCTGACTGTGTACAAGAGGCTTTTTAGAAACAGTTATGGCATCAAGGAGAGGCACCCAAGAGGTACTATATTCATACCAGTTCTAGTAAGTAATATCAAAAAGGAAGCCCTTCTTGGCAGTTCTAACCGACAATGTCACTTCGCACGTGCCAAAGTAGTTATATCCTCGCTGGCTATATTATTGGTCGTTGTTACAATGGCTTTAGTTGTTGTATTAGCAACACAGCATCCTAGCATAAAAATACCTAAAGCTAGTACCATTGAAGGCTTTACTGTAACTGCCGATCAAGGTACAGCAAATATAAATAACGGAAATATTGCTAAACAAGTTTCCACACTTTAGCACCAGACATTCTGTTGTATAACGCGGATGTGTATACTATGGAAGAAGGCGCACCTAAAGCAACGGCTGTAGCGATTTCAGGCACGTGGTAAAACCGTTAGCACGTGAATTTTATTCTGAGTATAACCAAAAAGGGAATACGATTTCGGAAGTCTATACAGAGTTACCTCCTTCTGTACTTCGTCAAGCTATGGAAAGGTATGTCAACTAACTTTTAAATGGGATCTGTAACCATCCTTTAGCTCCACTTGTCAAGTTATAGACATGAAAGGTGCCTTTGTTTTACCAGGCCTTATTGATGGTCATACTCACTTCGATGACGCTGGACGTATACTAAACGATGTCAATTTGCTCCTCGTATCTAATGACACTGCTTTTATTGAAGAGATAGAGCGTATTGTTCCCATAATTGGACCGAATGAATGGATAACAGTACACAACAATTTTATTTATTACAAGTAACCTCATGTCTAGATTGGCTTCTGGGGAGCCTACGAGTTTGATAATAGACCTGGACCTAACAGATGGAATCCCACAAGATACACTATCGATCCTTACACTACCAAGAATCCTTTATTTGTCAACAGCTTTGACAGAGAGCTGTACCTCGCAAACACTTTAGCGCTTCAACAATCCGGTAAAAAACAAAGGAAAATACTAAGCAATTCTAACAGCTATTTCTCAATTAGGACTATTGGAAAATCCGGTTGAAGGTATGAAGATTGACGACGGTGCACCGACTGGCCTTATTTACAAAGGATCTCCTGCAATAAATATGCTACAAGAGATTGTTAAACCAAAGTCTGACGAGAGACTTTTGAAAGAGTCTAAGGCAGCTCTCAAAGAGCTGAATAGGGCTGGTATAGTTGAGATACATGATATAACCACACCAAAACAAACAGAGTTATTTATAAAGCTACAAGAGCAAGGAGAGTTAACGTCAAGAATATGGATGCGATCTGATTTAGCACGAGCACAAGAGTTTTTGGACAAAGGAATAAAAATGGGTAAGCCAGACCACTTTTATTTTCAGTCCACAAAATAAGCCTATGTCGCATTTCTACGATCTAGTGCGTCCTCTAACGTTCGTATTAATAAGGTACCCATCCGGTGACTGGTAGATACGATAGTTATTTACGATACGGCGCCTACAAAGGTAAGAAAAAAATACGAAAAGCAGTGCTTACAAATAGCGTAGGTTATACTGATGGTATAATGGGCAGCTATGGTGCTTTATTCTTTCAACCATATACTGATAGGCCTGATTGGTATGGTCACTACAGAAAACACTCAAGCGATACTCCACCAGACTATCTTGTAGGCAACATGACTAAACTTCTCGAGTTGCTTAAAGTAGCACATGTTGGTGGGTTTAAAGCAAATGTTCACGCTATTGGAACAAAAGGTGTCGCTGAAACCTTGGACGTACTAGAAGAGTTACAAAGACTTATTGGGCCGGAATTTGAAGGTTATAGGATGATACATGCGCAGGTAAAAACCTAAACTCACCAAATATTCAGTGTGTTACTTTAGGTTCTCAGACAAGAGGACTTTGATCGATTTAAAAATCTTAAACTTACAGCTGAGATAAATCCCTATCATGTTTATGATGATATGAGATGGATGGAAGAACGTATTGGATATGAAAGGTGTAAAGGCGCTTATGCTTTCCGGTCACTTGAGAAAGGAGGTGCAAAGTTGATATTCGGATCAGATTGGCCAGGTACAGCTAATGCGTATTATGGTGTACAACCGGGCCTGTTATTGCACTCGGCTGTTAACAGAGTAAACTCAGATTTTGAGCCAATTGGAGGTATGAGCTTAATCACGTGATGGAATAATGATATCAATATTAGGTTGGTTTCCTGAACAAAAATTAACGATTGAGGAGTCTCTAAGAGCTTATACTATAAACGCAGCTGAGGGGACGTTCGAAGGGGATATAAAAGGATCTATTAAAGTAGGAAAACTAGCTGATATAACAGTATTTGACGTTAATCCTTTCGAACTGGAAGATACGAACGATTTACTAAAGATCAAAGTACTCATGACTATGGTGGATGGTAACATAGTCTTCAATGAAGTCAAGATATTACCATCAGAATAATAACTTCTTAGTACTGCACAGTAAATAAAAAGCCCACCTACTAAACCCAAAATGTTAAATGGAAATTGTGTGAGTTTTCTACATTATACGCAACATCACGTGCTTGGATTTACTGTTCTACTTTATGAAAATTTTTGTGTTTATATCAAGGTAGTTGCTAACTCAACACTCAACATAACCAGAACTAGGGATGTTCAGATAATCATGCTCGTTTAAAGGAAGTGTTTTCTTTTTTCAGAACGCTGTCTTTATTGCTCTAACGCACGTCGTATTTCAGTATCTTACTGGCACTCTATTACTCGAGTGCTTTTGCGCAAGTCAACTTAAGTTAGCGCTTAACGTTGATATTTCTTTGTACTTTTACTAAATTCTGAATGGCAACACTTCGAGACGTTATAGTTTCTAACCTAAAGGATAACGGCGATAAAAAAGCTGTAGTTATTCCTGATGGAGGTCCTTCATTGAGCTACAAGTCGTTTTCAGAAGAGGTGACGCGCTTGAGAGACGTATTCGTTGCTGGTACGCGTATTAGAACCTTTTTAGGAACTTATAACAATTAGGTGGATTAAAACCACAAGAAGTAGTGTCTATCGTCATTTCCAACAATATGGAGTACTTGACAACATTCTTCGCAGTGACATGGGCACGAGGTACAAAATAATTTAAAGAAAGTCACTAAATACGCCGAAACGCGTAGTTAACACTTTATCTGTAATTTTCAAGCCTTTCAAAACGTTCGTTGACGTTTTCACTCTAAACTGTCCGAATTAACCTAATCCTCCCTTTATAGGCATATCTAACCCTCTAAACCCAAAATACCGCGTTGATGAATTTTCTTTCTACATGGAGGATGTAAAAACAAAGATTCTCCTTCTACCTAAGGGATCACCAGAAGATCATCCTGCAAGGTAAATACTAATAACGAATTCCTTTTCTGACTTCCGAAAACAAACAAAAAACAAAATTCTGCTTTTTTCGCTAAGGAAGCTGTTTTGAAGCGTGAAGCACACGTACAACACTTTATTTGTTGTTCTTTTTTCTCACCATACTACTTAGGGAAGCCGCTAAAAAATTGAGCGTTGCTGTATGGGAAGTAAGCCTTGAAGATGGAAAAGTACAATTACACCCTTCTGAAGCATTAGGCACTGCAAAGCACGATGAAGTACCAAAACCAGGTTAGCTTTTTTTGATGTTTTTTCTTTTTTCGGCGTGGCTGTGTTGACACTCACTTAATTCTGTGTTTAGAGGATATTGCAATGTTTCTACATACTAGTGGTACAACTAGTAAGCCAAAAGGAGTACCATTGAGACATGTTAATATAACAACAACATTGAAGAATATTGTCAGTACGTAAAAAAAAACCTGTTTGTATATTTAATTAATTTCTGTTGTAGATACGTACACTTTGACGCCTAAAGATACTTCCCTCATTGTTATGCCTCTATTCCACGTACACGGACTAATTGGAGCCACATTATCTACGCTCTTATCTGGCGGTACAGTACGTAATATCTTGTCAATTTTTTCTTCTATCTAGCGCCACCTTAAAACTGAAAAAACAGCCCTTCACGACAATTTTGAGCTTTTTCCTATTATAAAAGCCGAGTTATAACATCTGTATACATTCTAAGAGTACCTGTTTTAGGTTGTGATCCCTCCAAAGTTCTCAGCATCAAACTTTTGGAGATTGGTAAAAGAAAACAATGTTTCATGGTATTCGGCTGTATCGACTATTCACCAAATCCTTCTATCAAGAGCTGATTCCGACAAAGCACCTACAGGCGTTTTAAGGTTCATCAGGTGCGTATTTACTAGAAAAGAAAAAAAAAACCCACACATTTTGTTTCATGTAGATTTTGAAGTCTCATGTGATTGTTTAGGTCTTGCAGTGCTTCACTTGCTCCTGTTGTCATTGAAGGTATTGTAAAGAGATTTGGCGCACCTGTCTGCGAAGCATACGGTATGACTGAAGCAGCTCATCAAATGTCTTCAAACCCAATCGGAAAAGCAAAGGTAATTTGTTTTTCGGTCTTGAGTTTTACATCCCAATTAATTTTCGACAAATTCTAACTCGTTCAATAGCCTGGAAGTGTTGGTTTACCTACAAATGTAGAAATAGCTATCATGGACACAGAAACAGAGGAGAAGAAACCACAAGGTAAGACTATCACGAGTCAAAAAAGAATAAAACAGTTTTCTCACAATATTCTTAGGTGAAAAAGGTGAAATTTGCATCAGAGGCAAAAACGTTACATGGGGGTAAGTGTATCGCACTCCTGTCTTACTGTTTATACTGACTATTAAATAGATACCATAATCGCCCAGAAGCAAATGAAGCATGCTTCACAGAAAACAAGTGGTTCAGAACTGGAGACCAAGTACGATTATTGTTTTAGTGCTTGCTGCTTATGATGCTCTTTCGCAGGGATTTTTGGATGAAGAAGGTTACCTTACCCTCACTGGTCGTTTGAAGGAGCTTATTAACAGAGGAGGAGAAAAGATATCTCCTATTGAGCTCGATAGCGTTCTATTGGTAAGTGTTGAAGATAGTAACTTTCCTTTTTACATTTGTCTCTTTGCTCTTTTAGTTTTACAGTCTTTTAACATGTTGTAGGCACACCCAAAGGTTGGTGATGCTGTAGCTTTCGCTATTCCTGATGAGAAATACGGAGAAGAAGTTGCATGTGCTGTTATTCCTAAAGAAAACGAAACAGTTACTGTTGAAGAAATCCAAAACTACATCAGGGAGAAACTTGTTGATTTCAAAGTACCAAAGCGCGTATTTGTTACTGATGGATTCCCACGTACTGCTACTGGTAAAATTCAAAGACGTGTTGTTCGTGAGTTCTTCCTCAGCAAGGATAAAAAGTAATTGAAAAACAAAAAACAAAAAAAAGAATAAACTGAGAAAACAACAAATTTATTGCTAATGGCGTATGCTTGAGTTGTTCACGTTAAATATTTGTTTATAAAACAAGCAACTACAACGGCATAGTTATGTTACGTATTTAGCTTGGAGGATACCACCATTACAACCCAGTTGTCAAGATGTTTTCAAATTTAGCTTTTTGAAAGACATTTTAGTTTTGTCTTAGATTGGTTCTCCTGAATTCCACTTCTTGTATGCATTACGTATTCTGCCATAACAACACTCGTAGTGGCAAGATAGCTGTCCATTTTCACGCCACTCTTTGTATTCACCATGTATTTCATTGTCGACATAGAAAGTCTTTGTTTCAAGATGTCCATTCTCATACCACTTTTTATACTCACCAATTCTTTTGTCATCAACATACATACACATTTCATCAAGCTGTCCATTTTTGTACCAACGCTTAAGCTCACCATTCTTTTTACCGTTAGTAAAGTTACATTGCCAGTTAATTTGACCATTCTTAAACCACCTCTTACAGACACCATGCCGTTTATCATCAACAAACATGTGATGTATACTCATTTGACCATCCTTTTCCCATGCCTTGTACTCTCCACTTTTCTTGCCATTGATGTAGACAACATGTACACATAAAAGACCATTCGTATGCCACTCTTTAAACTCACCATTCTTAACACCATTAGAATAAAAGTAGTGTTGGGAAATTTGACCATCCTCTAACCAATGCTTAAACTCTCCATTCCTTTTGTCATCAATATATGCTGCCTGTATATCTATTTGTCCGCTGTTGTACCACACCTTATACTCTCCTTCAAGCCTGCCGTTCACGTGATAGCAATGCTTCCGCAATTTACCATTAGCGTGCCATGCCTTGTACTCTCCTTCTCGTTTACCATCAAAATAAAAACCATTCGTTTCCATTTGAGCATTGTAATACCACTTCCAGTATTCCCCTTCTTTCTTGTTGTTGACGTAATTTTGATGCCTTTTTTTAACACCCATATGCCAGTCTTTACACACTCCTTCAACTTTACCATTTACATAGTCGCAGTGTCTAATGAATGGGATCAGTGAATCCCTATCATTGTATCGTTTCTTCCATTTGCCGTGTTTCTCAAAGTTGCCATCAAACCTTGATGACATTGCAGTGTACTTTGATAAGAGAGGCCACATGACATACAACCTAAAGTCTAAATCAGTGACACAAAGATGTAGCTCAACAGGAAGCCGTAATAAACGGCATATCTCATCCATTTTAGTAATATTTATCTACGTAAATAAATTATTACAATAACTGAAACAAATCTTGTGCTGATCTCAATTTTGTTTATGCTGGTGAGAGCGGATAGAAAAATACTAACAGCGAATAACGTTTTATTCTTAGGCGGTTAAAAATGGTAAATAAATAAAACGCACGTGATAGATTTTTCAGATGTCTAAATGTTAGACCAAGGATCCCTAGTCGTTACACCTACGAAAATAGAATACCACGAGTTTTCTACGTTAGGTCAACGGTTTTAAAAAAACCATCACTGCTAATTTTTTTTCCATGTTTTGAAAAAGTACCAATTTCTATTGTCAAGGTGTTCTTGGCAGCCATAGTATGCTTTTTAGGTTTTTTCATCTCAACAGCCTTGATATTGCTTTGTAAGTTGCAACTTGACTACAGTCGAAAAAAATCAGCTAAATTTGCCAGGAAGCAACGAAGATAATAGCACTATAAAATCGAATATATTACCCTCCCAGTTGAGATCAATCTTGATATAAGTAGGTGTCATGACGCCCTTTTTATTCTTGTATGCTTATTCTGCTTGCAGAGCAACCCTGTTGTTCATCAAGTAATCTAGTGTCTAGGTTGCGTATCTTAGTCTATTTTGCTGACAAAATCAGTATCACGTGCTCTGTTTACAAGTAAAACAACTTCCAACTACTGTCACGAAATATCGTCATCTCTAACAATAGAATGTGTTGCCTCTCACGTTCATTTTTCAGTTCGGTTTTCTATTCTCAGATTAGTTTACCACAAATTACGTGAATACCTTTTTTGTCGAAAATCGTATCGTTATTAGGCAAATACAAAAATAATACTTACAATACAGCAACAATACAATGCAAAATATATCAGCGGACTCTTTAGCACAAAAAGGCAAAGAATTAAGCCAAACAGAAACAACAGTAACAAAACCTGATGGGAGCCAGCACACAGGTAATATAGCGCCCCGCATAGGTTTTGCAAGGCGTTTTAACACTTTTACAGAGAAACGCGGTAAACAAACAGAAAAAGGAAGCGAAACCACGACTTGTACGCTGACGAGTACAGACGCCTCATAAAACGCTAAAATAAAACATAGATGTAAGAAAAGTAAAGAAAAAGGAGTGGGAAGACGAACCAGACGTGCTCAGTAAGAAACTTAAAAAACTGGAGGTACAAACAATCAAAAACAATAGCGTTCAGATTCGGAAAACGCTAAAAATACAACATCCTTTTGATCAAAATAATTATTCTCAAACACTCTTAGGCACTTGCTCATTCGGCTTCCAATATTGTTTTTTACACTGGCGCTGGTGTAAGCACTTCTGCAGGAGTACCGGACTTCAGGGTATGTTGTATTAGGGATTTAGAGAGACGCTAAAAGTAGCAATAGGGAGACAAGGGACTTAGAAAAAGAGGTCTTCTTGGTTTACGAGAAGAGGATTTAGATAGTACGTTTTAGATTCTGTTTTTCTGTCTTCTGGCTCACGTGTGTTAGCTACTATGCCAACAATATCTCACGTGATTATTCAACACTTCTTGGACAAGGGTATTGCTAAAGCTATTGTCACCTCAAACCACGACAACATGCATCGCAAAGCAGGTACACAGAACTTTCAGTAGCAGTCTTTGTTTTCGTTTATTTGGTTTTTTACATTGGTCTGTACTCACTTGTACTAAGGTGCACCTGATAACAAGCTAGCAGAACTCTTTGGAAATGCGTAAGTGAAGTTTGTTAAAGAGTTACTCATGCTGATACTTTCAGATACATCGAAAAATGTCTTAAATGTAAAAAAATGTTTCAACGTAAAGTGATTGTTCCTCATCTCGGAAGAACATGTGAGGAGTGCTCTGGTAGATTAGTAAAGACAGGTAACATTCCTTTTGGTATGTCACAAGTATTAACAAGTAATTATAGGAGTACGCTATGGGCAAGCAACGCCAGAGGAACCGCTTGAGCTAGCTTGTAAGTTCACAAAAAAAGCTGACTTGGCTATTGTTCTTGGAAGCTCTATGAGAGTACGTCACGTGATTTTTGTCTTTCCCTAAATGAGGGTACAATACTTACCTGTTTCTTTTGTAGACAGGACCTTTTTGTAACCTACCACCTAAAGCAAAGAAAATGGTTATTGTTAACTTACAACCTACACCTTATGATTCTAAAGCTACCATTAAAATTAACGCTCCTTGTGATAAAGTTATGACATACCTCGCAAATACTTTTAAGATAAATCCAACAGAGTTCACATATGAACAAGAGTTCCAGCTCGAGTACAAAAAGTCTGATGATAACGTAGATTACACTGGTATGTATTTATTGTAGTATATAACTCAAGCTTTGATGGTTTGTTATTAACTATATTTTACAGTTAAGAGTACAAGGACAAATGAACCTGTCACATGTATAGATGATGTAACGATTGACGGTAGTTACATGCAGGTAAGCTCTATACTTTGGACTTTTCAGGTATTAATTTTGTTGACAGGAAACACAAAAAAATGATTTGGTGTTAACAAAACCAATGAAAGACTCAATCAACATTGTATTCAATTTTAAAGAGGTATGCCAATACAATTAAAGGTTTTCTATAAATCATAAGTATTAATCTCTGTAGGACTATAACGTGGACCCTCTAAAAATGACATTATCTCTTGATAAAAAATCAGATGTTTTAAAACTCAAGATGACAAAGACTATACAACTGTAATATAGACGCTCCAACAATTCAATTTATACACCAGAAAAATTGTAACTTTTATTGCACTACAAGTGCCCCATGTGTTAGCTTGGCTGCAAAATAAATAGGCCTAGCAAACAATTGTTTCAGTAATTTTTTTTTTTTTAAATAGTGGGTTGCAAACCAACACATGCCAGTAAGCTAACTACCTTGACAGCAAAGGAACTTGATAAACTTTAAAAAAAAAGACAAATTTTTTTTATTTTGCTTTTACCATACACGTGTGTCTTTAATTCATTTTTTTTTCTTGTTTTGGGGGTTTTTGTTTAACATTCTTTTTTTTTCTTTTTTTTTTGAAAACAAGCGGTTTTTTTTTGGATTTGTTTTATATTTTAAAGTCTACCAAGTCCCATATTTTATGCCACAGTGTAGTTAACTTCTTCTCTGGAGGTGGATCATATGCTTTAAGCTTATGATCAACACCATTAGAGGTAGTACCAGATACTTTTGTCTTCAATGTTTGTTCAGGTGATGCTGCCTTGTATGAGTATTTTTTAGTCAATGCAACCTCTTCTGGTTCATCTGTTTGGTACTCTTCTGAAATAATACGATCCTTATAATCCATTCTACAAAAGATTATGAGTTACAGCTTACCAGACAACAAAAATTAAAAACAAACAAATGAATGGCGTAAAAAAGGTTTTTTTTTTCTTTGTTGAAAATCAAAAATGATTCATGTTCACGTACTCTTTGAACATTTTGGTCATTACTTCAAGTACCAAGTGTCTTAGATGAGAACGTGTTTCACGAAGCTCAGACATAATACGCCATGCGGTATTAAGAGTTAGAAGAGTGGACATTGTCTTTAGTACAAAGCTTCCTTCTTCAAAAGCACGAACACTGTAAAAAAATAAGCGTCAGAGGGATAAAAACAACTAGGTCGTACCCAAAGTAAGATACGAAAGGCAAAGAGCAGAAGAAACCGACACCAACGAAGAAACCGTAGAAATACATAATAATGACAGTGTAAAGTGCGTAGAGCGAAGGTACAACAACCAATCCAATTACAAGCTAAGATGAAGTGTGAGTTGAGGTTGTTTAATTATTTGTAATAATAAAGAACCTTTTGAGATGCTAATACATCAAGACCCTTTATCTTTACTGTTGACTTGTTCAATGCTTCAATTTGCTACAAACAAAGAGTCAGAAAAGTTACGCAAAATAGTAGCCAACTGTGTTGGTTTGTGGCTAAAATTTTGATGGCACGTGTGTTCGATGGTACGGTTATAAAGATACTCAAAAAAGATATTCGAGTATATTTGGCCGTATTTCTCTCTTGTTAAGTTTAAACAAGCCACAAAATGATGACGTCATCATTGACGCTTGTTGAAGGACAAAACAAAAGAAATGCCAACCATGTCGCGGGTTTTTTTACCTTTTTCTTTGAGAGGTAACGGACGATTAATCCAGCAGGTGCGTTGATTAGGATAGAAGGGAATGATAGTATAGCGGCTAATACAACCAAAATAAATCTTGTTACAGTCAACTTCATGAAAGTAAAAATGCCAATCTCTGGGTAAGCAACCTTAGAAAAAAAAGTTAGTAGAGCCAGAAAAAAAATCATTGTCTTGGACACCACGTGTTCAAGTGATAAAAACCACGCACGTGATGGTCTGTAAGTCCATATCTCTTTAGTTTACTGATGTAATCTCTAATTTCTTTGATAGGCTCTTGGAACTCTGGTTTATCGTTGAAACGCTTCCATCCCTCTGAAAGAAAAAAAGTTAAGAAAAAGTTGACAAAAAAAAACAAACTTTTCTCTTTAATGACTGTACCTGATAGACGTCTACGTAATGCCATAAATTCTTTTGGAGATAGTACGTAGTTTACAGGTTGGTATAGACGTCTTAGAATGTGTACGACTTCGAAAGATTCGAAGTCAGGCATGTTTACTGTTACCTATAAAAAAAAGTAAGAAAAAAAAATGTAACGGTCAATAAGTGATAGTTGTTTTTATGATACCACTGAGATTTTGAAAAATAGAACTGCGGTATGGGTGATGGTATTAAATATACGTACCTTTTCCAAGCCTTCCTTGATTGATGAAAGAAATTCATCGCCTGTAATAAAGTGTCAAATGTTGGTATCGAAAAGTTTAATTAATTTGAGCATCGTACCCGCTTTGTACTTATTCGCTGATACACCTGTTTTATATAGATCGAGTAGGTGTGGTGGTATGCTCAGTGGAGTACCAAACTCTACGACTACACGACCGCTTAAAGACATGTGAGAAGACAACACATAAATTGTGAACAGATACCAAATCTTTAAAATTAACGCTTTTTGAATGCGTACCGAAATTTGTGGCCTTTAAAGTACGTTAATCCCACTGGCACAATACGTACATTTGTATTGTAGTTAACAGCAGCATCCTAAACTTTCGATTAAAACAGGAATAACGGAGGAAAAAAACGAATCAAACAAAAAAGTTTCACGTCAACTTTAAACCAAAAATAAAATTTCGCGAAATAGCGTACAAAAGCTATCCTAGATACACCGGCTTTGAAAGGAAGTAATTCTGGTCTATCATGGGACCCACCCTCAGGGAATATACCGACACTAGAGACAAAAAAAAATAAGAAAAAAGAAGAAAAAAAGACGTTGTGAAAAAAACAAAAAATCAATCAATTTTCATTTTTTGCGTTATAGCGTTTATCACGTGCCAGTGACCTTCTTTCAAACGATTACAAACTTCTTCAAAAGTTTTTGAGTGGTCAAGTTTAGGGTACACCTACAAGTACAACGTGAGTTTCGTATGAACACGTCAACATGTGTTAAAAAACGAAAAAAAAACTTCAAACAAAAAGGATTGCTAACAGCACCTTAAACGCGAAATTAGCCATTTCAGTATCCCAGGTACCCTTAATAACGATCTCTGTATCAGATAAGACCTATTGTAACATTAGCAAACAAGAAATAACGCCCAACCAACAATTTCGAGCAAAAAAAAAAAACCCACAAAAACACCTCATACCTCTACCACACGTATTGGTTTGAATGATCCTTTGTAATTTTTATCGTTTTTCGGTTTTGTAGGACAGATTGCATCGCCAACGTTTACTTGCTTCAAAAACTGTGTGCCAGTACCTGTTACCTTTACTCCTGATACCTCAATAGTACCAACGCCCTTGACAAAAAGTGTAAACGTAAATAGAGTTGAGTTTTTTTCTTTTTAGTACAGCTTTTGCGACGTCTTTAGGCCTCGTTACTGGTATACTGTTTACTGCGCGAGCAAACCAACCCACAATAGCGCGTTTCATAGACCTGAAGGCGTAAACGTCAACTTTAGCTGTTAAACTCGTACGAAGCAGCAATCATGAATCCAGGCTTCCTTGGTGCCTTTGTAATGAGTAGAAGTGCATCCTTGGCTTTTGTTAGTATTTTTTGTACTGAAGGTAGCCAAGTCCTCTATTCCGTACCACGAACTGATTTTGATGGTTTCCTAGCGTCCAAAGGGTAAGAAAAACGAGAAATAGTTTACTTGAACGTGCCGACAAATATCAAAGGCCCATCAGTAGGCACTTCAGAAGCGCCTACAATCTCTATACTACGAAAGAAGATGTGCAACAACATATCCAGGAAGCCATAGACCATCTGAACAAGTATCCCGTCCAACATTATTGCGTGTGACGTTCAAGGTGCAATGACCGTTCCCGTATTCTAAAATAACTTACAGAACTTGGTCTTTGACTTTTTTCGTACCACCTGTACTGTTTTTTTTGGTTTTATTTGCAGCTCTCGCATGCTCCTATAGCGCTAAAACCCCTACATTTTTGATAGAAACCATTTAGCAATAATACCGCCAACGGCATTTTCAATTTGGTAAAACAATATGAGTGAAGGTGCGGCACCAAAGACGCTATTTAAGAAACGAAAGCCTAAAAAGCGGAAGCTTCGAGAAAGAAGGCAAACAGATGGAGACGACGATGAGCCTCAAGATATACAGTATGTTACTCAAACGCCTACCAGCATTCTCTTTGCTATTTTTTGCAAACTATCGAAGTCTCCGTGTCATTTCGCTCAAAAAAGCGTGTGCTAATCCCCACCGCGTAGAGCGCTCGTAGAAGAAACAAAATTAGTCCAACAAGTGAGACAACGTGCAAAGGTACACCACACTTTCCCAAATCACATAAAAACGCATAAAATCATCAAAACTACGCTCAATAACTCAATGGCACTAATAAAAAAAAATAAAACAGGGTACTAACTTCAACGAAACTCAAAAAACGGATGAAGAACAGATAAATAATAAACCACTCCATCAATTTACATCTTTACTTCCAGGCGCAAATATGCCTGCAGCACTGGAATCAAAAATGTACGTACTAGCTAGCTGCAATAACATTGTTGCTGTGAGTTGTAGTAGCGAGAATGTAGAATGCTGACACGTGTTTGATAGGAATGAGTATATCGAAACTGAAATACAAAAAAAGAGAAGAAAAACAGAAGACGGGTATGTAGAAGTGGGTGATGCAAAAGTAGAAGATAGTACTGTAGATAATAATAATGATGAACAAAATGTGACTGGTGATGGGGTACAGGAAAAAGAAAAAAGCTCGTAACTTGAGAACTAAAATTGTAAAGAACATTGTAAAAAAAAAAAGAAAAAAGTGTTTGCACGAAACGAGTTCTCAATTTCATGTACTGACAAGAAGCTCTGCTTTCTTATGCTCAAAGTTCTGTTAAGATACTTTCTTTTCTTAAAAAGCAAATTGTCGTATCTAATAGTGCATCTTTTTTTTTGTCGATTTTAACAACAACCTTTTGCAACAACACTATGATGGCTTACTTGGAATTGCAAAACCAGTGCTTGTATTTTTAAAAGGCAATCTGTTGCTTAAATCTCTAAATATTTGATTTACAATCAAGTGGTGCCAGAGAAACACTCTTGATAGCATCTGATCGGCTTATTTTCAACTTGGAAACAATGAACACTGGTTGTAAGTATAGAACGCCTGTGATGGCATACTACAAAGCAATAATCAAATGGTGTCAGAGTAGTAACACTCCTGAAATCCAATTGCATCCAAGTCTTTGAGGTGCCAACATCCAATAAGCTCAACTGACTTGAGAGATTTTAAGTACTTCATCAATATCATTACAAGTCAAAGATGTTCACTTGCGGCATGAGAAATTTAAGCTTGTTCATCTTTATATCTCCAAGGGCAGCTCTGAAATCAATCTTATATTCGTATTGCGTGACAACTTCAAGATGTCCAAAGATATAGCATGCCTGGCGCAGAATTCTCTTTCACTGTCGGAGAACATTGTTCGCACTTCTCCACAAAAAGGACTATAGCAAGTTTCACCAATATTATGGTAACAGTAATCTTACCACAGACATTGTTGTTCTCATTCATAAGCCAGTTTGCAACTTACAATTACGTAAAATCGAAACGGAGATTTTCTGAAAATTACTTGTTGCCTATTTGGAACTGGCTTGAAAATCGTATGTATTGTTTTCAACACGTACCCTCATAGTACTAAAACATCCGTGCATATAAATTCTAACGAACACTACCGTACTAACCGAGCTTTCTATTCAGGAATAAACCGGTTCGGAATTTCAACCGTTTTTACCCTTTGACCGTTCTATGAGTTAGCTCTCTACCTGATAACACTAACAAATGATTTAGGCTAAAGTGAGATTAGGATGTGACAAAAGAATGGAAGATCATTGAGAATAGTTCCGTAGATATCAAATGTCAACTTACTTCTCGAAGTTGTAAAATGTCAAAGTGAGTCTTTTTTCTGAGTTGCAAATGGCCAATAATAACGTTAACGCATACTATATTGATAGACTTACAAGACTGCAAGAGCTATGTGACAGGTATAGAACCGCTTATGAACAAGAAAGAGAGGACAAAAATGCACAAATAGAACAACTTCAAATCTTCCATAGACAGTATGAAGAGCGCACTGAGAGCGAAAAAGGACAAATGCAGGAACAAATTAATATCTTGACTGTAAGTTTAACCGTTTCTTTGTTTTGTCAAAAAAATAGCATTATTTCAATTGCTCACACAATGGTTAAAGGCTCGCCTACGCGAAAGACAACCAGTAGCACCTGTTCAGCGATACCGACATGACCAACAAGTAGAACCAGCATATAACCATCCGAGGAGACATAGTTTTACCACTGGACATGTACACGTCCATTCAACGCCTGAGCTGAATAGGTAAGGTGTTCTTGTAAGGTTAAATCTCACGATGAATTCTATTAGTGAGAAACAGTTTGATCCTCTTGATTATGACCCTAGAACCAGCCAGCAACAGCTGTATGATTGGGTGCGTCATATAGACATTAATACAAAACAATTGTTCGCCATATTAATTTGTGATAGCAACAAATGCCTTGACGCCATCTCGTAATAATTGTACCACCGAGAGCTTGTAAAACAGTGAATTCTTAATGTTATTGTAGCATTTTTAGCTTGTTTTTGAGTAGTCCCGCTGTAGGAGCAGCTGTTGCCTATAATATCAAGTGATAGCTCGTTCTATGGCGTTTTAGCTGTAAAGACCTCCCAAGTTACAACTTTTTCGTGTAGTGTATTAAATCGCGTAATTATGTGTTTTCAGACAACACAGAAGGTTTGAGGACAAAACCTGAGGCTTGCTAAACAACTTTCGCGAGAAGTGATAGTAAATGAAAGTAAAACTTTTTTTTCAAACTCATGACATTTCATTTATTGTTTGTCTTGAAATACGATTTTATAAGCTTCAAGGGTTTATATTAGCTTTGTTTTTGCTTCTTGGATGTGCAAAAACAACAAGCACAACAGCAATATAGCGTATACATGCTTAAAATGAATATTAAAAAAGTTACTGCGTAAACAATATAACCCCATTTATACTTTGGCCACTTTGCCCAATCAGGTCCCTCTGTGCACTCCTCTGTAGAAGGTTCAAATGAACCTTCTTTCATATTTGCAAAAGGTAGCACATGTTCAATGACAACCTTACAAAGAGTTCAGTAACAGCAGAAGCGGTTGGTGTAAATAAAAGCGAAATTTACCTTTTTCTTGTCACGGATTTGAACTATCACATTCTTTGCTTCCCAGTCTATTTCAATGACACCAAAATTTAATCCAGTGTACACATCAAGTTGTGTAACAGATTTCATCGGATTTTTTAACAGCCACTCACAAAGATCTAAAAAAGGATAAAAATAAAAACCTGTCACGTGACTAAAAAAAAATATCTAGGTTAAGTTTTTTCGTACTTCCTGGGAGTTGAGTGCCACAGGTATGAGTGATACCGGATGAAGTGACTTCAAAAAGGGGATATGCAAGTTCTTTGTTGTAGATTGAGAATGTTTCACCTGTCAAAGCATTTAACAAACACAAAGCAATTTTTGTGTACCATGATGAACGTCACCAGATAGAATTATGGCACCTGGTACTTTAGTATCACCTATAAGTTTGAAGAGTCGCTTTCTAGCATTTGGAAAACATGACCTAGGCCAATAAGACAAAAAACGAAAATGACGAAAGTGTCAAAATGTCATGTACCATTTTTCAATGAATGCAATGTCATTGGGTATAACTTGTGTACCAGATCCAATCAAATGAATTTGAGCCGTGGAGTTTGTTAATTGGTCCTCTAATGACATAAGAAGGAAATAAATTGCGTCAACACAGAAATGACCGAAGTAGAAAAAAAAGTTTGACAATTGAACACATAGTAATAACTAACCTAACCAAGCCCATTGGGCTTCACCCAGGATATTACCATCTCCAGTGTAACCTTCTCTAAAATATCGAGTATCAAGTAGTATTATCTTGACTTGATTTGGAGGTTCTCCATACGACTGAGGTTTGAGTGAGTTGAAAGAAAGAGAAAAATAGTATCAAAAATCTGCTTATTATCTTCAACGTACGTAGCTCCCATAAAGGCCTGTTCATATTACTTAATTAGATACACACGTCATGGAGGGAAAGGGTACCTTCTCTTGAGCGTCTAACGCTGGTTTCTGGCTCATCAACAAAATCCATAAAAATTTCTTTAACTTCGTTTTTGTATTTGTAAGTGTAATCGCCGTCATTCCTTCAAACTGTCACAGATTGTAACGCCAATAATTGATTACGTACATGCCATAGTCATGATCATCCTAATAGAGGTAAGGAGATGACGACAAGCCAACAAAAAGCAAAAAACATACCCAAACGCCAATTATTTTTGAAATGCCTCTCAATTTAGTGTACGCAGGCTTGTTCTTTTGTTCATTGTAAATGTCTTTCATCTCATCAATAGTAGAACTCTCCCAGTAAGTTCTGGATTGTAGAAAGTCAATTAGAACGTCAAAGCACAAGTCTAAGCGTAAAACGTACGGATATGTCATTTTGTCAGCGTAGACAACGTCACCAAGCCAGACTACACAAAACGCGTAAGCAAGTATCAGATATACCGTATTTAGTATATATTCATGCTTTAGAGCGGGTTTTAGATTGTCCGCAAGAAAAGGGTACATAACGCATATAAACGCTTTCCTGTGTTAGCATACGCGTGCTTACGTACCCCAAAGGTCAGGTTTGTAGTCTACGATGTCATCCCACATGTCTTGAGGCAATTTGCGTCTATTGCAGCTTCCAAACGCGATTTTAGATACTCCATCGCTAATTACTTCATCTGCTGGAACCTGGCACTCAGTAAGCGCTAAAACTCATAGTAAATACGTACACAGTATACTACTTGTATTAACACAATAAGTGTCGCTACTAGGCGACCAAGCACAGTCATTCACCTAGTTGCAACCTTCAATGAAGACAAAGTGAGTAAGTGAGCAACTTAGTTTGCGCCAGTCATTGTGACTTCAATGAAAACAATTTACGTTAAACTTGTTATCCAGTGTAGTATGTACACAAAAACTTGATTGCTCAAGTGTATTTTAACCTCGCAATCTTAGTGTAAGTGTAAAATACCATAAAAGGAAGACAGTTTGAATATAAAAAACGGAAATAGACAAAAATGGTCAGTTTGCCTCTCAGGATTTGTTGCATTTGCGAGTCTGTCAATCAATACCTGTTTGTTTCCTTGCTTGTTAAGGTTCAATGTACTATAATGTCTTGCAGAGAATGATTTTTTCTTGTTTTCTACCATTTCCGGGGTCAGGTGAGCACGGCCTGAAAACACTTTTGTGTAAAAATCGTGACAAATTACTACACCATTCTTTGGCCTTACTTTTTCTCTTCCCTGTCTTATTGTCCCAATCAAGGCATTCATAGTGGTACCATATATCACAGTAATCTCATCGTATCATCGCTTTGTCTGTTACTTCTTTTCTACTGTCGGCAATCTTCAAAACAATGAAATTTTGGTTTTTTATCTCTTTTCTGTGATGTTCACTTAACGAAGCTTTCTACCTTTTCTTCTGATAACGCTTTTACTTTCTCGGATAGGAGCTCACACACCTCCTGTGCTAATACTATATTGTTGCCTATACCATGTCTGTTGCACTTCCGTGACAAAAAACTTAAGTCACGAGATAGTCCACAGTTTTTTTTCAAAATCAGACAAACACGTGGAGTTGGAATCTGTTTTGGATCACCAGTATTTTAGCCACTATCCAAGTAACCACTCAACAATCTTACCCTAGATATTTTTCTTACGCATGAAAGATGCCACCTTAACCTTAGAGTTAGTTTTCTTTGGTTTATTGCGATACTCGCACAACAGGTTAAAAATGCGCACGTGATGAGTTTTTGAAGATTGTTAGGAAGTTTTGACAGGGTTTTACCATAATTTTCAACTACCGGAAAGAGCTAACATCGGAAAGCAATTACAGTACAACTAAACAGTAGCCTGTAAAGCTTGGCAACGAAGTATTATGGCCACTACTGAAAAGCCACGCCTTGGTAAAACCTATAATTGCGCCTGCTGTTTCAGAAAAATTAAACATGGTGAAATACGCTATGGGTGTACCTCTAGTTCATGTACAAAGATTAGTTTTTGCGTTCAATGTAAAAACGCGAATATTCATTCAAAACATACTCTTTTCCCTGAAGAAGGTACTTATTAGCTAATCAGACCGCCTAAACTATCGTTTAAAGTATAGTTTGATTCGAAATGTTAACGCCTGGTTAATATAGTGTTTAAATATCATCGAAAACACCTAGTTTCAGCTGATACAGTATCAGGATCACTGTGGTACGTCAGGCTTTACGCTTGTTTGTTAATTGAATCGTAACGTATCAAAAAGGAAGGCGTTCCTTCTCTACGCCAATAGGCCAGCTATTGGTTATCAAACACCTGAAATGACAGAACCAAAATGGCTTTCTTACAGAGATCTACATAAGCTTGTTTTTCGATTTCGTTGTGTTCTTTCAGAACGTCTTGGATTATGTCGTGGAGACTTTGTTGGTATTTCAAGTGCTAATTGTATCGAATGGATAGTAGCTGACTTGTCTTGTATTACACTTGCAATCATCCCCGTGCCAATACACGTGCCTTTTGGTAATTGTTTTTTTTAATGATCTTTTTTGGTCATAATTTCTCTGTTGATTTTTCCGCTTATGCTGTGGTCAACACTTTAATGTACTATCCTTAGATGCAACCCAAATATCGACAGTTGTAGATAAGACAAAAATGACGTGTGTTGTATGCTCAAAGGCTTTGAGTGAAAAGGCAAGTTTAAACTGTACTGAAATCAAATACCAACATACTTGAGGTAGTTTCTGAATGTTAGAGAGCAAACCTATTCGCTAAAGAAATTGGTTGTGATAGGAGATGTTGCTACCGACAAGAGCAAGAATATATATTCTTATACATCGCTTATGGATGATATAACAGAACCTACAGATGAGCAACTAAAGTTCTTTATCGATCCTTCTTCACCGAACGATATATTTGCTGCAGAGACAACAAGTGGCTCCACTGGCGTGCCAAAGGCAACTACATATTTCTAATTAGTGTACATGTATCTAATATTGCTTGTTAGTGCGTTATGTTTAAAGCAGGCGCTTATCTATGTGATGCTCTTCGTGTTTTTTATGGACAAGGAAACGTTTTGCTACATGCTCCTTTTGCTTATTGTACTCGAAGAACAATAATTAGATCACTTATTCATGGAACACGTCTTGCCTTATCAACTAATGCAAGTATAAGTTGGTGTCCCCTTTATGCCTTTCTAATATATAAGTTAGGGATCAGCCAATGTGTTTCAAGATATGTATGTGTTCAAGCCAACAAGAATAAGTGGTATGCTTTTTTTTTCTTCTTTGAAATAAATTTATTTGTTGTTTTGTTTGCACTTACTTGAGTGGTAAGGTGTCCCTCGATTTTGGAAAATATTATATTTAAGATATCAAGATCTACTCGAGGAACACAAAAGAAGAAACAAAAGTGATACAGTAAGTAGTGCTGCCGTTGTAAAAAAGTGAGTTCACAGTACGAAAATATTAGCCTTTTGATGAAAATGTTGTACGGACAGATTTTTACGAGAGGCTTGGCGGACAGCTTGCTGGTATATCTATTGGAGGTGCATCGGTACCAAGAAAGATATTGAAATGGATGAAGAGGTACAAAGCATTTTTCATTCAAATCTAACGTGTGTAGCACATTTGGTGAAACGACGGATATTTATGAAGGCTATGGTATGACTGAAATCGGCGGTATTTATTCAAACAATCAGATCAAATCAGCTGCACATGTTAAACTTGTTGATTGGCAAGAGTATAAAGCAACAGATAAACCTTATCCACGTGGTAAATATCGTCAAAAAAACATTAAAAAAAAAAAAAGGAAGTTTCTTTTTCTATTCAGTAACTCTTTGTACAGGTGAGATTTGTGTTAAGGAACCATCCATGTTTTGTGGTTATTATGGAGACGAAGCAAAGACGTAAGTTACAGACTTGTGCTAACTGTGCAGTATAAATAATAAACGAAAAGGGCTGAGGTTATTGATAAAGAAGGGTATTTCCACACAGGCGATATAGGAAGACTTGATAATGGTAACCTTGTCATTGTGGATAGGTATGTTTTTGAACATACTACAAAATTCATGTATTCTAAACATTGTTTAGGAAAAAGTCGTTGTTCAAGCTTTCTCAAGGAGAGTTTATTGCGTATGTACAAACATGTTTTAAATAATTTATATTATTGTAGGCCTGAATGTTTGGAGAATATTTACGAACGGAGTGAGTTTATAGATCAGATATTTATTTGGGGGGACGTCCAAAAGAGTTATATTATTGCAGTTATCATCCCAAATGAGGAAGCTGTCCTAAATTGGATTCAAAACAACAAAGAACCTCCAGTGCGTTGCATTAAAACCCCAAATCCCTTTTAATATGGTTTGGTTTAGAAGAGTGTTGATGACGCCCTCATGGACAAAAGGTTGATAAATGATATTATGAATACTATAAACGATCTTGCTAAGAAAGCACATGTGCGTCATTGAGCATCATTTCTTAGGGACAGTCCGGAAGGACAGAGACGAGTTATTGTTGTGCTAAGATTATTAAATCTTTACTAGGTCCGGCGCTATGAAATACCTTCTGGTATAATACTCTCAAACCACAGGTGGACACCGATGAATCAATTATTAACGCCTTCTCTAAAGCTAAGAAGACCGTTACTGGAAAAACATTATCGTGCTTCATTAGAAAAAGAAATGGAAGAAATAGACAACCAAAGTGGTTCTGTTACAGCTAATACTAAAGGTACAATGGTGGGTTATTTGCGGGTTTTCTTTTATAAGTATTAACACTAATTAAGCTACTGGAATGGCGTCAATCTTAAACAGAGTTCTACAACTCGATGCAAACAGAGATATTTCAAAAGCAGATGATTTTTCTTCTCTTGGCGGAGATTCAATGGCAGCTGCTCAAGTAAGAAAGACGTCTTCACAACTAAACTAACCAATGTACTTTAAATAGCTTGTTAAGATTGTTAAAGATGAAATGGACGTTGATATTTCTGTACAATCTCTTTACGAAGTTGAAGGGTACTGACAAGCTTTTTCTCTTTTTTTTCTTGTGCTTCACTCAGAATAATTTCATTGATAATAATAATATCTAGACTACGCCAACTTGCAGATTACGTTGATGGCGCTTCATTACTACCGAGTGAGCCTGTAGAAGTGAATGGAGACTTACAAATCTTCGACTGGGCTTCTGAGACCTCTCTTGATGATGACATCAAACCAAACACGTCTTATAGCGGCCCTAGAGGAAGCGATATATTTCTCACTGGTGCTACAGGGTTTGTTGGGTGTTTTCTTTTGAGGGAATTATTGGATAAAACAACCTCTAAAATTCTATGTTTGACACGTGTGAACGAGTGTTCAAAAGATCAATCTCTCAATGAGAAACATGCGAAAGAAAGGATTGAATCTACTGCAAAAAAGTTTGGGATATCTCTAGAAGGATACAACGAAAGAATTATACCTGTACACATCATGCACATAACGTTGACTAAATGTTTTGTTCAAGATTGTTGGAGATTTGTCACAACTGAGGTTTGGACAAAGTGAAAAAGATTTTTCTACGTTGGCTTCACGCATAAATACCATATATCATTGTGGTGCTCTGGTGAATTTTATAAAGCCTTACTCAGCACATAAACCCGCAAATGGTACCACTCAATACATCTTTCTCAAAACATACTTAATCTTTTCGTATCATAGTGACAGGGACACGTGAGGTTATTAAACTTGCTTCTATTGGATATCCAAAACCTATACACCATATATCTACTGTATCAGTATTCCCACCTGGATTTCCCGTATGTTAAAAGAGTTTAATACCCATGCTAACCTAAGGTTACAGATAAAACGAGAGGAGGAAATTACTGATGAAACTCATAAAATGAGTGGATACGGGTACCTTTTTTCATAGAATGTTTGCGTTTGATATGTGCTAACAAGTAGTAAGGTTAAGCAAGCTTGTTTCTGAAAAATTGTTGTTAAAGGCAAAAGAAAGAGGACATCCAGTAGTCGTGTATAGACTTGGCACAATAACAGGTGAGATTGACTGATTTTTGATTAACGAAAAAAACGTAATTGTTTGTTGTTTTTCCACCTACTCAGAGTCTCCATACTTAGTTTCTTTGTAATTTTTGCCTATTCGGTCCTATTCTTTTCATTTCCTTCTTCATCCTCTGATTGTTTCTTTGCGCTTATAAAAACCTGCACAGTTTTTTGCATTCATTTTGTTGTTAACTTTTTACTTCTACAGGCCACTCTGTCACTGGCAACTGCAATGAAACAGACTATATCAATAGACTAATTATTGGTATAATCAATGCAAAGTGTATACTGCCATATGATAAAGCAGCATATAAAGTCGTACCTGTCGATACATGTGTACAAAAGATAGTTCAAATAAGGCACAAGAAAAACTGTCTTTTCTGTTGCTCTTTGCTAACTATGTTGATAGTTTGATGCCTGCATTGAAACACTACATATTCCATATAGATCATGAAGGTGAAACAAAGTTATCTCTTGTCATAGATCACGCAAGGAAAAGTGGATATAGCATTGATAATGTCGGTATAGAAGATTTTCGAGACAAAATAAAGAACAAATCAAACCCGCTCTGCGTGTTACAGCATGTTTTCAAAGATGGACACAAATGGCCTAGACTAGTTAAAACAGTGTAAGTAGCCTTACCAAACCCTCATTTATTTAATGCTAGCCCTTTAAAACTTACAAACAATGTAGATGTGACAACACCAATGAAGCATTGAAAGAATCTGGATTAGAGTTTCCTAAACTTGATGTTAAGCTGATTGATGTCTACTTGAATTATTTTGAGTCCAGAAATCTTATACACAAGGATTCTAAATTATATGACTGAATATGTGGTACATTTCAGGCGTTTGAACAATATGAACCAGATCCAACGACAGTACTAGTATACGACAACAACAACCCGTCAGATAGCAAGCAGAAATCACCTCCCAACCCTCAAAATTTTTTTTCTCTACCTTTTGTAAAAATTTCCTTTTTCTAAAAACTTTATTTTTGCATGACGCGATCGTGACTGTAATGTAAATAAATCACACACACTCACTCTGCGCCTGAGCTATCTGTCAGTAAATATATGTTCCTACCTCCCAAAATAACGTCGTAGTTGCAAGTGAGGATCTGGAATAAGTGGTCTAAAATTGAGTTTTGCACAGTAACCAACCAAGAACATTCTTCGAAAATATGGGCATTAACTTGAAAGCGTTGTCTTGCAAAACCATGTACTATGTTAAATACCTTTCTGTTAACAAGGTTTAATATCTTATTAGTGTACCTTGTTTTATTTTGGTAAGTACCAAATGTTAGAACCCTGAGAGCATTGATAGCATGCTGGGTAGAAACCAAAGAACGATTTTCTTTGGAAGAAAAAATTTATTTACTCACTTAAATAATGCCAGCCAGTTTACGTATATCGGCCTAAGGAAATATGCATATCCTCATAAATCTCTATCAAAGGGTTTTCTAAAAACATGTCATGATAGTTAACAAAAATTGTGAGCATACGATCAAATGGAACTCGATGTATTGAGCCTACCGAAATCCTTGTTATTATACTCTCTGAATTCAATGGAAACTTTTGTACAGATACACTACAATTGCTACAGTCACCTGCATCGAATGGTTAACGTAAAACGTCATACTACATTTACAAACGACATTCTAAAATCACAAGAACAATCAAGACAATTACCATAGCTAGTAAAAAAAATTCATGCATACATTTAATCTTTTGGTTGCTTGCGTTCATACAAAAAAGTTGTTCTCAGCATGTGTTCTGTCTGTCTGAATAGGATGTCCACTTTCTTTTTCAAGTGCTTTTATGCATTCTTCCGTAATTGAAGTGCGTTCAAAGTATATTGTATGAATTGTGTTCAGTTCTTTTACACCTTCATCTGTCAAATGCTTGCACGATCTCACACTAAGTGTATGGACTCCTTTCAGAGCTCTTATTCCTTCATCCGTAACAAAAGTGTAATCTAGGTGTAGGCTATGAACTCCTTTCAGTGTTTTGATCCCATCATCCGTCACATTTAAACACAGTGTAATGCTAAGCGAATGAATTCCTTTCAGAGCTCTTATTCCGTCATCTGTAACTGAAGTGTTAGTGAGATCAAGGGTATGAACTCCTTTTAAGGCTTTAATGCCTTCATCTGTCACATTCGGACAATCTGTAAGGTCAACCGCACGAGCACCTTGCAGTGCTTTCAATCCTTCGTTTGCTACTGCCGTGTTACTGAGATTTATCGTATGAACTCCTGACAACGCTTTAACACTTTTATCTGTTGCTAAAGTGCCAGCAAGGTCAATGGTATGAACTCCTTTCAACGCCTTTATCCCTTCATCTGTTATTCCAACACATTCTCTGAGGTATATGGTGTGAACTCCTGCTAGCGCTTTGATTCCTTCATCTGTAACTGAAGTGTAGTCAAGGGAAATGGTATGGACTCCTTTCAAGTCTTTGATGCCTTCATCCACCACATGCATACAATTTGTAAGGTTAACATCGTAAGCACCTCGAAGTGCTTTGAGACCTTCATTTGCCACAGCTGTGTGGCTGAGATTAATTGTGTGAACTCCTGACAACGCCTTAACACCCTCATCTGTTGCTAAAGTACCCTCAAGGCTAATAGTATGACAACCTGCTAGTGCTTTTATCCCTTCATTTGTAAATTCTTCTGAATAGTCAAGGCCAATGGTATGAACTCCCGCCAGCGCTTTGAGTCCTTCATCTGTAACTACTGTGTAGTCAAGGCGAATGGTGTGTACTCCTGACAACGCTTTGACTCCCTTGCTTGTAACATTTGTCCCATCCAGGTGAATGGTGTGAACGCCTTGTAGTGAACTTACACCTTCATCTGTTATACTCATACAATTGTTAAGGTCAATCGTGTGAACTCCTGATAGTGCTTTGATTCCCTCATCTCTAACCATTGTATTACCAAGACAAATTGTGCGAACACCAGCAAGTTCTTTTAGATTAGAACTATTAATAGAACCATCATTTGGATGTGGAGGTTTGTGTTCCATGTAGCTTATAGTAATTTTAGTATTGTTCATGACTCCTCTATACTGTTTTATCTTTAACATATCTTGAACACAAGCTATTTTAACCTCATAATATCCAACTACATCGTGAATGACATCAGCCATCAAGTGACATGATTGAGCAACAGAAAACTTATCAAGATTTTCTGTATGGCATAGAATACGTGCAATAACCTCGACTGGAAGATCCAGAATAGTACATTCTTTGACACCTGAGACTTCTCTTTTTCTATTTTAGCGAGTTAAAACGATTGAACTTTAACACAAAGGGGTCGCACTTTCACGAAATCACGATTTACGAACAAGCTGTGTTTTTTTTCAAATGTTGTACAAAAGGCGGTAAAAGAACTGATTTCTTAGAATGACTGAACAAACACTTACCTGGACAAAATCTCGTGTGTTTTTGAAAGGGTATCAGAGTGCTTTGCGTTTACGACAGGATCCACGTGATTTAGTATTAATTCATCAAGTTGCTTTGCCAGAGACGCATTTGAGATGTTTAAGATACTCTCAAGCTGTTTTATAAACGTTTTTTGTTTAGTCAGTGCCATTTTATTGAACGCTTCTGAGTGCTTGTTTTGATAGTATAGTAGTGCTTGTTGAACTGATGTACCAAATGAAGTCATTTGTTTAGACGTTGTAGTGCAAGCGCTTTGTCCCAATGTCTTTAAGTAACGTCATAGAAATAATCGTTTCTTCCACGAAAAATAGTTTGTTTGACTGAATAGTCGAGTGAAGGAGTAGCTGCGTTTATCGCCCGGAAAACGTTAGCTATTTCGGGTCAAATCCATGCTTTGAAATAATCTCAACTTGAATATGTTTCCAAAAGGATTCTCGGGTAATGACAAAACTAGTTTAGAAGTAATCTTTTTCCTATTACGGAAGTATATTGGAACTATTATCTTGAATTTATCCGAGTTCGCTCTTACTTACTTATTTGATGGCTTCGTTCTTTACGCTTTATCTTTCATTCCCATATGTGCGCTCCATGTTATAAAACAGAAAAGCAAGGAGGGCTGCTAGTTGTTTGAGGAAAAGGTGTTTATTATGTGTACAAAAAAATTGTGGTACGGATATCTTGTTTTAAAGAAGAGCGCGATTACACGCCCAGTGGTACATCGTAAATAATTTTTTATCCAATTACCCATGTATAAATAGCATACCACATTGTGAAGTTTAAAAAATACACTAATCCTATTGCTAGAAAGCTCAAAATCCTGAAATAAAGTGGTGTGTGATATAAATTATGATTTTTAGGCAATGTGGTGTTGGCTGTTAACATGGCCTTGTATGAACGCTCCAAAAGTGTATGTGGTGTATCATCTTCACTGACTAAACATTGCGTAAGTAACAAGCATCAAGAATGAGAAAGTTAGAGTGAGATGAATCCAAAGTACTTTTAGTAAAAGTATCAATTTCTTTTATGAAATATTAATTCATCAGGCGAGACAATGACTTTTGAGTAAAGCACTTACCTGTGATTGGTTTTAAAACACGTAGAATTACATGTCCTGGTTTCCATAACTTATGTCTTGGTGGCCATAAGTCGTACGCTCCAAATAAAAGCTTAAACAATTATTAGGAAATGTAAAATAAGCGAAAAGAGATGCTAGCTTGTGTAAAATGGAACGTACAATTGGAACTAATGGAGATTTTGTTTCTTCTGCAAGATAAAATGCTCCTTTTTTAAATGAAAGTAATTGGCCACTCTAAAGTAACGTACTTTGTCAGCTCGATAAAGAACAAAGATGTCAAAAAAAAAGAAGAAAATACAAAGATAAAACTTGTAGTGTCATTGACATACCTTTGATCTAGTACCTTCTGGTGAAATAGCAACTGATCGATCCCACTTTAACATTGCTTTTGAAGCTTTTTTGAGAGTATTTACAGCTTTTGTCCTAAAGCTCGTCACACACAAGTTAAAATTGACGCCTTTCATTCATTGGCGGAGTCAAATAAAACTATCTCGCTAGTATGGTCCGTTTCAGTCAAGTGTCAATCTTTCACCCGTTATTTCGCCAGTTATTTTCCGCTCTCAAAGCTCTTTATTTGTATTGTAGTTTGCTCCTTTTCGTGGGAAAAAATAAATGACGAAATAACGGGTGAAAGAATTGACTTGCTTGACTGAAACGGACAATAAAAGACTTTTAGTGTACCTATTTGTTCTCTCAATACTAAAATTACCAAGTAAATATCCTGCCCAACCAATATAAGGTACATAAAACACTAAAAAGTAATAAGCTACAACATTAACATTCCAACTGAAAAAAGAAAAAAAAACGTGCAACGTGGATAAAAAGAAAAAAAAGAAAAACCAATTCACTTCACCCTTTAACACGTGCTGTAGAAATTTTTTATCCTCGAAAAGGGATTGGTACAACTATTATTCTTTGCGTAGAAAATACTTTAAAATTAATAAAAGAGCTTACAGAAGCAGAAAACAAAGTAACAAAAAAATTTTAATTTAATGTCAAATTGTCTCGTCAACTCACAAGACGTCAATGGTCTTAAATCTCACGTACTTGATTTTTTTCCTACCCATTTAAAGTAGATAGGGCTCTCTGACATTACAGAAAAGAAATCAAGGAAGCTAGAGTGTTGAAATAATCCTATTGTAGAGCTACCTTTCTTCACCATATCTTTTATATGTTCTGTACCTTCAGTCTTAGTGATAAACAAAGTCAGTATGGTTTTTTTTGTAGATTCGTATAAAACGAACTTTGCGTCTAATGATTAAAAATCGCCGAAAAACCCTTGCTCGTTATTGCTACGCATAGGCGTACGCGTTGAGGTTATGTTTTCGGCATAAAAAGAGTTTTGTGAAGAAACAGTAATTTAAACGGGAATGGTATTTCTTTCCATACCGTAATGTAAACGCCTGATACTAGGCACAGCGCTTTCGCCCATAATCTAGTCAGTAGATCAACGGGAAGCGAATTATTCTGAATACCGAAGAGTTTACGCAGAATAGGGTGTAAAATGCGTATAGGCACCGCACACACGATCAAAATGAATCCCCAGGGTAATGGACCAATAAGCAACGCCTAGCAAAGTGTAACTTTAGTGTCGGCTCTAAACGGTCTTGAATCATACTATTGCCCGAAGAACTGCCACGATCCAGTGTAACCATTGATTCTTTTCGAAGCTGTCGAAACTACTGAGATACAAAGCTTTTTTCAACGTATTATATTCTTTCTGTAATATACATTGAATACAAGCGTAGAAATGGAGTAAAAGAAACGAAGAAATTTCCTCTTAACATTTTTTTTGATCAAAAAAAAGTTTTTCGCGAACCTCTATTTCCTCTGCTTCTTTTGAGTCTTTTGGTACTGTTTGACGCATTGTCCACATGAAAGAAGATAGCTGAAGCCATAACCGGCGTTTTATCTCTGAATCTTCATAGCGGTACGATTTTGGTTCTAGAGCTTGTGTTTTCTCGAATGTCTTTATTTTTTGGCGTAGTGCCTGCCACTCCTGCAGTAGCTCTTCGTTCATGGCCTTCTTCTTACGTGTCAGAACCTATGATTTACTTGTGAAGACTTGTTCTCAAAGTCTCCAATCCATCTCTTTCTGTAAAACAGCGCTACTACGCGCAGCTATGAGTACGCATAAAAGTTGGTTTCTTTTCCCAAGTCTACCTTTGTATTCAGCATTTTTTGTATTCTTTGAAAGGCAGCAATTTAAATCAAGTTGAAGTCAAACATGTGCAACGACCTACTTGTAAATACAATATCGCTAACTTGCATCTCAATATTATTTGACACTTGAAACGTCGTAAAAGTGATGTAAAGATAATGTCTAATTTCGGTCTCTGCCTTGTCATTGGTTGTTTGCGAAACAGCGCTGAGTATTTTGACAACATAATTTGTAGTAAGTTGGACGTGTAGTAAAAAATACTTTCTATTCACGTTTGGTAACATACTCTTTGTTACCAATCGTCCTTTAAGATCATGCAAGGTCTCGGTAATTTTTTAGTAAACTTGAGCTAAGATGCCAAACAAAATTGGATAATGTCGATACTTGTCATCTTCTCTTTATGTGTGGAGTCACGACGGCGTACCCAACGCGGGCCAATCTACAAGTGCTGCTGCAGCAGGGATCAATATGGTGCACTATGTATTTGGACCACGCTTCCATGCAGGAGACCTCGCTGGGTAGCAAATGCCCTCAAAACACAATACGATTGTTATATGTTAGATTAAAGGAATGTGATGTACAGAAAAAGATACCCAAACAGGTGGTTAAATTACTCAACCAAATAAATCATTGACTTGTACTGTACAACTTTTACATACCTATTGCACCGAACGTACCAAACACTACTATACTAACGCTGTATCTTTGTTATAGTATGTTAAACTCTTCTAGACCAATTAAGGAAGTGGGGCGGCATCGCTTTTTGAGATAGTTTCGAAAAGTACATTTTTTATTTTGTATTTTACGCGTTTCAGAATCTTTGAAACGTTTTTACTCACCTCAGAACTATCTTACACTTCAATTGCTATTTTACCCATGTTATAATTATGCTATACTTATGGTTGCATAACCATTTTGCGATTCATTTATGCTGTGCCGAGGAAAAGTACCAAAGCAATTTTTTTCAAAAAAAACATAATTTCATTACTTTCTGAAACTCAAAAGCGATGCTGCCCAGTCGCTGATGTTAAAGTCAATGTGTAACATTACAAAAAGTGTCAAAATAATTGTCGTACTAAGACCTATACCGAGTCAAAAGGCGCTATAGAGAGTCATGAACAATACCAAAATAGATATGCTAAGCATAACAAACATTTTAATGGTACTTTCTTATTTTACAAACGTCATTTTATAGCACTGTTGTCGGATTCCAACTTACACGCATATCCACATGCTTGGTTTCTAGTACATGCATATCATCATCATCCAGAGTAAAGTTAAAAATATCCGCATTGGCTTCAACACGAGCAGGTTTTGTAGATTTTGGAATGGTGATTGTTCCAGTTTGCCAACTCCATCGAATAAGAACTTGTGCTGGTGTCTTTTTATGTTTCTTTGCTATACCAGCGATGCATCTATCACTCAGAGCACGTCCTTTGCACATTGGTGACCAGCCCTCAACCAGAATTCCATTTTGTTTGCAATACTGTTTAAGCTCGTTTGGATTCTGGTAAAAAAGTTATTTTGTTAGGTTTTGGTTGTTTATTGTTACCTGCAATGGATTGTATTCGACTTGATTTATCATTGGTAATATGCTAGCATGCTCTGAAAGATGTTTTAAGTGTTTTATTAGGAAGTTCGAGACACCAATGGATCTGCATTTCCCTATCAACAAAATAAGGCTTTATTCTTGTAGTAAAGTAATCGTTGATCAAGTCTTTTATACCAGCTTTAAGTAAGTCCTCTAACGCTCTCCAGGTCTCAATACGATATTTTATATTCATCTCAGCAGTTCCTGGAGGACTAAAGAACCCAGGCCAATGAACCTAAGGCATTGAAAGAGTAATTAAAAAGTGAAAACAAATAAACAAACAGAAAAACTGCTGTGCAACTAACACTACTTATAAAAACACGTACAAGGTAACAATCAATGTATCCGCAATCCAACTTCTGAAGAGACGTATTAAACGCCTTTATCGTATCTGGAAATTAGTTTTTTAAGCACGTGATACGACCACCATAGAGCTGTCACTAACCTTCGTAAATAGACCCAATATGGACATCACCTGGCCACAACTTTGTTGTGATGAAGTACTCCTCCCTGGGAACGTTGGACGCTTTAAGAATTTTACCTACTAGTCGACAGTGTAAGTGTTGTTGATTTGTAAAAAAAACTTCAATCAACAGAAAATTGTGAAAACTACAACGTCCAAATGACGTGTTTAACATTGCTACATACACTCTTTTTCGTTACCATAGCGTGCAGCTGTATCAAACAGTCTGTATCCAGCGTTAAGAGCCGTGATGATTGCTTCTGATGAAAACCCTTCAAGTTGTCAGTACTGGTAATGTTAGAACCACGTACCGCCACGGTGGCTCAAACCTAACCCAAATTTTGGTATCTGTACACCATTTCGCATTTTACAGACAGTACGAATTGACATGACACTCAAGAGCTGCTAGACGTACAGCACAACAATATATACAGGCCTGACTTAAGAATAAATCCGTTTAGACTGTTTGCGCTCATTTACAACATTCCAATGAGCGCAAAACGTAAACCTCCTGATCCCACGTTTGTACTGCGAGGGCAGGTACAACACTAAACGGACCAATTGCCTAATTAGCATTATAGAATACCAGTATTCGCAGTGCGTGCTTTGGAGATACTAGCGATAGATTGTGGACGGCAAATGAAGCTGGTGATCTTCTATTGTATTCTATGACAACGAGACGGTACTTTTCATAATCTCCTACGCGTACAATACTCAAATAATCGTTAGACCGGCACATACAATAAAATCAGCTCACAGCACTGCCATTATTTCTCTACAATATGTTAATGAACCTCAAATAGTAGTATCGTACGTAGCCAACGCACACAAAAATATTTCAGACTAAAACAGCGAAGACGAGGTAGAATGGGAATAGTTAAGGCTTGGGATGCGTCAACGTATCAAGAAAAATATCGTGTACTCTGCAACACAGCTAGTTTTTGCAATGCTCACGCTTGTACGTGTCAGAGGTCAAAACTGTTTCAAAATAATAAATACATTTTTTTAAAACTAAAACATGTTTTTTTGCAGGTACTTCAAACGGTAACACCTTTGTGGCAGTACCAAGTGAAGAGAAAGGAGAAGTACTCATATTCAATTCAAAAACAGAGAAACAAATTGCTAAAGTGTCACCTGGACCATCAGTCGGTTAGATTTTTTATTTAGATTCAATGAAATAAGTTTAATTTTTTTTAACAGGAATGCTCATGCATTTGAAACTCTATGAGGTTGGAGATAAATTAATAGTAGTCACAGCACATGAAAATGGTGGTATATACTTTTGGGATGCGATGAGTAGTAGTGACAATGCGATAACAAGCATAAAAGACCATAAAGAACCAGGTCAGTTATAAAAACAGAAGTTTTTAACTTACGTCACCACTATCGCTAAAATTCTCTCAGCTTTATGTTTTAATATGAACAAATCATTGACAAGAGGTATATCAGGTGGAGCCGATAATATATTATCATTCTTTAACGTTGATTTGGCATCAGTACGTTTAAAGCGTTGGTTGCAACAGAAGAAAAAAATTCTGTCTGTACAACTCAACTCTAACTAGGGAACAAGTAAGAGTAATACACAGATGTTAAGTAGTAATGGAGTAAATGATGCTAGTATAAGACCAGACGAGAAGATTTGTGTCACAGCTGGGTGGGATAACAGGTGAGGAGAGAAAATTTGGTTTCTTAACGTGGTTTGTTTGTACTGACAAAAAAATTTGTAGAGTTCGCGTTTTTGGCTGGAAGAAAAGAAAACCTCTTGCCATTTTGAAGTACGTACTGAACCCACACTGTCTATCTGGCTTTTCCTGTTGCTTTCCTAATTCTCACTTCTTTACAAAAGGGGCCACTCTAAAAGTGTCTATGCTGTTGCATTTGCTCCAGAAGGAAATAGATTCGCATCAGTTTCTGAGGATGGAAATGTAGCTGTATGGAACATATACTGAATGAAACGCAGGTCCACACCGCACAGCAACCCACTAAGAAATTTGAAAAAAATGACAACACCGGCAGGTGTACGCCAAACAAAGCAAGGCAACGCTGATGCGTTTAGCACAGCACATATTATTGTACTTCTAATACGTTGTCATAATAAAACAAGCGAAAACAACTAAAACCTCAGTTTAAACCCTCATTCTTCCCTACAAGCGTAACAATACCGTGAAAGTCCAACGAGAATTGTTAATAGAGGCCACAATTCGCAATTTGTTTGCATTACAGTTGTAATTATAGGTTTCAGATAATTCTAAAAATTGCAAACCAAAAAAGCCAAACTCTTCTGAATTTAGGAGCAGCTAAAGACATACAACTTTGTTTAGGTCATTTGTACACGTAATTCACCTCGTTCGGCTTAATAGTAACTCGTAAAACTTTGCAAAAGATATTTTATCCACAAACTTTTTACTTTGGCTGCTGGTACGCTTGGCGTAGCGTATCATGCAGTATTTCGAGGCTACAAACGCCTCAGAGGAAATCGCTATGAACGCATTATATTTCAGTTTGTACCGGACAACCTACTTCAAATGGGCTACTATCGCTGTAGAGCAAACGTACGCAATACTACAAAGCAGATTTTGACTCCTTTTAGGTCTTTTTCCGCGGACTACGTTAGTTCCCACTTTTATTTCTCTAAAAATATTTCGTTTCGCTCTGCGATACGCACACCCGCAAAAGAATGGTACGTCACGCATTTTTGATGAACAACAAACGAGTTCTTTTCAAAACTACCCTTAACGCAAACCTTTCTAACTTCCGAATGTTTAGTGTTGTCGCGAAAGTACTCTTGGAGCGAAAGAGAGCCTCAGAAAAGCCTAAAAGTAACGGAATTCTTTGGTTTTTTGCAAACCGAACACAGGCCGGTTTTTCTAGCGTACTAAGCCTGAGAGTCTACACTATAATGCAAGTGCATCACAACAAGCGCGAACAAGCCGCTATGTGTCACATATCATGTGTCGTTTTTTTGTGTTAGTTTGTCACGTGAGCAGTTTATTTTTGTTTTGTTCAAACAAAAACTGAGAAAGCGGTTTCGGTTTTGTGAGAGATCATTCCGCACTTTGTTTGTATTTTTAAGTTCTTACACACCACAAGTGTATTCCCTCGAGCACGTGTGTGGTAGGCTTCGAAAAAGCGTGGAGGCATGAAAATCTATTTTTGGTTTTTCAGTGAAGGGTATTATTTATATGTTGAATATTTATTTATAGCTAATACTCGCACACACAAAGCGCTGCCTGTTAATAACTTTCCTCATTCTGGTACACTTGCCATTTCATACCTAGTTATAACCGTTGGTGTAAAATCGAAGCGGTTGAGTGCTTATTTCAATACCGTTCGGCTTTTGTATTTGCACACCTTTGTTTACGCCCCGTAGTGTACCCACAACGCGTCAAATACCAACATGGGAAGAAAAACAATAGAAATAAAGAAGATAAAAGATAATAAAAAGAGACAGGTAAGTGGAACACAAAAAAAAACAAGCGAAGTGAATAAGAAAAAAACAATATTGAACGTTTGTAGATAACGTTTAACAAAAGACGTGCTGGTGTACTCAAAAAAGCCATGGAACTGTCTATCCTATGTGGTTGCCCTGTTGCTGTAGCCGTATACGAGACTCACGAACTAGGAGACGCACAGTGGTACGTTAGAAAGAAAATTTTTGCCAGCCACAAACGTTGTGATAACTGACAATAAAAAGGCACGTGTACGAGTCACAACCGGATTTTCTAAAACAATGCGTTGACTGGAATACAAAAGCCACAGAGAAGAAGGTATGGGAACCAATGACAAACGAAGACGTAAGTGCAAAGAAATTGTGTTTCATATTTAGCTGATATTCTCTTTTGTAGTACTTTCGCATGCACCCTACAAAGAAGAATGGTTTTGTCAAAGAGAAGCAAAAGGTATGGAATGCGGTTTTGACTATTTGCAGCTTATTTGTTAACTTCTCGTCAGGTTCCAACTACCAGACTTGAATCAGGATACAGTGCAATCTTACCAGATGTTACACTACCTGCTGTTAATGTAGCGTACCATAACTATTGTCAGTATTGGCAAACAGTAAAGAACGCCAATCTTCAAGGTAAATAGCACCTAAACTCAACTAAATCTAAACCATTCTAGTTACTCAACCACCTGCGCCTGTACATACGTCAACTATACCAGTGTTTTCACCTCAGTTCATGATACCAGGACTGGTATTTGGTACGCTCTTGACTAGATTGTGTATAGCAATTGTCCGCTAACTTTGGATCGTATTGCAGCTCAACCAAGTATTCAACAAACACAGCACCAATACAACCAAATGCTACAAACACTTCGTCCTATCCAACCCTTAAACAACGTCAATGATAAGGCACCAGCACAACCAGCACCAACGGTCGTTCCCAGTATCACGCTCCCATTTGCCCAAAATCAAATCCTTACACAGCCAGTTGTTCAGTTTCCCATTGTTCAAAGTAAACCAGTTGACTCCAGTACGTTAAACAACCGCAACTGAGGATAAAATCTTAACTACCTCTATAGATTCTGATCCTGTAGAACCTCTCGAGTCTTCTACGGAATCTACGACTGATGATCAACCTGGTAATTATAGAAAACGTCAACAAGTAACAAATCCTTCAACTCAACCACCTGCCAAGAGGATGAAAAAAGGACGAGAATTGTCTATTATTATACCCAAGACACCAACATCTGCAAGGCCTTTTTGTTGGCCAATGTCGGCTTCTGGATATCTCACATTGAACACACCAAGTGAAAGTATGTTCACACCTCCCCTCTTCCTTCCACAAACAAATCTATTTTCACCCGTGTCACAAACAGACACAGCTTCCCCATTGGAAACAGTTCAACCTGCTGATTTTTTAGACTATGAAGGATTAGAATAGAAGTATATTAGCGGTTAGAAACTGGAAGATAGACTCCACACAACTTTTTTTTTTTAATTGTACATAATAAAGTAACTATTGGCTTGATCATGCTGTCAACTGTGCAACTTTGCTCGTTGCTGGTTTCTGTTGCAAATCGCTATCGCGTCATAGAAAAAGGGAAAATTCACTGAAGCAGTTTAGCATTTGGCTCAGTTATTAATCGATTTGCAGCATATGGGCAAAAGCAGAAATAGCAGAAAGGGTGTAAGACAACGTTACGGCGACCACGCGCACAAGGACTGGAAAAAACGCGCAAATGGATGCAAACGCGCAGCATACCGTAGTTCATTATCTAAAAATGAAGTAGATGGAGCCGAAGACCTTCCTCAAATAATTAATCATGGTAAAACCTATTGGGACTGCAAACCATATAAATCCAACGCAGCAAACCGCATTTAATTGTAGAAAAGAATAAACCGTGTATTTGTATCAAAATCGCTCATTTTAAGCCTGATTTACAAACTTAATGACGCACCAGGTTGTTTGCCAACGGTCGTTTAGCAATGGATACATGGCGTTTAACCGATTTAAAGCGTAACTACGTTCATTTCGCAACACGAAGAAAAAGCAACTCTACAAGAAGAAAAGGTTCGATGAGGGCCCTTTTTAGATACAATGTACGTGTTAACGAAGTGTTACACTGTTATTTGTACATTTCGGCGTTTGCCCCATTTGTTTCAAATAAAAACTGAAAAAAAAACCAAAGGCCGACTCTTCAGATTGTCATATACCGTTCATCCCTGAGGTTTGGTGCTGCATTTTTCGCTTTGTGGATTACAACGACATGCTTAAAAGTGAACTGGTACGATTTCTTTGCCACTTGAGAGCCATCGCTTTCAAGCAATCAAATGATAGAAGTCAGATCTGCGCTCTAACTAAATTTTTTCTTGACATTTTTTTTGGTTTGTCACGTGCTTTTCGTTTAATTTTGTCCATGTAGGCATGCAAATTCTTTATGAGGGTCATAGATGATGTAGTATGGAAGTACCATTATGAAAAGTTCTTTTATTGTGCAGAAGGAAAGAGTTCTCCTTTGAGTTGGAAGCAAATGTTCAGAAAGAAACTTGATGATATTTCAAAGCAAGGTGCTTTGTATTTGAAACACCCAGGCAGATGGTTCTCTACATGGACTAGAGTATGGGTAAGAGTAATCAATAAAGTAAAATCAGTCATTCTAAATGAGTTTAGGTCGTTCTAGAAGGCGTGAACTTTATTTATTTTCCGTACAATTGGTACGCACTTGTTTCATCAAAAACACGCTTTGGTATCATAACCATGTTATGCTACCCTCATAACAACGTAGAATAGGCCATGTGGCTACATCTTTACCATTTTAGAACGTTGTATAACAAGACCTCTTACGTCAATTTAGTAAAGATGACCCGAAACATATTCTATCCCTTATCAGATCCGTACCTCCTTCAAATGTCGCCTTCCTGCCTTTTATGAATAGTACGCATACTACAAAATTGATTGTACATACTCTTCATCATCGTAACTCGGTATAGTCGGTTGCAGTAAAAGCACACGTTGGTCAGGGAAGTTTGAAATATTTATAACAGGATTCGAGTCCGAGTATTTGGTGTTTGGCGTTGACAACGAGCAAGACGGGAGGCTATGGCTGAATGCTATTCAAAGAGCAAAGCTAAAGTTCCAGTCTCAAATGTACGGCCAAGAGATGGCTGTAGGATAGCTTACTGTTACTTTGTACTTGTACAAATAACTGTAGTTGTATATTTTGTGATTTGATAATGAGTAAAGCGATTGGTTACCGCGTAGTGTAAGCATGTTTTTTCATTAAGATCCGAAAAAAACGCGGCCAAAGTACATAGTTTCAGTTAAACTTGCTTACAAAGTCAACGCACCTCCTTGTAACGTTACAAGGTAAAAAGCAGCATGTCTGCACCACAAGAGAACCATGTACAAAAAACTACGGCTACTGGTTTGGAAGGAGTCGATAGGAACCAAGAAATGAACCAATTTGTACGTTAGATACCGTGGAATATACTATTCGGTTCGTAAAACATAATGCTTACTTTGTTCTAGATGAATAATTTAGTAAGCGCTCTCGTACGTCTAGAACCAATCCCCATTGCGTATTTTTACCACAAAATAGTACAGGAGTAACTTCGGTTGCAACATGTACAAAACGCGAACTTATCGCATCTTACCACCTTACCACGCACTAAAAACGCTTTAATAACATTCTACCATAGTCTGTAAAATTCGAACAAATGTCCCAACAGATCATTGGAAAACGTATCCCAAAGTGATCAGATAACATTTTGTAATTCGTTTTTAACAACAATAACTCCTTAACGATACAGTGGACCAGATGGGAGACAGAATTGATAGCCTCGAGAAACAAATGGACGATATTATGGACCAAGCTGGTATTGACAAACAACAAGTACATAATCAGACAGATAGAACATTAGACAATCACTAGTAATTTAACAAACAAATGAAGCCAAAGCAGGCAAGCCTCTGCAAGAATAAAAACAGAAAACAAAATAAAATCTTGCTTCTCCAATGTCACGGCTACTCAACAAGTTTAATCCTTTCTAAAGCAGTAAAACTTTGTTTGTCATCAGTACAGCCGCGCCATCACGGGTACAAGAGTATTTACTTAGTCTCAGGCTTCTTTGCGGCGATAGCTTCAATCTCAATGAGGCAACTAGAAAAAATAGTTAGCGCCTTGCCACTAATGAATAAAGAGTACCCAGGTGGTAGCGCTTTGACAGCGAACGTAGCTCTGGCAGGTGGTGGAGAACCAGTGGCTTCTTGGCTGAAAAACTCACTATACTTCTCATTGAAAGCCTTGAAATCATCAAAGTTTGCCAACAAACACGTTGTCTTTAACACGTGCGCCATGCTAGAAAAAAACAGTAAATGAATGCTGACCAGCGTTTTATAAGGTTTAATACTTACCTTGAGTTGCCAGCTTCTAGTACCGCCTTCATATTCAACAATACACGCTCTGTTTGTACTTTGATGTCACCCTTTATCCATTCACCTTGTAACGAGTTTGTTTTAACCCTTAGTATAATACGCACGCGTCTTAGGGTCTACGGCTACTTGTCCAGCAACGAAAACGAGGTTACCGTATGCGATACCTGGAGAATAGCAACCACCTGGTGCTGGAGCGTTTTCGCTGACAATTGCTTGCTTTGTTGCCATTGTTTCGGTTGAAAAGTTAATGAAAACTTTCATTTACTACAATTGACTCTGGTTGCCAGTGACATGTTGTTGGTTGCCTACAATGAGCGAGTGCCAACTATTAATTTTAATCAGTTTATTTTACAATTCATCCCAGCGCTACGCAATGTCAATATTTCAAATGATCCTGTATTGCCTGGCGCTCTACAGATTCTTTAGTACCATCGTGAGTGACTTCTCGCTCGTTATTAAGATAATCGTCTATTTCTGTATAAAAGCCCTCCCAGCCCAGACCCTCAGGAAATTCCTTTCGATAGAACGTTTTTTGAGCTTTAGACAATGTCTGCCAACCGTCGTACCACGCCAATTTGTACCCTTCGCCGCCACCCATCCGCCATCCAAGGCAATAGCGCTCATAGTTAGGGAATTCCAGCCACAAAGGAAGCATTTTTAACGGCGTACTCCACTTATTAGCCTTTCTTTTCTTCAATTTGCTTACAAACTCCGCTGGCGTAATATTTTGAACGTGTTTTACGCAGTAGAAGTTTGCTTGCTCCCTTTGAACTGCACAGCACTTACCACACAGGTCACGAGTGCAATCCGCACTTCCTTGCTCGTTACAAGCCTCACACTTCAACATAACTGAAAAAAAAATACGACCAAGATATGAAAAAAACGCCCAAAAATAGCCATCACACATAACCGTTAAATTTTTCTCGCAATTTCTACACATACGTACAGCTTTGTTAAAGGTGGTTTCATATTTATTAGAATACAAGTGAAGATACAAGAGATGGCGGAACAAACGCGTAAGTTTTTTTTTAAAAGTCAGCGTTCATTACGAACATGTGGTTAGAACCACTATCAGTGGCCTTATCACCAAGCGCTACGCCGGTCTTTTGATACTCCGAAACACGCTTCTCGAAGAAGTTTGTCTTACCCTAAGAAGTACAAGTTAGTAAACAGCCACTCGAGGTAAACAAAAAAAAAAGTGTCGGTTGCAAAAAGTAACTAAAAAGTTACGCGGTGAAAACAGATAACACGTGAAAAAATTACGCCTTACGCAATCCGTAAGGTTACGATAAGACAAAAGAGAAAAAGAAACAACTTTGTGAACCAAGAAATAACGTACAGGAAGTGAGATGAGTTCCATCCAGTCGAAAGGATTTTTGGCATTGTACAATTTAGGATATCCAAGAGCAACGATGAGACGATCAGCGACGAATTCGATGTAAGTTCTCATCATATCAGAGTTCATACCTGTTTGAAAAAAAAAAAGTTAGAGTCTAAAGAAAATAAAGGGTTTCAAGAAAAAGAAACAGTAGAAACGGATTAAATAACGTACCGATTAGTTTTACAGGCAAAGAATCGCAAATAAACTCTTGTTCACACTCAACAGCGTTTCCAATGATCTTAGAGCGTATGTTAGTGTTAAAATTCCTGTAAAAAAACTTTGTGCCAAAAGTACCTCGTAAATTTTCTCAGCTGGTAATTTGTTGATGAGTTGAGAGTATAACAAGCAGGCGAAATCACAGTGTAATCCTTCGTCGCGGGAAATGAGTTCGTTCGAAAATGTTAAACCAGGCATTAGATTTCGCTTCTTGAGCCAAAATACGGCACAGAAGGAGCCAGAGAAGAATATACCCTCAACTGCAGCGAAAGCGACTAAACGTTCGGCAAAAGAGGTTTCTTCGCTATTAATCCAGTTGGTAGCCCAATCAGCCTTCTTTTTGATGCATGGGATGTGATCAATAGCATTAAAGAGCTCGTTGCGTTCTTTGGCGTCACGAATGTAGGTATCGATTAAGAGGGAGTAGGTTTCGCTGTGGATGTTCTCAATGGCAATTTGAAAGCCATAGAAGCATCTAGCTTCTGGTGATTGTACTTCCTTCATGAAACGGACAGCGAGGTTCTCGAGGACAATACCGTCGGATGCAGCGAAGAAAGCGAGGACGTATTTGATGAAATGTCTCTCGTTATCGTTGAGTTTTTGGCTCCAGTCTTTGATGTCGGTATGGAGATCAATCTCTTCAGCAGTCCAGAAGGAGGCTTCTGCTTTCTTGTACAACCGCCATACGGCATCGTTTTTGATAGGGAACAAGACAAAGCGTCCTGGGTTCTCTTTGAGTAGAGGTTCGTTCTTCTCAGCAAGTTTAATAGCGTTCATTTTTTGGAGTTGTGTTACTAGCCGTTGTAATTAGCGGTATTTTGAATTTACGAATTTGCCGGTCAAATGCCAATTCCACGCTTTTTTCTTTGTGGCGCCAAAATATCACTTATCGTTATAACCAATCCTACTTGACCACACTTCTCGAACATGTCAATGTTCGTAGTAAAGCGGGATGGCGAAAGACAGAAAGTACGTGGTTGTTTTTCCTACTCCCAAACTTTTGGATATAAAACTTTCCTCCGCAAGTTTCTACGCTCGTATTAATCTATTTAACGCTAGGTTGCTTTCGACAAAATTACAAAGCGTTTAGAAAACCTTTGCCTCAACATAGAGCCTGTTTTGAAGCCTGATGATGTAGATCCTACCATTGTCGCTCAAAAAGTAACTGCTGGTGTATACTCCGGTGTTACAACCAGAGAATTAGACAATCTCGCTGCTGAGACAGCCGCTTACATGGCTACAACTCATCCTGGTACGCGCCAAAAATTACACGTTGGCATTCGCAGAAGTAATAACTTTAAACCCAGGATACGGTGCTCTCGCTGCTAGAATTGCTATTTCAAACCTCCACAAAGAGACTGAAGGCAATTTCGCCAACACAGTTGAAAAAATGTATACCTACATCAACCCTAAGACCCAAGAGAAGTCGCCACTCATCGCTGATGATGTTTACAAAATAGTAATGGATAACAAAGACAAACTTGAAGCTGCTATTGATTACAACCGCGATTACCAAGTACGTTTGAGCTTGTAACATCTACAGTTACACTTTGAACCCTTTTTTTACATTATCTAACGGCTTTTTTTGTAGTACGACTTTTTCGGTATTAAGACCTTGGAGCGCTCGTACTTGATCAGACTCAGCGGTGTTATCGTAGAACGCCCACAACACATGCTTGTACGTTAAAATAACACTTTTTGTAGAATTAAAATTTTTTGTTTTGTCTTTTTTTCAGCTGTAACTAATGACTATTGCAGATGCGTGTTGCTGTTGGTATCCATAAAGAATCTATTGAAGATGTATTGGAAACATACGACAAAATGTCTCGTATGTTGTACACGCACGCTACACCAACTCTATTCAACTCTGGTACGCTCAATCTCTTATTATCTTCACAAGCAACCTTCAACAGCTTATTTCCCGCTTTTTTTTTCTCGCACCATTTGTCCGCTACTCACTCTACAAAATAGGCACACCATGCCCTCAAATGTCTTCTTGCTTCCTTTTGGACATGACAGACGATTCTATTGAAGGAATTTACGAAACTCTAAAACGATGCGCACTCATCTCTAAAAGTGCTGGTGGTATCGGCCTTGCCATGCACAAGATTCGTGCAAGCAACAGTTACATCAAGGGTACAAACGGTACATCTAACGGAATTGTACCTATGTTACGTGTATTCAACGACACTGCACGTTACGTCGATCAAGGTACGATGCCAAACGAGCGTTAACGCCTATCCGTTATTTTTTCTTTTAAAGTTGTATCTCTTTGTTTGTTATTGTTCTCGCTCTTACTCTGTGCTTAGGTGGTGGTAAAAGAAAGGGCGCCTTTGCCGTATATTTGGAACCATGGCACGCAGATGTCTTTGATTTCTTGGACTTGAAAAAGAACCACGGTAAAGAAGAACAACGCGCTCGTGATTTGTTCTACGCTCTATGGATATCCGATTTGTTCATGAAGCGTTGTGAGAGTAACGGCGACTGGTCATTGTTCTGCCCTAATGAAGCACCTGGCCTCCATGAAGTATGGGGTGAGGAGTTTGAGAAGCTCTACACTCGATACGAGAAAGAAGGTACGAATAGATTTTTTTTTTGTTTTTGCTTTTCTTTGGATGTTTTTTCGTTCTTTGTTGTTGACTCTTCATCCAGGACGTGCCAGAAAGGTTATTAAGGCTCAAAAGCTTTGGTTTGCTATTATGGAATCTCAAATTGAGACTGGTACACCTTACATGATGTACAAGGACGCATGTAACTCAAAGTCAAACCAACAAAATCTTGGTACTATCAAGTCTTCCAACTTGTGTACAGAGATTGTTGAGTATACTTCTCCTGATGAGGTACGTTGTGATTAACTATTGCCTTTGGTCCTGTACTCATGTTTGTATCTTTAGGTTGCTGTATGTAATCTTGCTTCTTTGGCTTTGCCTAAATATGTCGCTGAAGACGGAACTTATGATTATCAAGCACTTTACGACATCACATACCATGTCACAAAGAATTTGAACAAAATCATCGATGGTAACTACTATCCTGTACCTGAGGCTCGTGTATCCAACATGAAACACAGACCTATCGCTATTGGTGTACAAGTACGTACTTGCGCTTCTCTGCTCTATAAAATGTTCCTCTTTTTTTTGAAGCCATTATTGACTCGTGATTTTAGGGTCTCGCTGATGTATTCTTGAAACTAAGACACCCTTGGGATTCTGATGAGGCAAGAAAGGTCAACAAGAGAATATTTGAGACCATATACTTTGCCGCTCTTACTAGCTCCAAAGGTACTTGTCTTAGCGTCTCTATCCAAACTTGTCTTTTTTTCTTATTTGAAACTTTTTTATTTGTTGTTTCTTTTCTAATGCTTCTTCTCTAGACTTGGCAATCAAAAATGGTGCCTATGAAACGTTTAAAGGATCTCCTGCAGATAAAGGACTCCTACAGTACGATTTGTGGGGCGTTAAGCCTTCATTCGATAAATGGGACTGGGCTGGACTTAAAGCTGAGATTAAGAAACATGGCTTGCGTAATTCCCTATTGGTAGCTCCTATGCCAACCGCTTCATCATCTCAGATTCTCGGTAACAATGAATGCTTTGAGCCTTACCACTCGAACATCTTTGTTAGACGTGTTCTTGCAGGTGAATTCATGGTTATCAACAAACATCTTGTTAACGACTTGTTGAAACTTGGTCTATGGACTGATGATATTCGTAATCAAGTACGACTTTTGTTTTTGAGTTTTTGTCATTTTCTTATTGTGTTGTGGTTGTATACTTATGCTTTTTGCTCTTAGCTTGTTGCTGATAAGGGATCTGTTCAAAATATCCCAGAAATTCCACAAGAATTACGTGACCTTTATAAGACTATTTGGGAAGTAAAACAAAGAATCATGATTGACCTTGCTGCTGATAGAGGTGCTTTTATTGATCAGTCTCAGAGTTTCAATTGTTTCATTGCAAAGCCTGATGTACAGAAACTCACGTCTATGCACTTTTATGGATGGAAAAAGGGATTGAAGACAGGTACGATATTGAGACCTTCTTGTTTTTTATTTTCTTTTTTCTTGTTTTTTTCCGCCGTTTTTTTGACTTTGTTGTTTAGGAATGTACTACTTGCGTACACAGCCTGCTGCTCATGCTATTCAGTTTACTGTAGATAAACAAAAGCTTAAAGCACGTGCTGCCGCTGCTGCTGCTGAAGAACCTGAAGTTGTCGGACAAATTTGTAGAATGGAAGAAGGTTGTATTTCATGCGGCTCTTAAATGATTGGTTTTTTAAATTGTACTATAATTTGCGTATTGTGAATAAAGTGAGTTGTTGTTACTGTCCTTAAAGAACCTTGTATGTTTATCTCTTGGCCTGCAGTCCTTTTTTTATATTACTTCATCACTCGCGATAGTCACGTGATCTAAAATGGTACTTGTAAAGGATGAAATGGGAAGTCAATCTTGAAACAGCTTAATATTCATTTTTTTATTTTTGTTATTTGCATAAAAACTACAAAGAGCATACACTCCAAAATGCAGAAGCTTCATCCATAGCTTCATATAATCCGTCCCAATCAGAAGGAGGACAAGCTCCACGAAAATACATTGATTTTGGATAGTGAGCAAAACAACATGTATAAATATAATTAGCCAAGTCAGCTCGTTGATGTTCATCCTTTCCATCACCACCAAAAATAAAGGAAACCAGTGGTATTACGTTATTCTCAAGGTTATTTTTTTCTTTTTGCTCATCCTTTTCAGCTGCATTGTATGTCTTTTTCATCCTGAAAGATGTTGTTTGGCTTGTACCTGGAGTAAATAATGACTTAATTTTTTCTCCATAGATTTCGTATTGTATCTCTTGTTCTCCTTCTGCTGTTTCTTTATCACCACTCTTGTAACGGGAGTATGTAAACTTTACAGGGAGCCCAGTAGCAAGAGAGTAAAGATTCCACTACGTAATAATAAGAGGTTTTGTCAAAACGATAAGAAAAAAAGGGGAAACACTCTTGAGCAAAAACTGTAAGTTTCGAAGTTGCTTGGTAAACGAAATGCGCCTCTTTCTGCCTAAAATACACATTGAAATAAGCTCTTTGAAGCGGAGAAACAAAAATAGCGAAACCTAAGCTCATTCTTAGCTTGGTGAAGCACTGACTTTGGATTAAATTTTTCTGCCTTTGGACCAAAAAAGTCAACTATTTTATTGGCAGTGTGGTCGATAGGTTCAAATAGATTATCTTCAGCGTTACCTTGACGTATAAAAATTTCACTGATGTTCGTTGATAAGCAATTATAGCAAAGTTTATGAGACTGAATAAGAATTCTCAAGTTGATCTCATCTTTCGGAAAAATTCGTCCTATTAACGTTTCACGTAATTGTAAAGAGTTGCTGATTGGCTTATCAACGGCACAACGATGTCTGTGGTGCATTACCATACTGATGATGACCCATGTTATGGTCCTTCTTGTGGAGAAGTACGAAGTTGGTTTTTTAACGTAGAAATCCTTATAACGCGGTATTATCGTAGGTGCCCGTAATAGAATACTATCCTATGACAATCAGCACCGTAGCATACCATAAAACTGCTACATGCGCTTGTAATGCTCCTGAACGACTACAAGAGCCTCTACCAGCGCCAAAGGACAATATATTCCAATATGCCAATTTGACAACATTAAAAATACGCAACATAGGCATCAAGAGCGCCAATTTCGCCGAAATCAAGGTAAATACCACTATTTTGATGATTCTTAACGTGTTTGTAAGAAACTTCCTGGTTTGGCCCTCTTAGACATTTCAGGCAACGCAATAGACTCTATAGTACCACCTCCGAGTCTCCCTATATTCAACAGAGTAAATAGTTTCTCTAGGAAGGTGTTGAAGCGCTGACAACTTTGAAAAACCTCAACGTTTCACATAATTTGATAACATCGCTTCCTTCCAAAATATCATCTCTTACAGGGCTAAGAAAACTCTACATCACCAGTAATAAGATTTCATACGTACCTTTGACTCTACTGAAGTTGACAGAACTCTCAGAGTTCGCTGTTGCTAATAATCCTTGGGTTTTCCCTCCGGACTACATCATGTCTTCAAGTACGATTAGACAGTATTTGGTCTTCTCAGTATTCTGATGTATGTGTAGCTTTCAAGTATATCAAACAGGCGCTAGAGGTTGTCAAAGGTATGTTGGGTATTTATGAATGGGTATATAATTGTTTTCTTGTTGTATAGTGCCAGTAGTCGTTGACAAGCCAATGTATTCAGAAAGATTTAAGAAACTATTTAATTTACAAGTATTTTCTGACAAAACCTTTGATCTTGGAAGTACGACATTTCGCGTTCATTCTGTATGTCGTGCACCACAAAATTAGAAAAAGAACTTGCGGCTGACTATCTTAGGCATACTTGAAGTCAATTGAACCAGGACTTGAAACTAAAATGTCAAATCTTATTCAAAATGAAGAGATTGATGTCGATCAGATGAGTGCTGTATTGACGTTCTTGTACGGAGGTAATAATTGAATACTATTTATCTTTTGGCAACTGGCATGTGCCAACTTATCAACAATTACGCACATCTCACATGACTTACATTTATCGAAAAAAATAGAAATTGTGAAATCCAATGATGTGTCAATACTCGAAGACTTTTCAACACTGTTATCCAGTACGTAATTATAGAGACAAAAACGAGATGAAAGTATTTCAGTTCGCCTCGTTACTTTACTTTTAATTTGGTCGTAGAGGTTATCCCTAAAAGCATGGCTGATATTCCTCTTCAAAACAATGAAATCATGGCAAAGCGAAACAACATCAACCTGACGTAAGTGTACTCAGTATTTAGGTTCTTGATATTGTATAAGCTCCATCTCATCATCTATTTAGTCTACAAACTACAGCTGGAGTGTTGCGAGATATAAAAGATGCATACGTGAAACATGAAGAAGCAACAAATTTTTGGCTTTCACCAGAACTTTTAATTCATAAAACGCTTCACGCCATGTACCTGGATGAATCAACAAAAGATGTGACTTTCACGTTTCCAAATATAACAGAAAAATATAAGGCACATCTTATTGTGCTTTATATGTCATCAGAGATCTACAGCACAATGTTTTCTGGAAAGTACTCTGACAGTGAAAAAAGAGAATTTTTTGTACCAGACATTTCTTATGGTATCTTTGGACACATCTTGAAGTTCATGTAGTACGTTGCTTATGTATATCCTATCATACGTTAATATATCAATAGTGGTTTTGATATTGAATTTACAAGTGAGAATACAGTTGATTTACTTCAAGCTGCAAATCAGCTTCAACTGGTCAGGTGAGCGAAAAAGAGCAACTAATTTTCCCCGTTTAATTTTCTTCTCATTGCTCATTGCACACAAAGGTTACAACAAATGGCTGAAGAAGAAATATCTAAGTTTATAGACCATGATAATGCTGCAGGTAAGAATCTTTTAATTGGACTCCAGTGCTTTGATTAATTTTTTTCTTCTTTTTTTCTTAGGTCTTTTTGAGCTCTGTGATCGATTACATGTTCCTCAATTGAGAAAACAATGTTTACTTTATCTCATAAGACATGCTGGCGATGCAAGCTTAGATATGGATAAGTTCATGCCAGAAGAGTTGAAAAAAGTTGTTGATTCTGGTTGTGTTGATGTCACGCAATACGAATATAAGACTGACTTCTCAGAAAACAGGGAAAAAATAAGAGAGATAGCATCCACCAGCGGAACCTTTCTTCATCATAACATCAACAGAAGGTTCAACTTCTGAATTATCAGAAGTTCCTAAACCCAAAATTTTTATTCTTTTTCTTAGTAGAGCAGTAGTCAACTATTTAACAAGTCTACACCCCGAATAAAATATCCTCAATTTATATTACCGTTGTCAGCCAGAAAACTTTTCTCGCAGCAATTTTAGGTGTAGTAAACTTGTGAACTTCATGTACAACCCTGCCTTTAATTTAACGGTACAGACTCAACGGCACGTGAGTAGACTGGGATGAAGGTTGAAGCTAATAACGCGAATTTACAAACTGTGGAAGTTACACAAAAATGTCGCTGTTCGCAATGTATCTACTACAACTACGTATGCGCCTCAACTAAATATCAATAATGTATGAGCGGTGTAACAAAAATACGTATTTTTATTTACACGTCCACTTGTGGGCCTATTTACAAAGTGGAACGGTTATTAGAGAAGTTCCTTATTTGTTTTCAACATGTCGTTTGTCTGGATTGTAGTCGTGGTTGGCGCATTGCGCTATGTTTATGAACTTTAAACCATTGATATAAGAACGAGTTATTGGAGATATCTCGTAAGAATGTTCTCACTACTTTTTAACGAAGAAAAAAAAGGCACTTCAAATTTGGTTAAACTGTGATTACCCTTACGCATTACAGGGAAAACATTTCTCATATTGAATTCATAGCTAGCGCACTAGCGGAAGTATCTTGTAAAGTAACGCGCTAGTAACAGTTTCTCTTTAGAACAACATCATCCGTCCATAGTTGGTCTGACAGACGTTATCTAAAGAGTGGACTATTGCCGGAGAAATTGATAGTACGCGCCTCGCTTGCCACGTATCGCTTTATTTTATCTTGTCTGTGTGCTAAAGCATAAAACCTGTATTGAGAAGAAAGTTTACTGTCTCGCTCTGTCAGTATGTCGTGACATGGCAAACGCATATTAAATAACGGGTAATTAGTACCCGATACAGCCGAACCTTTCATTGCCAGGACCGTTACATCGGCGTAGTTGGTCTATCAAATCACAATTTATTAAAACTTGCAGAAAAAAATCACGTGAACACGTTATTGTACCAAAAAAGGACTCATTATACAAAACACAACACAACAGACGCAACTCATGAACTTACTTATTCTGATTGCGCTAGCTTGTTTTATCGCCGTAACTACTGCACAATGGAACCCAAGGCACCCATCTTGGACTGACAGCTATTCTCGCGGCGGTAGATGCTGGTGCCGTTCTAGCTTCGATCACGACCTAGATGACATTACAAAAGTTTGGTATGTCATTAACGGCGTAAGAAGAAACATCAGAACAATCTGTGAAGAACTCGAGCAGCACCCAAACTACGCAGCATTCAGAGATGGTACCGACCCACCTTACAATGACATTCAATGTGGAAATGGACCAGCAAACACTGCTGCTGATGAAACAGGTTGTCCTGGAAGAACCGATCTGGGACCAAGCGGATGTAATAACATTGGTGTCACGTGGGACACTACTTGGCTTCAAGGGCGACCAATCTTCAACGGCGGCAGCAACACCTTTATTCTTCGCAAAGGTAACTCTAACGGATTTGCTCTTGACGGAGACAGTGGCGCAGCAAACGACCAAAATATCTATCTTTGGCAATATGGAGCTTCAAACGTAAACCAACAATTTGAAGAGATCTCAATATCTGGTGGTTTTATCGCCCTCAGGAAGAAGAATACTAACCATTGCTTGGACGGAGGTAACGGTGGTGGTAACGGACAGAATCTAAAGTTGTGGGCTTGTGGAACAAGCAACCAAAACCAACACTGGAGGAAGGTACAATAGTTAATTTTTTTTGCCTTTCAATCTAATTTTTTTGTGTCCAAGGTGTCTCTTGGCGGTGGTAAATATAGACTTGAAAAGAGAAATGCCCCTGCATACTCTATCGATGGAGATGGTGGTGGAGCTAATGGACAAAACGTGTACTTGTGGAGTTCAAGTAACACAAACGGAAACCAACAATGGATTTTCGAGACTGTTTAATTTGTTATGCAATAAATTATTTTTAGAATTAATTGTGTAGATGCACGTTACATGGTTTGTTCCTTTCAGAACAGTAGGTGTTAACGATTTTGACTTGTATCACTTGGAATGTTGTGATGATAATTTGTGAAGCTGAGTACTGAGAAAATCAAGCAAGCTGTTGGTTACAAGTTTTAGTTTTTTATTAGTTTATCTTTTCTTTTTTTTCTTTGTTTATTTACACAGATGAACGACGCAATGACCTTGTAGGTGTTATAGAAGCTTTTTTACGTCTTGTCAAACTAGTTTACATAAGCAACAATCCAGCAAATCCAGAAAACCCTTTGTTTATTTCGTACCTCAACTTTCGTTTTGCTTTTGTAAGCATAGACCTTTTATCTTTCCCTGAAGGCTTCCTTTGTGCTTTTTTGTGTGCAGAGGATACCTTCTTCATCATAGATGTCAAGCAAGGTTTAAACTTTGTATCAGAGGCAGATGTTTCGTAGAACTTCATATTATTTCTATTAGCATATTCTTTGCCAGTTTCTAAAGGAACTTGTCTCTTCAGAATCAAGTCGCTCTTGTTCCCAATAAGAAAAACAGGCCTTGTTATACCCAACCTCTTTAAAATAGTGTTGTACATAGGTATCGCTGAGAATGATGCAGTACTTGTTATATCCTACAGTAGCATATCTTAGTCACGTGAAACTTTGAAGAAAAAAGAAAATGGCACGTGAAAATACTTAAACGTTTTTTTGCTTTTTGGTTTTTTAGGCTTATTTCGTACGTATACAAGAGCAATCCCTGAGGCTTCGCGTATGAGTTCCTTTTCATCATCTAATACTGCTAATACGTCTAATTCGCTTACATCGACTACTTCGTGTTCATGTGCTTTGGAACAGTCAAGAGACGCCAACGTTGTTTTACCTTTAGTAATATTAACCAGTTTTGATAGAAAAGAGCAACGAACCTGCGCCGGTCTCTCCTAGTAGTACAATGCTTATGAATGCGTCTGCTTCTATACATTTAACGTGCTTTGCCATGTGTTGTGTTTTATGTGAGTAAGAAATAAAGAGGCAAGACTACGTTCTGTGAAATGAATTTGGCTTTTCTTGAGCCGTAGTATTTTCAGATTATTACCATTATTTGAAGAAACTACAACCAGATTCATCGCATGACGTTTAGAGCTCCTTTTTTCTCGATTCAGTTTATTTGAAGTAATTCTTCTCTATCACACACGAGAAGGTGATCACGTGATATGTGATTTTACAGGTCATCCGCTGTTCGCTACTATACCGCTGGTGCATGTGAGGAATAAAAGTAAGAATGAACAAACAGTGGAACAAAACTACAATGCTTCCTTTTCTTGGCAGTTTTTGCAAGCGTTGTAGTAGACATAGACTACCAACTACTTTAACACAATAATACTTATTGTAAAATAGAGTATGCTCACAAGACCTCTACCTATCTGTCAGTCATTACAATGTAGTATGAAGTATTTGCGTTAGTAATATTACGTGTACCAGTTGCCTGTACTGCAACCATTGCGCAATAATAAACTCATAGATACAAGAAGGAACTAAGTTGTACAACTAAGGTGTTTTCTTACGCTCATTGATGAAATAGGCATTTAAAAGTATTAAATCATCAACCCTTGATATACTAGCTACTAAAGCGACAAGAGACAAGGGACAAAGGACTAATTCTGGTATGTACAAAACTTATACACAATTTCTTTTTATTTGTTGAATCAGACAAGATCATGATTTGTATGATGACGTTTATTAGAGAATTTTTCGCTAAGCAGTTGAATGTGCTGCGGTGTAAGCACTGCATGCTTTGAATCTACACAGTAAGTATGAGAGCTTAATATAAACCTGTAGCCGTGAGAAAAAATAAATACGTTTTACTTTTTTATTATGACGTTATTGTAAAATGTGAAAATCTTCTAGCTAGTTATTTTTGTTCATCATTTATACCTTGAAAGTGTATAAAGAGTAGTAGTGCATCGAACATGATTGTGCACACTAAAACGTTAGTCGTGGCTCCGCAAAAAACGTCAAGTTCAGCTTATTGATCTTGATTAGCGATATAAAACGAGTTAACCGCTACAACAACTTATGCAACAAAACAGCCAGAAATCAACAAAAATGCCATTTCTCATATCTTGTTTTTTTTTTCATAAGTAGTACATTACTGTTTAAGCACTTGACCTGCTCTTAACATTACCTTTTTTGCTGAACAAGTATTTCCTATGATAATTGCATATAATGTACGTGCAAGATAATGAAATACATTAAATCATACAGTTTCAGGTGAGGCTGCTGTGTCAAACAGAGATCACTATCTCAAGTTGTATGAAGATGTGGTATGAGGAATAACGCCTACGAAAATGACTTGCTATTCCAAAAGTAATGCATAAACAATGATGAGGAGGAACATGACGCTAGTATGAAAAAAAGGAAGGCAACAAAAATAGTCGTTCGTGTTTCTTTTTGGGCGTACTGACAGGAGAACCAACAGGAGAACCAACAGGCGCACTACTAACAGGTACTATGCTACTATGAGATGGAGTTATGGTAGTAGGGACGATTTGCGGCTCAGACGTTGGCGCAGCCGTCGGCGCAGTAGGAGCATCAGTGAGCGACACTGGGCTGCTACTAGGTTGCGCTGTAGGCGGTGCCGTTGGCATTGCTGTGGGCATTGCTGTAGGCGTTGCTGTAGGCGTTGCCGTTGGCATTGCTGTGGGCATTGCTGTTGGCGCTGCTGTGGGCATTGCTGTAGGCGTTGCCGTTGGCATTGCTGTTGGTATTGCCGTTGGTGTTTTGGTAGTTGGTGTCGATGTAGGCGTACTAGTAGGAGTCGATGTAGGTAAACTAGTAGGTACTATAGAAGGTACAGGTTCAGAAGGTACTTGTTCCTCTGTCAGAAGCCCTTAGATATTTTTCCACAACAAAAAGTTTTTCAGAGAAAAAAAATATTGCCGTACCTTCAAGCGTGAAGTTAACAACTGTAGGAGTATTGTCAACTACTGTTACTTCGATCGTTTGTGGAGTAAAACCGGTGATATTCTTGACTGTGAGTGTATGTACACCAGGGACCATAAGTCGTATGAACATGCCAGACTAGAAGAGAAGTTAGAAAGAGGTCTAAGTACTTTTTTTAGTTGTTATGTACAGAATATATTTTTGTGTGATGTGTATTTCCTTGTAACTCAACGTATCCACCTTGAGTATTGATGGAATTACCATCTTTATCAAGGACAAAACCTCTTATGCCAGAGTTTTGAACTTGTCTTGCGTAGTTCAACAAAGCAGCTTTGTTATCATCCCTACATTAAAAAAATTAGTGAATGCAAACAAACGCCAACAATTCTGGAAAAAGTGTTTGCAATGTTGCCTAATAACTATATACGACTTCAATACAGTGACCATTTCACAATAATGTTCCAGCCGATTCAGCAATTGTGATTCGAAAAAAAAAAACCATAATGTAAAATTTTTTTGTTTACAATTTAAAAGTGGTTCTCCACGAGAACAAAGAGAAAAGCACTGAAGTAGGTAAAAATATAAATATAAATATGATAGTGTTTGTGTACCAATATCCTGGCAGCTCACTTGCAGGTGGCCACTTAGAAATCTTGGATACCTAAATCATTATAATTAATATCCAAAAATACGATTTCGTTTCACTGTTAACATAAAAACAAATAAAACCACTTACTTCTATCGTTGTTTCCATACAATCAAGGAACAAGTAGTTCCAATCTTGCATACCACCATTCAAAGCATACCAATCAGCTCCATTGGTAATACCTGTTACAAACAAAAAGTTCAATACTTAGCAAAGCAAAGAAAATAATTCATACCATCACGGAAATATCTATTACTCATCATGGCAGGATTCAAGTGAGCGTAAGCTTTAGATACTTTTATGAATATGGCATCATCAGGAGTAGCAGAATACACACTTGTAGAGCGGGTGTTACCTTTTTGGTAGAGTGTTAATACTCCTACAACAAAAAAAACCCAACAAAGTCAATAAAGACTTACTGTCGTAAGGGTAATTAACAACTAGATCGCCACCATGTAGATTTGCTGATAGCGTCCATTTAAAGTCTTCAGATTGTAAATAATCCATAACGAGCTTTACTTCATGTGCACGTCCAGATGAAGACCAGCGAGGATCACTAAAATGAACTAAGCACCAAAAACACAAATAACGCTCTTAAAGTTAATGTACGTGTATTGATCAGGGAACCCTCTGTTCAAGTCAACACCTTCTGAATTTGCTCTTTGCTGAAGATCGAACCCTAATATTTATGAGCAATTGCTGTATTCTTTGATTATCACGTGATTTAGCTTTTAAAATAACAACAATTCTTTTTTGTCTGGAGGCATTGTTTGAAATATAGACGCTCATCACTTACCGTCTGGGTTCATTGTTGGTATGACGAACACATGAACATTGTCGATGAGGTCTTTGACCTCTGTATTGTTATGGTATTCGTTGGCTAACATCTTTGCGAAATTAATCAATAATTCTCTACTAACAACTTCATCACCTATAGTAATATAACACATTAATATCAAAGGCGCAGATTTATAATATTCTGAGATTTCAGCTGTTTTTGTTGAATAGAAAAAGAATTAAGATTAAAAATACAAAAACAAAAAAGCGCGGGTTATTTTTAGTGAAAACTCCTTTTAAAACGTTTCAAGCGTCGTTTGGATACTCTCAAAAAGTACATATACATACCGTGCATATTACCAATATATTTAAAGTCAGGTTTAGCTTCTGTGCGGACACCAGGCTACGAAAAATGATTTAACTTTATTAGCAGAAAAATAAAAAAATTTTCTTGCGTCACATCGATGACACGTTGATGAAGGAGCTAATTTTATACTGTTGTCTAGCGTACGTTGTTGCTAAATTCAATACCATAGATATCTACGCCTGCTTTACTTTTACCAATAGTGAAGCGTTTAGCAAATTCTGAATGCTGTTGTTCTATCGCTAGGAGTATATCCCCAATAGCAGCGTTGCTTACGTAGCCTACTTTTAGAGTAGGGCTCCAGCGTTGTTCAACTTCACGTTTTATCTCGTAATGGTGCTCAATTTTTTTAATGGCATCTTCTGACGCCTCTACAACAATGCTTCGCTTTTCTTTGCTTATAATTGAAAAATCTGCCGAAGATTGCGGCAAAGGAACACCAAATGGTATTGTTACGCGATAGAGGTCTGATGACGTGTTAATAAGCAAAAAAATAATTTTGGACATTCGTACTTGCGCCTTTTGTCGTTTCGGCTATGGCTACAAGCGCTAAACACGCTACAAGAACGTATGGTAGCAACGATTTCGTCATATCACCGCTTGTAGTCTCGTCACGTTGATTTGAGCTGAGATGCCTAAAATAATTTAAGTTTAATTCACAAAACCATTGTTCTTCCAGGGTTTGCCCTGGAAGATCACCAGCCGTTTAAAACAACATCAAACACTGTTTACATGTTGAGTGACATAATGTCTGGCTTAACAATAGCCACTGTTGTTCGTTTTTATCAACTAGTACGCTTTCTTACCAGCAATTATGTCAGGAAGTTCATTTCTCCACGATTATGGCTATATTATGCTCTATGCAGCACTGACGCTACTGATTGGCATGGCTAGTACCATTATTCCATTTATTATAAAGCAACGCGGTCCTATGACCGATCCAAAGGCTCTGTTATGGTTCTTTCTATCTCTTACATTTAAATTCTCGGCGGGCGTTCTAATAAGCGCGGGTACAGTGCATATGGCAGGAGATAGCTTGTGTACGGTTTTTTCTGATGATAAAAAATTATTAACCTTATTTTCTGAAACTCAGCGTGTTTTCTCACCTCATATTTGCCCAAATAGCAAACTGGATAGAATACTCAAACTGTACTGGGCCACATTTTTCAGGTAATTGAAAGAAATAAATCACCCATGTCTCAAGACCTAAAGAAACTCTTTAGAGCCTTCATGTGATGATTTTGTACCTATGGTTAACTCTGAGAACAATACTGTGTATTTTTGTGTTGGTCCATGCTCATCGTACCCTTGGCAAGTCTTTTTTTTCACTTCTTTGTTTTTCATGGTGCGTTGTCTTGTTTTCTGACATTTCGTTGTAGGTGGTTGGCGTGTATTGGTGGTAGTATTATTATTGTAGCTACACTTGAAGCGCTTTCTCCTCATGAACATGCTGGTAAGTAGCCTGAATCGACATAGTATCACGTGAACAAGTTGATGAAAGTTCCTCGTTTTTTACATTTTTTATCTTTTTCTTTTGCTCATCCTCTAACCAACCTTTTTCGCAGATTTTTTTGGTGGTCTTGATGAACTTAATGGGTTATTGCGATCACATGCTAGTGTCCAGTATGACGCTGTATTGGGAGGGTCCGAAAAACGAAGACGAGTACACCCGCTTCTTGGCCACTCTTTTGTGTTGTTGTTGGCCCTTGTAGTTCATTCTATATTGGCTGGATTCTCTCTAGGCGCATCATTAAAAGAAACAGGGGAGAGTTGGGGAATTTTCGGGGCCATAGTGGCTCACAAGGTAAATCACGATAACTTATTTTTTGTTGCTTAAAGTTTTGTTAAGGGTTTTGCTGGATATGCTCTTGGTGTGAGCCTGGTAACTTCTAAAGTTCCATTTTGGGTATGTAAATAGAATATCTTTCTTATTTTGGTTAATCTAAATGTAAGCATTGGGGAGCAATTATGAGTGCAGCATTCTCCATAAGCACACCTACAGGTACCTTTTTTTTTCTTTTTTGAAACAATAAATCTTCCCCGTGGCTGTACACAGACATGACTGCGGGTTTTCGTGTATTTTGAACCTTGGATGTTTGTTTGCATATTTTTCATATCTTAATAAACGGAACCATGGCGTGGTTAATCATTGTATCGAACTGAGGATTTTTTGTGTTTTCTTTAATTGTTTTTTCTGATTACTGGGTAGGTATTATTATTGGTGGCACTTTGCTCAGTTTATTGGATGGACCAGCTAGGTTGTTAACAGAAGCTATTCTTCTTGGGCTTGCTTCTGGGACGTTCATTTATATTGGACTTGTTGAAATGTTTTTGGCGGATATTTTCGTTCAAATGAGACGTGGTGTTTGGAGTGCTTTACTACATGGATTAGTAGCTTTCTTGGGATTTATAGCAATGTCTACACTTGCTATATGGATATAAACTTCGTATTATAGAATAACCTTATTACATAAGTAATAAATAACAATTGTACAATTTCAAACACTTCTTTTGTTATTGTTGAGCCTCTCAAGTAGCGCAATTTTGAAGAATTTGTAAGCATTTCCTGTATAAATGAGGTCTTCGTTGTCATGTAAAAACCATGTGTTTTTCTTGGCAACTTTTTCCAATGACACCGCAATGACCCATCGAAAGATAGTGCGCAGGTGATTACACCCTTACTATTGTGGATACATAAAAGTACTGACTGGTAAAACGTAGTCATTTTGGTGATAAGTGGAGGTGGATAGGCTAACCAGCTAAAAAAATATTAAGCAGAAACTGTCACAGTACTAATGAAGCTATTATGTAAACCGAAAGATATTTAATGTTTGTGGCTGGTGTTAACCGATTCAGCAATTTGTATCAGGCTTACTCAGAACAGTAACACGTCTTCATACTAAAGTAGAAAGCACACTTGTTGGTCAACAAACATTCGTATTTGTGCTATTCGTTCAAACTGAATCAAGAAACACGTGGCTTGTAAGGAACTACAGTTTTACTTGCCATACAGTCTCCTTTTGTATTGGTTGATAAGAGACACACATTTGAAGGATTGGCGTTTGTTTAGCAAGCTCTCACTAGCAGTAAAGAGACTTGAGTTCAGTGTAACGTACAATGTCAGACAACAAGGTAATTTCGTACGGGTTAAAAAACTTCAAACTGTTTACTCCCATTAGCAAAGTTCGCTAGAGGTGTATGAGCCATGTCACTTATTGCGGCTTCCTGTTGAGCTACATCTTTATATCATTGATCTTTCATACTGTCGATTGTATACCTTGTGGCCTCTTTTATCAAAGTACACAGCAACAACAACAAGATTTGATGACGAACTTAACAAACATGGCAAATGGTGTAGACATCATCTGAAATAGGAGTGATTGGGAGAAAAAACACGAGACGTCATCGCGGATTTTGTTTTGTTAAGCAAGAGCAAGAGTTTGTAAAAAGTAAAAAAGAAGGAGAATGTAAAGAGTGGCACAACTTTAGACTGAGAATCCAGGAGCACTACGTAAATGATGTTAAAGTAGAGCAAATACAGTGGCATGAAAATGGTAGGATGCGTACTAAGAGACACTATATTAACGGTAAAGTTACTGGAGAAGTTATGGAGTGGCATGATAATGGTATGATATCGAGTAAGAGGCACTATCTTAACGGTAAAGTTATCGGAGAAGTCATGGAGTGGCATGATAATGGCCAGTTGAAAATGCATGGGTTTTACATATGTAGTCAAATGCATAAAAATACAATGAAATATTGGTGTGAAGATGGCGAAGTAGCTTATGAAAGCAAGAGTGTATGGAAACGAGCAACGCCAGTTTATAACAATTCAAGAGATAAGAGTAGACAGTACCTTGTCTGAACATATATTATAGCTAGTACTTAACGTAGCTTTCATTCTTAACCTTGATTTTACTTTTTTGTGAGTGTATTGTTTACTTTCAAAATGGACTCATTTTCTCGCAATATTGTCTCTGAATTAAAACACATGCTCGACACGTGATTATTGAAAACACTGCGCATAGTGTACTTTTATTTATTCATAATCTTTAAACCATGTTTCTTCTTCAAGTTGTTCTACTATTTGACCTTGTTTATTCCACTTTAACATGTCTTCTTTCAATCTTCCATTATCATAAAATCCCCACTTCTTCACTTGTCCACTGTAGTACCACTCCTTATACTCTCCATGCCTATTTCCTTTCGCATACTTACATTGTATTTCAATTTTACCATTATTGTGCCAGTGGTTGACCTTTCCTTCTAGGTTTCCATTAACATAAAACCCATCTTTCTTCAATCGTCCACTTTCATACCACACTTTGTATTCTCCTTCTTGTTTACCATTTGAGTAAGTACGTTGTTTCCTCAATTGACCAGTTATGTACCACTTCTTATACTCTCCTTCTTGTTTGCCATTAACATAAAAACATTTTTTCTTCAATTGTCCGTTATTGAACCACTCCGTATAATCTCCTTGTCTCTTACAACCACTAGTGTAATTAGCTTGGATCCACAAAGTTCCATTTCGATGCCAATTCTTACATTCCCCTTCTTGTCTATCATTGACATAATAACTCTGTTCCGTGAGTTGTCCATTGTCATACCACTCTTTATAGACTCCTTCTGATTTACCATCTATGTACTTACACTTTACCCATTGTTTGCCATTCGGATGCCACTCATTGTATTCACCTTGACGTTTGCCATGACTTAAGTACTCTTGACATAATACTCTTGATGTACTTGAGCTTCTTTTAATCCATTTTCCATGCTTTTTTAAGTCAGAATCAAAGCGTGTTATCATTGCTGTTCGTTTTGATAACATTGGCCATTTCAAATACATTTCAAAGTCTAATTCTATTATATCTAGTTGTAACTCAACAGGCAGGTGTACTAGATTTAAGAATTGATCTTTTTTGCTCTCATTTTTCTAATTACACATTAGAGATTGCGTAAATCGCAAGTATATTGTACGTACTGTGCGTTTAGCCATTTGTAGCCCGTTATTGTCTGGAGATTTATTGCGTTTAATGATTTTAATCTTGGTGGCTCCACAAAGGTACTTGATACCTCGCTGTTGTTATTTCGTTAGTGCTGGCTTTTCTAGTAAACTATGTTGTATCTGACTTAAGGGGGCAGTAACTTAACACAGTTAGCATACCTATACCCGGACAACTTAACAGGAAAGGTACAAGTGATCCCTCAATAGACGCAAACTGTGATACCAGATCACAGTTTACTAGGCAACATGAGGCAACAAAACAAAAAAAAACATCACTAAAAAAGCAAAACAAACTCGCTGCCAATGGTCAATGGTGGTAAAGCCTTAGACTACCTATACCGGTTGTTTATTTAGAAAATGATACAATCAGGGCATTGGAGGCCATTGTACACATGTCCATGACAGTGGCCATCATCATAACACCTGTTTCTAGAAATGTTGACAAACGATGGCTCAAAAACAATATGAGCACACTCAAAACACTCCTTGTTGTGGCACAAATGGCTACAATCAATCTTTCCCCTGTTGATACCACTCCAAACATAGTACTTGAGGTCTCCTTCAAGATCATGCACCTCATCATAAATGGTAACCCCATATTTGGCATACCTAGCGAGATGATGCAACTTGTAATTCTTGTACCCAAGTAAAGCTCTAGGATACCCTGAATGATCCAAGTTCTTGTTGAAAGTGAGCACAAGACACCCATTGTCTGCAATAAAATAGTCAACACAAGTAAATAGTTAGACTACCTATACCCGAGTATAGAGAAAAAAAAAAAACCCTAATCTATCAAAAAAAAAAATACCTTTTCTAACAGCATTGCGCATTAAAAGACCCATTTTTAGTGAGCAAAAAAAAAGATAAAAATGTAAAAAACGAGGAACTTTCATCAACTTGTTCACGTGATACTATGTCGATTCAGGCTACTTACCAGCATGTTCATGAGGAGAAAGCGCTTCAAGTGTAGCTACAATAATAATACTACCACCAATACACGCCAACCACCTACAACGAAATGTCAGAAAACAAGACAACGCACCATGAAAAACAAAGAAGTGAAAAAAAAGACTTGCCAAGGGTACGATGAGCATGGACCAACACAAAATACACAGTATGTTCTCAGAGTTAACCATAGGTACAAAATCATCACATGAAGGCTCTAAAGAGTTTCTTTAGGTCTGAGACATGGGTGATTTATTTCTTTCAATTACCTGAAAAATGTGGCCAGTACAGTTTGAGTATTCTATCCAGTTTGCTATTTGGGCAAATATGAGGTGAGAAAACACGCTGAGTTTCAGAAAATAAGGTTAATAATTTTTTATCATCAGAAAAAACCGTACACAAGCTATCTCCTGCCATATGCACTGTACCCGCGCTTATTAGAACGCCGCCGAGAATTTAAATGTAAGAGATAGAAAGAACCATAACAGAGCCTTTGGATCGGTCATAGGACCGCGTTGCTTTATAATAAATGGAATAATGGTACTAGCCATGCCAATCAGTAGCGTCAGTGCTGCATAGAGCATAATATAGCCATAATCGTGGAGAAATGAACTTCCTGACATAATTGCTGGTAAGAAAGCGTACTAGTTGATAAAAACGAACAACAGTGGCTATTGTTAAGCCAGACATTATGTCACTAACATGTAAACAGTGTTTGATGTTGTTTTAAACGGTGGTGATCTTCCAGGGCAAACCCTGGAAGAACAATGGTTTGTGAATTAAACTTAAATTATTTTAGGCATCTCAGCTCAAATCAACGTGACGAGACTACAAGCGGATATGACGAAATCGTTGCTACCTACGTTCTTGTAGCGTGTTTAGCGCTTGTAGCCATAGCCGAAACGACAAAAGGCGCAAGTACGAATGTCCAAAATTATTTTTTTGCTTATTAACACGTCATCAGACCTCTATCGCGTAACAATACCATTTGGTGTTCCTTTGCCGCAATCTTCGGCAGATTTTTCAATTATAAGCAAAGAAAAGCGAAGCATTGTTGTAGAGGCGTCAGAAGATGCCATTAAAAAAATTGAGCACCATTACGAGATAAAACGTGAAGTTGAACAACGCTGGAGCCCTACTCTAAAAGTAGGCTACGTAAGCAACGCTGCTATTGGGGATATACTCCTAGCGATAGAACAACAGCATTCAGAATTTGCTAAACGCTTCACTATTGGTAAAAGTAAAGCAGGCGTAGATATCTATGGTATTGAATTTAGCAACAACGTACGCTAGACAACAGTATAAAATTAGCTCCTTCATCAACGTGTCATCGATGTGACGCAAGAAAATTTTTTATTTTTCTGCTAATAAAGTTAAATCATTTTTCGTAGCCTGGTGTCCGCACAGAAGCTAAACCTGACTTTAAATATATTGGTAATATGCACGGTATGTATATGTACTTTTTGGAGTATCCAAACGACGCTTGAAACGTTTTAAAAGGAGTTTTCACTAAAAATAACCCGCGCTTTTTTGTTTTTGTATTTTTAATCTTAATTCTTTTTCTATTCAACAAAAACAGCTGAAATCTCAGAATATTATAAATCTGCGCCTTTGATATTAATGTGTTATATTACTATAGGTGATGAAGTTGTTAGTAGAGAATTATTGATTAATTTCGCAAAGATGTTAGCCAACGAATACCATAACAATACAGAGGTCAAAGACCTCATCGACAATGTTCATGTGTTCGTCATACCAACAATGAACCCAGACGGTAAGTGATGAGCGTCTATATTTCAAACAATGCCTCCAGACAAAAAAGAATTGTTGTTATTTTAAAAGCTAAATCACGTGATAATCAAAGAATACAGCAATTGCTCATAAATATTAGGGTTCGATCTTCAGCAAAGAGCAAATTCAGAAGGTGTTGACTTGAACAGAGGTTCCCTGATCAATACACGTACATTAACTTTAAGAGCGTTATTTGTGTTTTTGGTGCTTAGTTCATTTTAGTGATCCTCGCTGGTCTTCATCTGGACGTGCACATGAAGTAAAGCTCGTTATGGATTATTTACAATCTGAAGACTTTAAATGGACGCTATCAGCAAATCTACATGGTGGCGATCTAGTTGTTAATTACCCTTACGACAGTAAGTCTTTATTGACTTTGTTGGGTTTTTTTTGTTGTAGGAGTATTAACACTCTACCAAAAAGGTAACACCCGCTCTACAAGTGTGTATTCTGCTACTCCTGATGATGCCATATTCATAAAAGTATCTAAAGCTTACGCTCACTTGAATCCTGCCATGATGAGTAATAGATATTTCCGTGATGGTATGAATTATTTTCTTTGCTTTGCTAAGTATTGAACTTTTTGTTTGTAACAGGTATTACCAATGGAGCTGATTGGTATGCTTTGAATGGTGGTATGCAAGATTGGAACTACTTGTTCCTTGATTGTATGGAAACAACGATAGAAGTAAGTGGTTTTATTTGTTTTTATGTTAACAGTGAAACGAAATCGTATTTTTGGATATTAATTATAATGATTTAGGTATCCAAGATTTCTAAGTGGCCACCTGCAAGTGAGCTGCCAGGATATTGGTACACAAACACTATCATATTTATATTTATATTTTTACCTACTTCAGTGCTTTTCTCTTTGTTCTCGTGGAGAACCACTTTTAAATTGTAAACAAAAAATTTTACATTATGGTTTTTTTTTTTCGAATCACAATTGCTGAATCGGCTGGAACATTATTGTGAAATGGTCACTGTATTGAAGTCGTATATAGTTATTACGCAACATTGCAAACACTTTTTCCAGAATTGTTGGCGTTTGTTTGCATTCACTAATTTTTTAATGTAGGGATGATACAAAGCTGCTTTTGTTGAACTACGCAAGACAAGTTCAAAACTCTGGCATAAGAGGTTTTGTCCTTGATAAAGATGGTAATTCCATCAATACTCAAGGTGGATACGTTGAGTTACAAGGAA